>SJYQ01002778.1:183702-220391 GCA_006410935.1 Redunca redunca | reverse complement strand
AAGAACAGGTCCGACATAACAGTGTCGATATGGCGCAGCGCCAAAAGCAGGGAATTTGTAGTCAGATAAGCACTGGAGAAGGAAATGGCAACCCACTCCAGTGTTCTTGCCTGGAGAATCCTGGGGACGGGGGAGCCTGGTGGGCTGCCGTCGATGGGGTCGCACAGAGTCGGACACAACTGAAGCGACTTAGCAGCAGCAGCAGCAGCAAGCTGTTACCAGACTGATGTCACTGAGCCTTTAGTTCACCTCTCCAGCCAGTTTACTCATATAAAATATGTATACAAGACCATGATTATACTTCCCATACAGAAGGCTTATCGGTGTCATGATAGTAATTAACAACTCAGATTATGGATTGTTTTCTATGTGCTGTCCAATACTCAATTTCTTCAAATAACGCTGTGAGATAGGTAACAGTGTTATTCCCTTAGTATAAATAGTATATGCCAACATACTGAAGTATTATAGAGGTCTTATATATACTTTTCCAGCTTTTATTGCTAGCAGGTTCTCTGAATTTGCAGAATCACTACAAAAAATATACTAAATACAAGATACCTGGGAGCCTAGCTAAAAAGAAGTGGACATGGCTATGCAACCATTGTAAATAATGCCATGTCTACCGTGTTCATGATACATGGAGTAGAAACAGTTCAGTTCAGTTCAGTCGCTCAGTCGTGTCCGACTCTTTGCGACCCCATGAATCGAAGCACGCCAGGCCTCCCTGTCCATCACCAACTCCCGGAGTTCACTCAGACTCATGTCCATCGAGTCAGCGATGCCATCCAGCCATCTCATCCTCTGTCGTCCCCTTCTCCTCTTGCCCCCAATCCCTCCCAGCATCAGAGTCTTTACAAATGAATCAACTCTTCGCATGAGGTGGCCAAAGTACTGGAGTTTCAGCTTTAGCATCATTCCTTCCAAAGAACACCCAGGGCTGATCTCCTTCAGAATGGACTGGTTGGATCTCCTTGCAGTCCAAGGGACTCTCAAGGTATGGTATTATTTCATATAAATTAATTTATTTTTGAAAATCAGATAATAAATTATGTTTGTAATACTTATGTGTATACTCCCAAGAGGGGAGAGGCTAAAAGAATATTAGCAGTTATTCTCTTGGGGGAATAAGATCATGCATGATTAAAAATAGTTTTTTTCATGTGTGTTTTCTAATTTTTCTGTAATATATATATGAATTACATGATAATTAAATTTATGAAGCAAAAAGAGAGTCAAGCACCAAAATAAACCTCAAAGTACTTTAGAATTTTGCCTGTACAAGAAGTACACAGTCTGTTCTACCCTAGAATGACCTAGCAACAATTGTGAGCATCTCTTCAGAACTGACTTATAGACCAAGAAGCAACTTATTCTATTTGAGGCAATCCTGTTTGTGAGATTTAATATCTTCTCCTTTTTGTATTTTTTGGATAACTTAAAATAAAAGTTTCACTAGAAACCAGTGTTCTTAGGCACTTGTCATAATGTTGCTAAGCAAACATGATAAATCAGAGAATAATAATAGGAATGGTTTTCACAATATATAATGCATGAGTTGGAGTAGCAGTCTTTTGAAAACTACTTATTGTGTTTGTAATGTGCAAAGTATCATCCTTGGTCACCAGCATGCAATACTGCCTGCACAAATAGCACAATAACTTTGACTGACTTGATTATTTCAGTGTCTTAGTTAGTGCAGAAGCACTAACAAGAAAGCCATAAAAAAAAACCTCACACTAAATGCAAGGGGTATCTTGGATTGGATCCTGGAACCAAAAACAACAATAGTGGGAAAACTGATGAAATCCAGATAAAGTCTGGACTTTAGTTAAGGATAACCAATGTTAATTTCTTAGTTTTGACAAATGTATGATGGTTAAGTAAGATACTAACATTTAAGGGAACTGGGCAGAGGGTATTTTGAAACTATCTGTACCTTGCAATTCTTCTCTAAATTAAAATTATTCCATGTGGCAGCTCGAATAATGGCCACCTAGAAGATGTCCACATCCTAATCCCCAAAATTTATGAAGATATTAGGTTACATGGCAAAGGGGAATTAAGGTTATAGATAACATTAAGGTTGCTAATCAGATGACCTTAAAATAGAGAGATTATCCCTTATTATCAGAGTGGGCCCATTGTGATCACAAAAGTAGAAAGTGAGAGAGAGACAGAAAAAGTGAGTCATAAATATGGCTCTGGCAGAAGATCAAGTGATTCAACGTAAGGCTCAGGCATTGCTGGCTTCGAAAATGATGAAAGACAGGATGTGGGAGTGACCTCCAGAATCTGGAAAAGGCAAGGAAACAGATTATCCCCTGAGCTTTCAGAGAATACAGTCTTGCATACCTTGATTTTAGCTCAGTGAGACTGAGTCAGACTTTTCACCCACAGAGCTGTAAGATAATAAATTTTTTTTGTTTTAAGCCACTAGATGTGTTATAATTTTTTTGTAGCAGTAGTAGAAAACAAACACACTCAAAAGTTTTAAAGTATAAATAAAAGAAAACTTCCAGGAATTCCCTGGTGGGCCAGTTGTTTAAGACCTGGGCTTTCACTGCCATGAGCCTGGGTTTAATCCCTGGTCATGGAACTAAGATTCCCACAAGCCATACAGTGAACCAAACAAACAAACAAACAAAAAAAAAAACAATAAATAAATAAAATAAATTTAAAAGAAAACTCCCAAATGGCTACCTATCTTGCCAACACATTCCCAGTTTGGGACTGTACAAATACCCATGCTACTTAGAAAGTGGCTAGAAAACAGAAAATGCATAGGGCTTTCCTGGTGGCTCAGGGGTAAAGAATATGTCTGCCAATGCAGGAGACACAGGTTTAATCCCTGATCCGGGAAGATCCCACATGCTGGGGAGCAACTAAGACCATGTGTCACAGCTATTGAGCCTGTACTCTAGAACTCGGGAGCCACAGCTACTGAGCCACTTTCTGCAACTACTGAAGCCCTCGAGCCCTAGAGCCCAGGCTCAGCAACGAGAGAAGCCACCACGATGAGAAGCCCAAGCACCACAATTAGAGAGTAGCCCTTAGTTCCCTGGTAAGGGACTGAACCAAGGACCCGGCAGTGAACACACAGAGCCCTAACCACTGGATCACCAGGGAAGTCCTCATCAACATCGTACTAATAAAATTTATACCTGCAAAATTGAAATTTCCTTTAGCGTTAAAACAAATAGAACCGAACCAAATCAACAACAAAAAGTTATTCCACCATAGTCCTTCAGTAGTAAATGGTTTGTAATACGATCAAAGAAATGGCTATGGAATGATGGAACTTTTCCTAGGTCTACCCAAAGAATGAAATATACTGCAAATCTCAAAATGAGATTATTCTGTAATCTTGATTTTCTCTGAAGCTCTAAACATGATTCCCTCCTTCCATCTCCATTAATCAGACCATGTCCCTCGCCTGCTAAAAGACTTCCAGTGGCTTCTCACCTCATTCAGAATCGAAACCACCGGGGCTTCCCTGAAGGCTCAGTGGTAAAGAATCTACCTGCCATTGCAGGAGGAGACGTGGTTCCAGCTCTGATTCCCACATGCTATGGGGCAACTAAGCCCGCGCCCCACAACTGTGAAGCCTGTGCTCTAGAGCCTGGAAACTGCAAATACTGAGGCCTTCACACCCTTGAGCCACAGGAGCCGCAGAGCAACATGAGAAGCCACTGCAGTGAGGCGCCTGCACGCTGCAACTAGAGAGTAGCCCCGGCTCTCCGAAAACAGAGAAAAGCCTCTGCAGTGACAAAGACCCAGTGCAGCCAAAAAATAAATACATAATTTTTTTTGAATCTAGTAGTATTTAAATGGCCTACAAAACGCCTCAATCCTAACCCCATCCCACCCCTCTAATCTCACCTCCACTTGCCTCTGTCAGACCTAATTGGAAGGGCCTCCTTGCAGGTACTCAGTACACTCTTGCAGGTCAGGACCTAAGGTACCTACTGTTCCCTCTGCTTGGACCACTCTTTCCCCTTTTTTTAGTAAAGAATATTTTATTGCATGCCATATAAATTCCAGACATGGCTCTAGGCACTGGGATGTTACCAACTGTATTGTTTCTTGCCTTCAAGAAACTTACATTCTGGTGAAGTGAAGTGAAAGTTGCTCAGTCATGTCCGACTGTTTGTGACCCCATGGACTATATAGTCCATGGAATTCTCCAGGCCAGAATATTGGAATGGGTAGCCTTTCCCTTCTCCAGGGGATCTTCCCAACCCAGGGATCAAAGCCAGGTCTCCCACATTGCAGGTGGATTCTTCACCAGCTGAGCCACCAGGGAAGCCCTTGTTTCTGGTTCAGTTCAGTTCATTCACTCAGTGTGTCCGACTCTTTGCGACCCCATGGACTGCAGCCTGCCAGGCCTCCCTGTCCATCACCAACTCCCAGAGTTTACTCACACTTATGTCCATTGAGTCAGTGATGCCATCCAACCATCTCATCCTCTGTCGTCCCCTTCTGCCTTCAGTCTTGCCCAGTGTCAAGGTCTTTACAAATGAGTCAGCTCTTTGCAACAGGTGGCCAAAGTATTGGAGTTTCAGCTTCAACATCAGTCCTTCTAATGAACATTCAGGATTTATTTCCTTTAGGATGGACTGCTTAGATCTCCTTGCAGTCCAAGGGACTCTCAAGAGTCTTCTCCAACACCACAGTTCAAAAGCATCAACTCTTTGGCGCTCAGGTAGAAGATAATTAAATAAGTAAAACAAATTATAATTAATTTAGACCCCTGTGAAGACTTTCTCCCTTATCTCCTCCAAGACTGGTCAAATGTGATATGTGATATTGTCCACCCTGCATAAAATAGGGGTGCCTCCCAACCCTTCACCTCCTGTCCCCTAATCCAGCACTACCCATCCTTTCCCCTCCTTCATTTTTCTGCACCGCTTTTATTCACCCCTTGACACGTTGTACAGTTATCTGTTTATTTGCCTCCTTGCTGCTGGAATGTAAATTTCCTAAAGGAGGGACTTTCTGTTTATTGGCATAGTCCAAGGCTCCTGTAGGCACTTAGTCAACATTTTGCGGGGCTTCCCTGGTGGCTCAGTTGATAATCTGCCTGCAATGCAGGAGACCCAGGTTCAATCCCTGGGTGGGGAAGATTCATCCCCGCTTCCCCCTCAGATAAGGAAATGGCAACCCACTCCATTATTCTTACCTGGAAAATCCCATGGGCAGAGGAGCCTGGTGGGCTACAGTCCATGGAATCACGAAGAGTCAGACATGACTTAGCAATTAAGCCGACACCACCACCAAACTTTTAAAATATTAATTAATAAACCCTTTCACCAGGTGCTATGGATTGAATTATACTTCCCCTGTCAAAAAAAATTCATATGGTAAAGTTTTAACTCCTAGTACCTTAAAATGTGACCTTATTTGAAGATACAATCTTTACAGAGGCAATCAAATTAAAATGAACCCACTAGAGGGACTCCCCTGAAGGTCCAGTGGCTAAGACTGCACACTCCCAGTGCAGGGGGCCTGGGTCTGATCCCTGGTCAGGGAAATAGATCCCAGACACTGCCACTAAGCGTCCACATGCCTCAACTAAAAAGATCCTGTGTGCCTCAACAAAGAGCCAGTTGCAGCTAAATGAATAAATACTTTTTTAGAAAAATGAAGTCTCTAGAAGGGATCCTAACTCAGCCTATATTCAACCCTCTTTTACCTTATAAAAGGAGAAAAATCTGGAAACAGAAACACAAGGAGGATGCCATGTGAAGATAAAGGCAGATTCAGGGTTGTCTATCTACAAGGCAAGGGACATGAAAGATTGCCAGTAAAGCCCAGAAGCTAGAGGAGAGGTATGCAACAGATCCTCTCACAGCCCTCAGAAGACATCAATGTTGCAGACACCTTGATCTCTGACTTTCAGCCTCCTGAACTGTGAGACAATAAATTTCTATTGTTTAAAGAGAGGCACCCAGTTTGTGCTACTTTATTGTTGCAGTTTTAGCAAACTAATGTACTGGGTAATCCATCACTTCCCTATTGTTTGTGTGTGCAAAACTGTGTACTTGACTAAAAAATGTCACCGAAATACTAAAAGTTCAATGACAGGGGGCTGACCAGATGCGTTATGACACATCCATACAACAGAACACCATGCCTTTAAAAAGGAGGATGTAGAAAGTTATCTAACGACGAGGAAAGACTTTTACAGCAGGTTGTTAAATGAAACTAAGCTTGACACACAATAAGTAAAACAATTTCAATTTATTTAAAAGTCTGAGGAGTAGAAGTGGACTGCAAATGTATTTTTCAGTTTGTATGCATTTGTACAGCTTCCTAGGTGGCGCTAGTGGTGCCAATTCTAGGAGATGTAAGAGACAGGGTTCAGTCCCTGGGTTGGGAAGATCCCCTGGAGGAGGGCATGACAATACACTCCAGTATTCTTGCCTGGAGAATCCCATGGACAAAGGAGCCTTGGAGGCTACAATCCTTGGGGTCACACACAGTCAGACACGACTGAAGCGACTTAGCATACACATGTACAGTGTGCATATATGCCTATATTCAATATATACAAAATAATACATGTACATATACTCAAACATATAAACATGTATACACATGTAATATATCAAAATATATACGTAATTGGACCTAATTTTCATAATCTTGTAAGTGAAGTATTATTGTCTCCATTTTACTCCTGAGAAAATGTAATAAAAAAAAGAGTTTGGGGTTTTTTAAGTTACTGAATGTTATACAACTAGATTACTCAGAATTCCAAGAATTCACCTTCTAATATAAATAACATATAATGGCAAAATTCAAGGATAGTGGATTTTTATGGTTGTTTTATGGTGATCTAATTGTGAGCTTGAATTTTTATGGTGAAAGAGAGGTGATGGTGGAAGGAGAGATTATAGCTTGAAATTGAACTTTATGACTCTGGGACCAAAGAGTCTCTGGACGTCCCTGGAATTCAGGAAATCCCAGTTGAAGAACTAGACATTGTGGTCAGAAACTGACCAGCGAAATCCACTGGCTGGCAAAAATATAACGAGAGCCAACAGACTTGGTCGGAAAACTATAATTCAGAATTTTTCAATTAACTACAACAGTGAACAAAAAAAGAGTTGGATGAAATTTAAAAGAACTCTATATGTCTGCATTTGGTTTCAAAACACCACTGCCCAACACAGGGACAGTTAATAGAAAAGGAAACAGTAATAGCTCTTAAACACCAAAACTCCCTTATAACAGGAGAAAGTCACATGAAAGCTACCTTGAAATCTTTTTCTCAAATCAGATTGGTGAACATTCAAAAAATTTGATAGCATACTGTTGGCAAAGACGTGGGGACTAGGCCCCATACGTTGCTGGAGGCTGTGTATATCAGCACAGCCAACAGTGTGACAATATTTTCAAAATTATGAAACACATACCCTTTGACATTGCAACATACATTTCTAGAAATCTATTTTATAAATATGAGTGCACACTCAAGGGAATTTCCTGGCTGTCCAGTGGTTAGGTCTCTGTGCTTCTGCTGCAGGAGGCATGGGTTTGATCCCTGGTCTGGGAACTATGATCCCGTAGACCCTTTGGTGGGGCGGAAAAAAAAAAAGTGTACATAAATAAAATAATTTACATGCCAAATATTTACTATAGTGGGTTTTCTTTGATAATTTAAAAAACATTTATTGTTACGGTTAACAAACAAAATTTACTATCTTAACCATTTTTTAAATGTACATTCCTGTAGTATTAAATACATTTACATTGTTGTCTAAGTGTCCCCAACACCTGTCTCCAAAACTTTTTCATCTTCCCCAACTGAAACTCAGCACCCATTAAACACTACCTCCCTTTCCCCTCTGCTCCCAACCCACCAATGGCAACCATTTTCTCCTTTCTGTCGCTGTGACTGACTAGTTCAGTTACCTCATATGGAATCATACGGCATTTGTCTCTTGGGGACTGGCTTATTTCATTTAGCATAATGTCCAAAAGGTTCATCCATGTTGCAGCACAAGTCAGGATCTCCCTTCTTTATCAGGCTGAGTTGTATTATCATATTGGTTTCCTTCTATCTCTAGATTGCTGAGTGTTTTATCATGAAAAGATGTTGAATTTTGTCAAATGCTTTCTCTTCATCATTTTAAGTGATAATGTTGAGTTTCTTCCCCTTTATTCTGTTAATGTGGTATATTACATTGAGCAATTTTTGTGTGTTGAACTGTTCTTTTTTAAAAATTTATTTTTAATTGGAGGATAATTGCTTGACAGTATTGTGTTGGTTTCTGCCCTACAACAACATGATGAAGCATTCTTGCATCCCAGGAATAAAGCCCACTTGCTTGTGTGTATAATCACAAGCCCACTTGCTTGTGTATAATCCTTTCAATATGCTGTTGAATTTAATTTTCTAGTACTTTGTTGAGAATTTCTGAATCTATATAAACCAGAGATATTGATCTGTATGTTTCTCTTTTTTATTTTTTTTGTAATGGCTCTGACATTAGGGCAATGCTGACATTAGGGCAAGGCAAAACTCGTAGAATGAGTTAGGGAGTGTTACCTCCTCTTCAATTTTTGGGGGAAAGTTTGAGAATGATTGGTGTTAATTCTCCTTTAGATGTTGTGGTAGAACTCACTTGTGAAGCAGCCATTCGGTCTAGGGCTTTCCTTTGTTAGATTTTTCATTCCTGAGTCAATCTCTTTACTAGTCATAGATCAACCAGGATATCTATTTCTTCATGATTCAGTTTCGGTAGGTTTTGTGTTTCTAGGAATTTGTCTATTTCATCTAGATTATCCATTTTGTTGGTGTACAGTTGCTCATAGTACTCTTATAATCTTTCTCAATTTCTATTGCATAGATTGTAATGTTTCACTCATGATTTTAGTAATTTGACTCTTCTCTCTCTTTTTCTTAGGCAATCTAGATAAACATTTGTCAGTTTTGTTGATCTTTTTGAAGAACCATAGTTTGGTTTCGTTGATTTTCTCGATCACTTTTCTATTCCCTATTTCATTTATCTCTGCCTTTAATCTTTACTATTTCCTTCTCTCTGCTAGCTTTGGGTTTAGTTTGCTCTTTTTTTCCTAGTTCCTTAAATTGTAATGTTGATTTGAGATCTTTCTTCTTTTTAAATGTAAACATGTATAACTATAAATTTCTCACTTAGCACTGCTTTCACTGTGTCCCATAAGTTTTGCTACATTGTGTTTTTATTTTCATTAGTCTCAACAGTTTTTTGGAGGAGAGGGCATAGCATGCAGCTTGAGAATCTTGGTTCCTCCACCAGGAGTTGAACCCATACCCTTGGCAGTGGAAGCTTGGAGTCCTAACCACTGGACCACCAGGGAATTCCCTCAAGATATTTTCTAATTTCCCTTGTGAATCTTCTTTTATCCACTAGTTGTTTATGAGTGTGTCTTTTAGGGACTTCCTTGGCAGTCCAGTAGTTAAGACTCTGCCATTCCAATGCAAAGGCCACGGGTTCAATCCCTGGTTGGTGAACTAAGATCCCACATGCCACTTGGCATGGACAAAATTTTTTTTAAAGTGTGGTTTTTAATTTCCAAAGATTTGTGAATTTTCCAGTTGTCCTTCTGCGATTGATTTCTAACTTCCTTTCATTGTGGTCAGAGAGGATACTCTACAGGATATTATCTTTTAAATCTATTGAGACAATGTATGGCGTAACATACGCTTCTTGTTAGATGAGAATGACCCATGTGCACATGAGAAGAATGTGTACCCTATTGTTTTTGAGTAGTTTTCTGCATGTGTCTGTTAGAACCAGTTGGCTCACTGCGTTGGTCGAGTCCTCTGTTTTCTTACTTACCTTCTCTCTGGTGGGTCTATCCATCAGTGAGAGAGCTGTAGTGAAGTCTCCAACTATTATTATAAACTATCTCTTTTCTCCTTTGCCCATTTTTGCTTCCTATATTTTGATAATCTTTTATTAAGTGTGATTATTGTTATTTTGATAATGTTAAAAGAGAAAAGGCAATCTAATAGCCACTGATCTTCAAGATACACTTACTCTTTTTAAGTTAGTTCAGTTCAGTCGCTCAGTCGTGTCCAACTCTTTGCAATTCCATGGACTGTAACACACCAGTCTTCTCTGTCCTTGACCATCTCCTGGAGCTCGCTCAAACTCATGTCCATTGATTTGGTGATGCCATCCAACCTTCTCATCCTCTGTTGTCCCATTCTCCTGCCTTCAATCTTTCTCAGCATTAAGGTATTTTCCAGTGAGTCAGTTCTTTGCATCAAGTGGCCAAAGTATTGGAGCTTCAGCTTCAGCATCAGTCCTTCCAATGAATATTCAGGATTGATTTCCTTTAGGATTGACTGGCTTGATCTCCTTGCAGTCCAAGGGACCCTCAAGAGTCTTCTCCAACACCATAGTTCAAAGGCATCAATTCTTCAGTACTCAGCCTTCTTTATAGTCCAACTCTCACATCCATACATGACTACTGGAAAAAAAATAGCTTTGACTAGAAAAACTTTGTCGGCAAAATAATGTCTATGCTTTTTAATATGCTGTCTAGGTTTGCCATAGCTTTTCTTCCAAGGAGCAAACATCTTTTAATTTCATGGCTACAGTCACCATCATCATAGCTGCAGTGATTTTGGAGCCCAAGAAAATAAAATCTGTCACTGTTTCCATTGTTTCCCCATCTATCTGCCATGAAGTGATGGGACTGGATGCCATGATATACTTTTAAGATATCAGTTCAGTTCAGTTCAGTCGCTCAGTTATATCCGACTCTTTGCAACCCCATGAACTGCAGCACACCAGGCCTCCCTGTCCATCACCAACTCCCGGAGTTCACTCAGACTCACGTCCATCGAGTCAGTGATGCCATCCAGCCATCCCATCCTCTGTCATCCCCTTCTCCTCCTGACCTCAATCCCTCCCAGCATCAGAGTCTTTCCCAATGAGTCAACTCTTCACATGAGGTGGCCAAAATACTGGAGTTTCAGCTTTAACATCATTCCTTCCAAGGAATACCCAGGGCTGATCCTCAGAATGGACTGGTCGGATCTCCTTGCAGTCCAAGGGACTCTCAAGAATCTTCTCCAACACCACAGTTCAAAAGCATCAGTTCTTCGGTGCTCAGCTTTCTTCACAGTCCAACTCTCGCATCCATATATGACCACTGGAAAAACCATAGCCTTGACTATACGGACCTTTGTTGGCAAAGTAATGTCTCTGCTTTTCAATATGTTATCTAGGTTGGTCATAACTTTCCTTCCAAGGAGTAAGCATCTTTTAATTTCATGGCTGCAATCACAGTGATTTTGGAGCCCAAAAAAATAGTCTGATACTGTTTCCACTGTTTCCCCATCTATTTCAAAGAAGAAAACTAAGCAGTGTATTTTGTATGTTACTTTTGACTTAGAAAAAGTAAATACATACCTATGTGTGTATTTGCTTGCACCTTAAAAAAATAACTCTGGAAGAAACTGGTAAACTTGACTGCCTCTTAGGAGGTGAACTGGGTTCCTGGGAACCAGGACAGGAAGAAGAAATCTTTCTCTGTGTGCACTCTTATAACTTGTGAAATTTGTACTTCATGAACATATCACCTATTCAAAAAAAAAAGTATGATTAAAGATTTTTAAATGCTGTAGACTGAAAACTGTTGAAAAATGGGTAGGTTATGGCTCAAATTAAAAGGATCCTAGAATGTATTAGATAACTATAAATTCAGTAAGGAGAGCAGGCTACTAAAAGAGCTTGCCTGTACTCTGGAAAATTCAGATTAGCTATGATGGAGAAAAGGGGAAAGAGCTGGGACTAATTATTCAGTTGTTAGTTTGTTTAGATTCTTCTCCAAAGTATTTAAAGTGACTTGCAAACACATGAAATACAAAATTCAGAACATTAAAAGCAAGAGGAGGGACTTCACTACTGGTCCAGTGGTTAAGAATCTGCCTTGCAATGCAGGGGATGCAGGTTCAATCCCTGGTCCAGGAACTAAGATCCCACATGCCAACTAGACAGAAGCCCACATGCTGCGACTCAAGATCCCACGTAAAAAAGCCGCAACCAAGACGTAACGCAGCGAGATAAATAATTACTAAAAAAAAAAAAAAAAAAAAANAAAAAAAAAAAAAAAAAAAAACAGGAGCGAAAGAAGGGCTGGGTCATAAAGTGGAGCCAAATGGGTAGACCAGGGGTCTCTCAAAACCTCCTAAATTGGATCTTTTCTAACTACCAGTTTACAAATTCTGGAAGTGCAGCTTTCCTGTGGTGCAAGTTGGAACAGATTCCACCTGTGAACAAATCTTCACCTGGAGGGTGCTGTCTCTCTTAGAAACTAAAGAGCCTACAAAGACCTCTACCTATTAGAAGGCCACTCCACAAGCAGTATCAAAACTATCCCTAGATTATTGTTTCAAGCCTGTCAGTGAACAGTGCTCCCATTTCCAACTTTTCTGAAAAAAGAAAAGCAGACTTTGGAGTCAGACTTGACTTTGAATTCTGGTTCCATAATTATGAGCTGAGCGATCTGAGAAAGTCACTCCCCTAGTCAGTTCGTTATCTCCTGTAACTGAATACCATCGACTGGGTGGCTCAAACAACAGAGGCTTATTTCTCACAGTTCTGGAGGCTGGGGAGTCCAGCCTCTGGTGATCAAGGCACTGGCTCATCTGGTATCTGGTGAGAACACTCTTCCTGGTTTGCTGATGGCTCTTGTCATTGTAGTTCCACATGGTGGAGAAAGAGGGGCTAGTTTCTTTGTTTCCTAATACAGACACTAATCCTGTCATGGGGGCTCCAGCCTCACGACCCTACCCAAACCTAATTACCTCCAAAAGACCCCATCTCCTAACATTGTCCTACTGGGGTTAGGGCTTCAATATATAAATTGGGGTTGGAGGGGGGCAGAGACAAACATGCAGCCCATAATAGTCACTCAGCCTTTTTGAGATTAGTTGTCTACTGGAAACAGTAACATTCATATGTCATAGTTGCTGTGAGATAAAGTAAGTAATGCACGTAGCATGCCTTTTTCTATAAATTTTAATTCACCTACATAATCCAGGTGGTAATCAACTCACATGTATGACAGCTGCCAGTTTCCGGGTGCCCCTCCTAAGGGACATATACTGTACATTAACCAGAACTAGATTATCCTGCGAAGGGCAGTCAAGAGGGAGAGAGGTCTCATGCCCAGTGTGAAGTGGCTGACACCACTGCTGCTGCTGCCGCTGCTAAGTCGCTTCAGTCGTGTCCGACTCTGTGTGACCCCATAGACGGCAGCCCACTAGGCTCCGCCGTCCCCGGGATTCTCCAGGCAAGAACACTGGAGTGGGGACACTGGAGTGTCTTCTCCGGGACAGCACCGAGGATGCACAATTAGATTAAGAAAAGGCTTGAGAGGAACTTCCTTGGTGGTCCAGTGATTAAGAACCCACCTTGCAATGCGGGGTATGTGGGTTCAGTCCCCAGTCAGGGAACTAAGATCTCACATGCAGTGGAGCAACTAAGCCCACAGGCCACAACACCTGCGCCTGAACTCCGTAACCAGAGCATCCGAGCACCCTACTGAAAATCCCTGATGACTCAGTGAGGACCCCACGAGCCACAGCTAAGACTGGATGCAGCCAAATAAATACTTTTCAAAAAAGAGAGAGAGAAGACGTCAGAAAAATATGATTACTGTTTTCAGAGGTCATGACCCATTTATTTTTGGTGTGCCCGGGAACCAAATTAGGACCACAGGTCTGAAGTTACAGCTTGCAGATTTTAGTTCCATGTAAGAACTTTTTGACAATAAGATCAATACTAATAATTAAAGACATTTACAAGTTGTTACAACCTATGTATTGTATTTTGTTAAAATCTCCAGACACTCCTATGAGAAAGAGTTGATGTAGAAAACTAATTTAATGGCCTGAAAAACACTTCACTATAGGTGGTGCAGTAAAATTAAGCTTCCTAGTAGTGAAATGGTCTACCTGGAAGGAAAATGAGATTCCAATCACTTCATGTATTCAAGCAGTGGGTGCATTCATCCAGAGGCTGGATGAACAGATAAATAAAACTGCCTCTGGGAAGGGACACTGGCAATTAACCAAGTCTCTCTATTTGAGACGAGAAATTGAGACTTAGAGACCTGCGAGGACACAGATGCTTACTGGACAGCCAGTAAGCTGTGCAGAAGACTGGAATGAGCAGTCCCTTAGGCCTCCTGCATGCAATGACGATGAATTCCCTGCAGTGCCAGCCTTTAGCAGTCAGATAAGACCCAGCTGCCAGAATGCTCAGAGCATGTGACTCCTCAGGTCCGGGGTGCTGATGGCCTGGCTGAGTGAGAGGTTACTCAGTTCTCAAGTCCCTCCTGCCTGTAGGAAGGCCCAGCTATACAGCTAAGTCCACAGAGTCCCTGTTCATCTTTCCTTATTTGGAGCCCTGAGGCCATGCCTCAGAAAAAAGTTACTCGGCCAGCCAGACCACTGCAGTTCCTAATAGTGGTAGTGGACCTATCCTCTGCTTCATGCTGGAAGAACTCAGGAGCGGGGTCACTGTGTATTTGTGTTTGCTTCCTGCTGAGGCCAAGTTAGGATGTTGCTGGTGGTGTTGTTCAGTCACTTAGTCATGTCTGACTCTTTGCAACCCCATGGGCTGCAGCACGCCAGGCTTCCCTGTCCTTGACCATCTCCCGGAGCTTGCTCAAACTCATGTCCATTGAATTGGTGATGACATCCAACCATCATGTCCTCTGTGGTTCTCTTCTGCTTTAAAGCTTTCCCAGCATCAAGGTCTTTTCTAATGAGACGGCTCTTCATATCAGGTGGCCAAAGTATTGGAGCTTCAGCATCATCCTTCCAATGAATATTCAGGATTGACTTCCTTTAAGATTGACTGGTTGGATCTCCCTCCAGTCAAAGGGACCCTCAAGAGTCTTCTCCAACACCACTGTTCAGTTCAGTCACTCAGTTGTGTCCGACTCTTTGTGACCCCATGAATCGCAGCACGCCAGGCCTCCCTGTCCATCACCAAATCCCGGAGTTCACTCAGACTCACGTCCATCCAGTCAGTGATGCTGTCCAGCCATCTCATCCTCTGTCGTCCCCTTCTCCTCCTGCCCCCAATCCCTCCCAGAATCAGAGTCTTTTCCAATGAGTCAACTCTTCGCATGAGGTGGCCAAAGTATTGAAGTTTCAGCTTTAGCATCATTCCTTCCAAAGAAATCCCAGGGCTGATCTCCTTCAGAATGGACTGGTTGGATCTCCTTGCAGTCCAAGGGACTCTCAAGAGTCTTCTCCAACACCACAACATCAATTCTTCGGCGCTCAGCCTTCTTCACAGTCCAACTCTCACATCCATACATGACCACAGGAAAAACCATAGCCTTGACTAGATGGACCTTAGTTGGCAAAGTAATGTCTCTGCTTTTGAATATGCTATCTAGGTTGGCCATAACTTTTCTTCCAAGGAGTAAGCGTCTTTTAATTTCATGGCTGCAGTCACCATCTGCAGTGATTTTGGAGCCCCAAAAAATAAAGTCTGACACAGTTTCCACTGTTTCCCCATCTATTTGCCATGAAGTGATGGGACCAGATGCCATGATCTTAGTTTTCTGAATGTTGAGGTTTAGGCCAACTTTTTCACTCTCCACTTTCACTTTCATCAAGAGGCTTTTGAGTTCCTCTTCACTTCTGCCATAAGGGTGGTGTCATCTGCATATCTGAAGTTATTGATATTTCTCCCGGCAATCTTGATTCCAGCTTGTGCTTCATCCAGTCCAGCGTTTCTCATGATATACTCTGCATAGAAGTTAAATAAGCAGGGTGACAATATACAGCCTTGACTTACTTCTTTCTTGATTTGGAACCAGTCTGTTGTTCCATGTCCAGTTCTAACTGTTGTTTCCTGACCTGCATACAGATTTCTCAAGAGGCAGCTCAGGTGGTCTGGTATTCCCATCTCTCTCAGAATTTTCCAGTTTATTGTGATCCACACAGTCAAAGGCTTTGGCATAGTCAAGAAAGCAGAAATAGATGTTTTTCAGGAACTCTCTTGCTTTTTCCATGATCCAGCGGATGTTGTTGGAAAGTATCAATTCTTCAGTGCTCAGCTTTCTTTATAGTCCAATCTCACATCCGTACATGATTACTGGAAAAACCATAGTTTTGACTATACGGACGTTTGTAGGCAAAGTAATGTCTCTGGTTTTTAGTACCTTGTTTGGGTTTTTCATGGTTTTTCTTCCAAGGAGCAAGCATCTTTTAATTCCGTGGCTGCAGTCACCATCTGCTGTGATTTTTGAGCCCAAGAAAATAAAAGTCTGTCACTGTTTCTATTTCTCCCATCTATTTGCCATGAAGTGATGGGACCAGATGCCATGATCTTAGATTTTTGAATGTTGAGTTTTAAGCCAGCTTTTTCACTCTCCTCTTTCACATTCATCAAGAGGCTCTTTGTTCCTCTTCGCTTTCTGCGACTAGGGTGGTATCATCTGCGTATCTGAGGTTATTGATATTTCTCCTGGCAATCCTGATTTCATCCTGTGCTTCATCCAGCCCAGCATTTCACATGATGTACTCTGCATACAAGTTAAATAAGCAGGGGGACAGTATTCAGCTTTGACACACTCCTTTCCCAATTTTGACTCAGTCTGTTGTTCCACGTCCCATTGCATAACTGTTGCTTCCTGACCTGCATACAGTTTTCTCAGGAGACAGGTTAAGGTGGTCTGGTATTCCAATCTCTTGAAAAATTTTCCAGTTTGTTGTGATCCATCCAACGTGTATTGGAAATTTAATCTCTGGTTCCTCTGCCTTTTCTAAATCCAGCTTATACATCTGAAGGTTCTCGGTTCACGTACTGTTGAAGCCTAGCTTGAAGGATTTTGAGCATTACCTTGCTAGCACATGAAATGTGCACAATTATTCAGTAGTTTGAGTTCTTTGGCATTGTCCTTCTTTGGGATTAGAATGGAAACCGACCTTTTCCAATCCTGTGGCTACTGCTGAGTTTTTCAAATTTGCAGGCATATTGAGTGCAGTGCTCTAACAGCATCATCTTTTAGGATTTGAAATAGCTCAGCTGGAATTCCATCACCTCCAATAGCTTCTCACACAGTTGCCCTAGGTTCCTGGCCACCTTCTCTCAAATAACAATCAAATACTAAGCTAAATGCTGCTGCAAAATAATTTTGCAGATGTAATTAATATCCAAAATTAGTTGACCCTAAATTAGGGAAATTACTTGGACCTGACATAATCACATGAGCCCTTTAAAAGCATTTTCTCTGGTGGTCCCAGTTTAGAAGTCAAAGATGTGCTCTGCCTTCCTTGGAAGAAAGCGAACATACCTACTGTGAGCTGACTATAGGGGCCACATGCCCAGGAACTAAGAGTAGGAGCCTCTAGGAGCTAAGAGTAGTTCCAGGCTGACTAGAGAAAAGTGGGAACGCCGCAGTGCTACAGACATAAGGAAATGAATTCTGCTGGCAACCAGTGAACTTGGAAGCCCAGATGAGAACTGCAACATCCTGGTTTCAGCCTGGTGACACCCTAAGTGGACAGTGCAACCATGTCCTACCCATATGGCTGACCTACAGAAAATGTGAGATAATAAACTCGTGTTGTTTTAAGCTGCTAAGTTTGTGATACTTTGTTATGCAACAATAGAAAATGAAGACACCTAGGAAGTGTGAAACTTCACCTGCTGAATTACAAGTCAGGAGCAGGACCTCTAGGACTGTGGATGTGCTGTGCATAGATCTCGGGGCATCATTTACGATTGTTTTCTGTGTGAATAGAACCCTTTGCAAATGGGCAGTGCACAGAGCACAAGTATACGTAGCAATCCTGCAGGAAACGTGCCCTGTTCCCACATCTGGGGGTTTTTAGGTCATTTAACCATTTTAGTAGAAATAAGAGGATGGGGTTAGATGTATCTGAAGGTCCATATCAGCTCAACATTTGGACTGTTTAAGTATACTTTGCAACTACTCCACCATACACTTGCCCTTCTCAGTCATACCTTCTCAATCTAACCTCTCCCTTCACTTAATACATCTACCAGTAGTCTTTCTTTTTTAAGGAACTGTTGCCTTATTAATAAATAGGACTTTGAGGACAGAACTAGCTGGTGGTTTTGTTGGGAGGAAACCACAAGAGAACTTCCCTTTCCCCTTTTCCTTTTGACTATAAGTGAACCTGGGACATTTAGCTTTAGATAGCTCAAGAGGTTTAGGATCAGTGGGTAGTTCTTTTCAATCCCATCAATCTGTTGAACAGATCAACACATCAGAGAGGGTCATTTTGAGTAAGTACTGACTCACTTGTTTCCTTGGAATGAAGCTCAACAATGAAAAAGACATGACAGAACCCAAGTCTTTCAGGAAAAACTCAAAGGACTGTCTGAGAAAACATGTCTGTCCAAGAGACTGGAAATGCAGTTAACTAGAACAAAATCAGTTATTGCAAACTGAGTTAAGATAAAGTCATGCTAAAGGTGAATAAAATCAAACCTTGAAAACAAGTCAATGTTAATTAGTCTACACTCTTCACTTCTGCTCCATTATTCCCACTAAGGTCTGTCTGACAAGGTATCAGCCACCGTGACTGCTTGGCAGGGGGTCAATATTTCAAGACAATTTAAGGGTATGGCTTTGGAATCCTAGACTCTACACTTAACATACATATAATATAGACTGACATGTTAGGGCTGATATGGGGTGGGGCAAGAGAATACTTGTGTGGTATAGAACAGTGACTACCAAATCTAGTCCAAGGATATATGATTTTTCAGCAACCATAAAAACATGGCCAAATTGTGAACTTCTCATGAAAACACAAAGATCTCCTTTATAAATGTATTCATGGTAATGGGCTATTGTTTATTTCCATGTTCATTTTCACTCTTTTGCTGTCAAAATGTCTTTTATGAAATAATGGTGATAATAAATCACATCCTTTTAATATAGTCCCACTTGGCAAAATAAAATGTTGGCAACTATGTTGCAGGAAGGAGGACCCCTTCCAGGACCCAAAACCTGGCTCTTGTCTAACACTCGAAAAGGAATTGTCCGAGGAGACACATGTGCTGACAAAGGAGGAGATTTTATTGGGAAAGGGCACCCAGGTGGAGTAGGGTAAGGGAACCCAGGAGAACAGCTCTGTCACATGGCTTGCAGTCTTGGGTATTATGGTGATGGGATTAGTTTCTGGGTTATCTTTAGCCAATCATTTTAACTCGAGTCCTTTCTGGTGGTGCATGCCTTGTTCAGCCATGATGAATGCGAGAGAGGATTCTGGGAGGTGGTCGGACACGTGGTGTCTCATTTTGACCTTTCCCGATCTCTTCCTGTTGGTGGAGCCTTATTAGTTATGTGTTCCTTACCAGGCCCTCCTGTTGTAAAACAACTCATGCAAATTGTTCCTATGGTGCCTGGCCAGGGTGGGCGGTTTCAGTCAGTGTGATTCCCCAAACTATGGATCATCCTCTTCAACTTTTTAAGAAATTCCTGGCAGCAATCAGCACTCAGGCTCCAGCACTTGGGCATAGTTGCTCTGTGGCAAGTGGAATCTTAGTTCCCTGACCAGGGATCAAACTTGCGTCCCCTGCATTGCAAGGTGGATTCTAAACCACTGGACCACCAGGGAAATCCGCTCAACTTCTTAAAAATATATATATATATTTTAGTAGTATGTAAAATTACAAGATTGGGAACCACTAGTCTCTCTGATGTGAGACTGCTAGAAGTAGAAATGGCCTTAGAAGATCAGCAGTTCTAAGGAAGGTAGGTTTAAATGAACTGGGATGATCTAGGGGATCACTTTTCAAAATTATCTGTATTTTTATGAAATGCAGTACTGAATTAGAAAAATTGGTATGCTTCAGGAGCAATGAAGGAGTAAACCAACAGAGGAAGATGTGGGATCCAGGGAACAAGAGATGCAACACAGGAGTGGTGAAGAAGTCCTAAGGACTGCCCCTGCGCCCCGCACCCAGGCAGCAACTAGTCAATGGAGGAAGCGTAGGGGGAGAAAAGGGAGAGGAGTAACTGCAGGAAAGCAATGCTCCGTGAAGGGAAACTGATCGCACTACACTCACAACCCAGAGTGAGCCGTAGTCTCCTGCTCATCCTGTCAGTGTCCCAGCAAGGAGACGATGGTACCTGTGAGATAAGGCAGTGACTCAGAGCCAGTACTAACAGATGCCATCACCCCTAGGGACAAAGAAGCAAGGAGAGGGAGAGGTTAGTGGAAACTGCAAGGAGTCGTGTGGAGTTGGTCACCATGAGGTTCAGGGACTTCTGGCTGAGGAACACATCTGACCTGAAGACATCTTGAAGGGAAGGAGCCAAGGGAAAAAAATACCCTGACCTCACACCTTCCTTTACTCTCTCCCATCTCCTGGATACCACTGACCAAACCAACAAGTCCCAGAGGTCACAGGAAGCCCACTGATGTAGTCCATACAGCTTTCTTGAGGAGGAGGGTAGGGTGAGGGAAGCAAAGATTTGGAGGGACAAATGGAAGACATCTAGAGCACACATAATGATACACATACTGATCAGTAGGTAAAATTTTCAATTTTGACTCAAAATTTACAGAAAAGTATTTGGAGGATGTGTGGGAGAAGAGGGAATATAGTGTAAAATAGCTATATCTCAGTCATGGCAGAAGTCAGTAATGTTTACAGCTGCTGCTGCTGCTGCTGAATCACTTCAGTCGTGTCCTACTCTGTGTGACCCCAGAGACGGCAGCCCAGCAGGCTCCCCCGTCCCTGGGATTCTCCAGGCAAGGACACTGGAGTGGGTTGCCATTTCCTTCTCCAATGCATGAAAGTGAAAAGTGAAAGTGAAGTCACTCAGTAGTGTCTTGACTCCTAGCGACCCCATGGACTGCAGCCTACCAGGCTCCTCCATCCATGGGATTTGCCAGGCGAGAGTACTGGAGTGGGGTGCCATTGCCTTCTCCCATGTTTACAGCTGACAGTTCCAACAACTGTATACACGTATCACTTAGAAATATGAAGATAAATCATGAGATAAAAGCAACAGCTAAATGAATAAATCCTTTGCGGACTATGAGAATAAGGATATTATAAACCTTGCAATATTATTTGGTTTTTAGTAAATGGTATGTTTAATAAAAACTACTTTTAACAAAGTTGCTAAATGGCTATAGGAAAAGCTAATAGTGGTTACCATCTTTGGAGCCAGAATAAAGAAATGAGAGTAGAGAAAGAACATTCATTTTTCATTTAACCTGCCCTTGCCTTGTTCTACTATGAACATCTGCTATTTTCACAATATAGTTTTTAATACCTTAAAAAGCAATCCAAATTAATCAACTGGATTTAGCTGCTAACAGGAATTTATCTAATCCCTCAGGTGCACTGGGGTAGAAAAGCTGAAACAGACTCATTTCTAGCAAAGGAAGTTCAAGGTGGATCAATGACCTAACCAGACACAGTTTAACAGAGCCTCAGTTAAGATCCAGGACTTTTATTGGGGACCCAAGGTGGGGAGTTCCTTCTAACTTCTCCTTGCTTCAGAGAGAACAAACATTAGATATATCTTGTCATCTTTGAATCTTTGTATATCCCAACGGTAGAGGGAAGAAGTCCAGGGATGAAAGACCATGCAGACAGGCCCAGACCAGCAAGTAACTTACCAGTCACATCACTGTTGCTAAAAACCACTAACTTTAGGGTGTATTACTATGGAACAAAATGACTGACACAATTTAAATTTTTTTTAAAAAAAGAAGAAAGTATCACTGGCCCATAACTATCCTGATGCCATCACACTATTCCAATCCTGCTTTCTGATGTGGTTAAAAAATCTTGCTTTTAAATATTTAAAAGAAGAAAGAACAACAAGCTATTTAATATTTAATACATTTGTAGGAACAGAAGGAACAAAACAAGGATTAGAATTTTATATTACACATTAGACATTTATGTAAAAGATGTTCCATTTTTCAGAGAGGTTTCCCCTATTTCCCTGTCTTTTCTATCTTCCTCAGAGCAATAAATAGTAATTACTATTCTCACAGATAAGCTACTCCTTTGAGTTGGACAGTAATTACATCTTTATTTCAAGTCATTATCATCTCTAAAAACTACCTTTCACTTGACTGCACAGTCTCACTGCAATGTTTCACAGTAAAATTACACTCCTCAGATTTGAAGAGCCTAAATAAAAAAAGCTAGAGCCCCCCTCAAATTTCTAGGTACTGACTTAGTAACAGTGTCTACTGGCACAAACCTTATATATTTATTCATATTTTTAAAACTGCAATAAAAGAAATGAAAGCTACTTTAATGAAAAAGGAACTCAGAAATGAGGTTGTTAAATATAACTAGCTACATTTTAAATACAAATACCAGGTATTCCCTGATTAGTGTCAGGTAAATGTCTAAACTATTAATATCTAACCCAAATTCTGGTCTTGGAAAAAGATCAGAGACAATTAAAAGAAGGTGCTTCATAGTATCAGGTCCATTTTTAAAACAATGAGATCCTTCGGGACAATCAGTTTAGTCTTTCTTTTTATCACACATTTCTGTTGGTCCTCTTGTTGGTAATCCATTTATGTCTGCACCCTAAAATGAGAAAACATTTTAGATATCATTACAACAAAAAGACATTGTAAGAGATATTCTCTTTAAAAACACAAACTTCAGAATGAAAAACCTACTGGAAACGTGCAGGATGGCTAAATTTGTGCAGGTGATTGAATTTAATAATCACCAACACTAAGGAAAACAAGCTGTCTAAATATTTATTTAAAAAAATAACTGCGTTACAAGAAGAAAACCTCTATGAATCTACTCATTACATCTCTTGTAAGAAAATTCCAAACCCCTATTTTAAAAAAGAATGAAATTTAGAATTTAGTTTTTTTTCTTTAGAACTTATTATTTTATATTGGAGTATAGCTGATTAACAATGTTGTGACAGTTTCAGATGAACAGTGAAGGGACTCAGCCATACATATACATGCATCCATTCTCCCTCAAAACCCCCTCGAATCCAGGCTGCCACATAACACTGAGCAGAGTTCCATGTGCTATACAGTAGGTCCTTGTTGGTTATCCATTTTAAAAATAGCAGTGTATATGTCCATCCCAAACTCTATAACTCTTCTCTCTGGCAACCATAAGTTTGTTTTGTAAGTCTGTCTCTGTTTTGTAAGTAAGTTCATTTGTATCATTTAAATGTTTAGATTCCACATACAAAGGATATCATACGGTATTTCTCCTTCTCTGGAAATTTAAACATATTAATGAAGCTTCCGGTTCAAAGAACTTGATTTTCCAAAAGTCACTATTTTACCCTGAGTGTACCGCCCCCACCCATTCAAGGCATTTTAATGTTCTTACCTTATAGTCTGCTTTGCCTTTGTTTTTATCGTTGGTTTCTCGTATAGCTTTCCGAGGCCACACACGGCTAACAAAGGGGGAGATCAGAGGGTATATGTATGGCTCCAGGAACTTTTTGTAGACCCAGAGCAGAACTGGAATGACGATGCAGGGAATGCACACCATTGTCCCAGATGTGAGTTCCTGAGCTATTGACAAACAGCAGAAAAAACAAATTAGATCATCACAGATTAATGACTGAAGGAATTTACCTAGATTAAAATATATAAAAAGACTATTTCTACACTGAAGGAAAAACTTAAATCACACTACAGGTACTATCGTAAAGCAAGAGTCTATTCATAAAAATGCTGCTGTCTACAAAGGAAAGGAGTAAGAGGTGGCAGACTTGAAAATAAGAGTGAGGATAAGCCTGCCTCCAAAACTCTCCAATCACTGTTTCACAACCATAAATTTGGTGATGAAGGAAAGACAGGGCTTCCCAGGTGGCTCAGTGATAAGGAAGCCGCCTGTCAATGCAAGAGACATGGGTTCAGTCCCTGGGTGGGGAAGATCCCCTGGAGAAGGAGATGGCAACTCACTCTAGTATCCTTGCCTGGGAAATCCCATGGACAGAGAAGCCTGGAGGGCTACAGTCTATGGGGTCATCATCCAACACTTCTTAGCTCTGAGGATGAGGCAATTAAGCCCTTTACACACATCAGCTCATTTAATCTTCAAAACACCTAGTGAGGTTGGGTACTCTGGCATTTCCATTTACATATAAAGAAAAGGAGTCACCCAAACATTAAGGAATTCGGAGTAATTACTGGTCAATGAGTAAGCATTGTTAAACTAGGCAATTTAAAATGACTCACAATACAATCGCGGAATGATATAGATAATCCAATCTGAAATAAAAATGTAAATGTTATTAGGGAATGACCACTATTTTACAAAGGATTCAAAACTGGATTCTTTAAAACAGTCCTCTAGGCTCAGGTGGCACGAGTGGTGGGAAAGAACCCGCCTGCAAAGGCGGAGACGGAAGAGACGCAGGTTGGATCTCTTGAGTAGGCAGATCCCCTGGAGGAGGGCATAGCAACCCACTTCAGTGTTTCTGCCTGGAGAATCCCATGGACAGTGGAGCCTGTCAGGCTATGGTCCACAGGGTCACAAAGAGTCAGACACGACTGAGAGACTTCACTTTCATGCACTGGAGAAGGAAACGGCAACCCACTCCAGTGTTCTTGCCTGGAGAATCCCATGGATGGGAGAGCCTGGTGGGCTGCCGTCTATGTGGTCGCACAGAGTCGGACATGACTGAAGCGACTTAGCAGCAGCAGCACGTGTGTGCACTAACTTGGCTTCCGTTGTGTCTTCACACGTGCTAGCTAAATTAAAATAATTTAGGAATTTGCCAAAAACATTTTGTTCCAAAACTTTAAAGAACATATCCTCTGGTCAAAATAAACCAAAGAAGCATGAGTCTTCTTCAGCATCTTACAAGGAATCATTATTTTGGGCTACCAGACTTTTAGAATCTCATCTGAAGCGCTTCAGATTGGTTTAGGTAATAATCAAGCAGGAACCAGGGCAGCTGCCTGGATTTGAGACCTGCTTTCACTATTTTCTAGACAGTGTTCCTGAGCACGTTATTCGACCAGACAGTGCCTTAATTCTGCCATGTGTAAAAAGAAGATATATATTAGTACCTATATGAAAGGGATGTAGTGTGGACTAGATAATAGGAATACAAAGCTCAGAACAGCGTCCATGAATATGATAGGTACTATTTAAGTGTTGTTACTATAAGAAAAAAAAACAACCCGAAACAGATTCAAAAGTTTTAACCTGTCCAAACCCCACACTTTAGGTAATTAGAGCTGGCTAAAACCAGAACTCCTAATTCTGGTTTCCTAGCTAAACGCTCTTCCATTTTTCCTTCCCCAAACACACAATCACCATGTTATTCCCCTTTCTAGCAAACTTTAAAAAGCAATGAAACCCTTCAAAACAACTGGCAATGCTCCCGAGCACTAGGATAATACGATGACTTGCAACCCTTCCATCATAAAGATTCACGTTTCTAACCTGTTTGAAATTGTTTTAAATAAATTCTCAAGAACAATTACTACTAATTACTTCTGTCATAATAATAGCTTAGAATGGCCTAGAAACTGGCTTAAAAAGGTCTGGAGGTGGCTATGACAAATTGATAAAAAATAATTTTATTTACTGTCTCCAAGCCAATTCTCGCATATTACAACACAGTGAGATAAATGGATCGAAACTGTTGGAGGACAGGAATTTCTTTCATTCGACTTAATCCAATACAACGGAACAGGAAAAAGCTGAAGCTCTATGAGATCNTCCATGGACAGAGCAGCCTGTGGGGTCCCAGAGTCTGAGACGACTGAGCAACTCACACACATAGCGGCAGCAGTAAATGCTGCTGCTTTAGTCAATCCCTGGGTCATGAAGATTCCCCTGGAGGAAACCCATTCAAGTATTCTTGCTGGGATATCCAATGGACAGATGAGCCTGGCAGGCTAGTCCCTGAGGTTGTAAAGAGGAGGACACGAATGAAGCGAACACCTCATGCCACAACAAAAACCCTGAAAAAAAAACATGCTAAGTCAAAGCATTGTGACTTAGATGAAAAGTCCAGAACAGGCAAATCAATGTAAACTCAGGGCTGGATTGGGTTAGGAGGTGACAAGTCAACCACTGCTAAGGTTCCTCTTTGTGATACAGAAAAGCCTCTACAACCCCAGCTATGGATGCATACCCCAATACAGTAAATGCTACTTTAGTAGCAGACTTGCTGCTGCTGCTAAGTTGCTTCAGTCGTGTTCAACCCTGTGCGACCCCACAGCTGGCAGCCCACCAGGCTCCCCCATCCCTGGGATTCTAAAGGCAAGAACACTGGAGTGGGTGCCATTTCCTTCTCCAATGCATTAATCGGTCACTCTCTGCAACCCCATGGACTGCAGCCTTCCAGGCACCTCGGCATGGGATTTTCCAGCCAAGAGTACTGGAGTGGGTGCCATTGCCTTCAAGTAGCAGACTTAGTTTAAGTTCAATAAAGTAGGTGGAAAAGAGTCAGAAATTTTCCCATGTTCTCAATTCCATTTTATACAAGTACCAAAAGATGCAAAACAACCTGTTAATGAAAACTCATTTGATCCATTTTGTGCTAATGCTTGAAATACATTTACTAATTAAGACAACCAACACTTTTATTTGCATTTATTTTTTGTGGTATTTATTCCCGGGCCATAAGTTTTTGTTTCTTCAGTTTCTTCTGGGATATCTGGGGAAAAGAAAAAATAAAAGCACTATTAGAAGAATGATTCCAGGAGAACCACACATCTTAAAGAGGAAATTTTATCTTAATGAAGGTAATCGGAAATTTCATCATAAAGGGAATGAGTCCTTTGGCAGGGAGAAGTGGCAGAGAGAGAAAGGCAGCCAGGAGGCAATTACAGTAGTAAGAGAAGGAAGACTACAGGCTGGGAGCCCAGCTGGAAATAACCAAGTGGCAAAAAAGGGTGGAGGATAATAAATGAGAAAATCGACAGAAGACAGATCCATTAGGATTTGAGTCACTCCCAGGTTCCAGGCTAAAGAACTAAATGTAATCATTTACTGAAAGTAAGTTTCTTGGAGAAAGGGACTGCAGGGAAGGTGCCCCGTTCCAGATAAATTACATCTGAAGTGGTCATGGCCATCTAGGTGTGGACATCAGCATATAATCACACAGTTTTAATACGCTGACGATACGAAATTCCCACTCGCTGTTAAGAAACTAATGAGGGTAAGAAAGCTGTGGTACATATACACAATGGAATATTACTCAGCTAATAAAAAATGCATTTGAATCAGTTCTAATGAGGTGGATGAAACTGGAGACTATTATACAGAGTGAAGTCAGAAAGAAAAACACCAATACAGCATATTAACGAATATATATGAAATTTAGAAAGATGGTAACGATGACCCTATAATCGAAGACAGCAAGAGAGACACAGATGTAAAGAACAGACTTTTGGACTCTGGGAGAAGGCAAGGGTGGGATGATTTGAGAGAGTAGCACTGAAACACGTGTATTATCATATGTGAAATAGATCGCCAGTGCAGGTTCAATGCATGAGACAGGGTGCTCACGGCTGGTGCTCTGGCATGACCTAGAGGGATGAGATGGGGAGGGGGTTCAGGATGGGGAACACATGTACACCCATGGCTGATTCATGTGAATGTATAGCAAAAACGACCACAACATTGTAAAGTAATTAACCTCCAATTAAAATAAAAAACAATCTTCCAAGATTAAAAAAAAAAAATAATGAGACTTACGAAAGCCAAAATAAAATGATTATAAGAGGTTGGTGGTTGCTCAGAATAGCTTCCTTTCATGGTTATTCCAAATGTGTCCTAAGTTAGTCATCACAGCAACCACAATCTAATATGCCAAGTCAAACAGCAGAGACTAAGTAATCTACCTTTTTCTTCTGTGCAACCTCCTCTTCTGGTTTAGGAACAATCTGTTCTTTTTCAGTAAGGATCATCTCAATGTGGCAGGGAGAGCTCATGTAGGGGTTGATCCGACCGTGAGCTCTGTAAGTCCTGCGCCGCATCTTGGGGGCTTTGTTCACTTGGATGTGCTCAATGACGAGAGAATCTACATCTAAGCCCTGGGAAAAGGGAGCAAAATCATGTAACATTAAAAAAAAATTTTAAATCAGGTAATACCTTTATCTTAACACCACAAACTGTATCATTCAAGTCCTTATGACTTTAAATAGCATATTTATTTTTTAAAAAAATTTCATTCTAAGTTCCCTCCCTTAAATCTAAGTAATTACCAAAACTCAAGTGCTGGTAACTGCACCTATTTTGTAAGTGGTGTTTATTAGGGAGTGGAGTTACAGGAATCTCAAAGAATCTATGTCTAAGCTTGATGACAGCAAGGATTAGCAGCTACAAGGGCTACAGCTAAACAGACCTATATTAATTCCAGTTCTAACCCAGTTTTTCAAATGCATAGAGGTACAGGTTAACTGCTCAAATGGATAAATCTGTTTAGTTGGCACAGGATTTGTTCAGTTACACACTGCTGTTTTGACCTCTGAAATTTAACATCTCTTCATTATGAATGTAGGCAACAAACCACATGTCAACCATATGGTTCCTTTGTAACTCTATTTATTTGTATTTAAATATACGCTGTGAAGGGGTTCACAAACCTCAGTATAAAAAAGGCTTCCCTGGTGGCTCAGATGGTAAAGAATCTGCCTGCAATGCAGGAAACCTGGTTCAATCCCACTCCAGTATTCTTGCATGGAGAATTCCACGGACAGATGATCCTAGCCAGCTACAGTCCATGGGGTCGCAGAGCTGGACACTACTGAGCACTAACACTTCCAGCACTCAAGATTCCAAACCCTTGGTAAAATACTCAAGGGGGAAAAAAGCATTTCTCTTGTAGGTACTGGGATTATGTCTGTGTGTGTGGGTAATTCTAGAGTTTTAGGCTTGAAATTACTGCAGACCATGCTCCTGAAATGCTTTATTAAAAAAAAAAAAACTTTTTTCCTGTTGGAAACTGAAAGTAGAGATTTAGAATAGCCCTTTTAATGGGAACTTTTGCTACTTTCATCAAGTCAATCAAAGAAAAAACAAGTCAACCAAGAAAATAGATCCAGACAACAACTGTTACTGAGTCAACAATCCAAGCTGCATGTGTAAAGATGCTTATAGTGTGGGTACCTTAAGTTCAGCATTACTCTCTGCATTTTTGAGCATGTGTAGTAAAAATTCAGCACTCTTTTTGGGCCACCGACCCTGAGTCCAGCCCCACTGTTTGGCCTAAAAAAACAAAACCAAAGAGTTATTAGTAATTTCCTTCAATTTAAATCAATATTACAAGATGAATTTACTTCAACCAACATCAAGGTTGTTCAGAACATGCTTTTTTTTCATGGTTAATCCAAAGGTGTCCAAAAGATTGTCATCACAGCAACCATAAGGAGCATCAGTAAAGGAAGACATTGGCCATTTTTACTTCATCTACTCCCTTCCCTAAAAAATTGTCTTTTTAAATGACAACTATGAATTCTTACCTGTGCACACCTACCAACTCCACCGTTGTAACGACGGAATGGCACACATTGCTTCTTTAACGTGACATCCTTCAGATACTTGGTGGCTTTTCGGATATGCATACCCTTTATGGCCTGGGCAGTTTCACGAGTGTTCTAAACATAAATAATGTAAGCTGTGAATTAACCACCCTTTTAAAAAACAATCAGATTTAAACAAATTCCAGTATTTTCAAAGTGTCAACCTTTATCAAGAGCCAAAACCTTTCCCTTCTTGAAACATAATACACAATCTGTTATTAGCCAGGGAGGCTTGGTTTGAAGGTGGAGAAATGTAAATCCTAAACCTGTTTATTCACTGTTAATATATTCTCCATTATCTTGTAAACTACATTTCCCATATCTTGATCTGTGCACTAGGTTCTCAAGCAGTTCTCTGGTAATTTTACCCAATTCCACAAACCCTAAGTCAAGGTGTTCATTCAAAGGTGGCTGCTCAGAAATGGATTTATTTTCATGGTGAATCCAAAGGTGTCCTAAGAAACACATCACCGCAGCTACCTTTTCAGAATGGTTAAAAAATACCCAAGGAACAACTCTTTCAGAGCATAACTACGATTCACATACCTTGAAGTGTACACGAAGATTTGAACCTCTTGATTTGCATGCTAAAAAATACCGGAAAAAATTTTTTTGTGTTAATCTCGGTATCTGCGTGCCTCATACTCCACAATAAGAAATGTTGCTTGCTCACTTACATTTTGTGGGGTTTTCTGGGTCAAGTGAATAGCGCACCATTTTTAGGGGTGNTCAATTAAAAACAGGTTTGTACAGAAACAGAGTCACAGACTTAGAGAACGAACTTATAGTTACCAAGAGGGAAGTGTAGGTAGGGAGGGATAGTTAGGAAGTTTGGGATTGACATGTACACACTGCTCTATTTAAAATGTATAACCAGCAAGGACCTACTGTATAGCACAGGGAACTTTGCTCAGTATAATGTAACAACCTAAATGGGAAAGAACTTTGAAAAAAAAATACATATGTAGAAGTATAACTGAATCATTTCGCTGTACATCTGAAATTAACATACTTAATCAAGGATAAGTGAACTCGCTCAGTCGTGTCCGACTCATTGCGACCCCATGGACTGTAGCCTACTAGGCTCCTCCGTCCATGGGATTTTCCAGGCAATTATACTGGAATGGGTTGCCATTTCCTTCTCCAGGAGATCTTCCCAACCCAGGGATTGAACCCTGGTCTCCCTCATTGTAGGCAGACTCTTTACCGTCTGAGCTACCAGGGAAGTGAAATGAGGTAATCAAGGATACTCCAATATAAAAACAAAGCGAAACAAGTTTGTAGTTCTAGGACAATACTACATATTATTTAGGCATAGATGAGACATTTATTCATCGAGATTCATTAGGTTTGGTTATGTGATTATATGAAAATAATTTGTAAAGGGACAATTGGCTGTTGTTGTTGTTTAGTCACTAAATCATATTTGACTCTTTGCAACACCATGGAATGTAGCCTACCAGGCTCCTCTGTTCATGGGATTTCCCAGGCAAGAATACTAGTGGGTTGCCACCCCCTTCTCCAGCAGATCTTTGTGACCCAGTGATAAACCGTCATCACCTGCATTGGCAGAAAGTTCTTTACCACTGACCACCAGGGAAGCCCAAAAGGAAAAATTAGGGACATCCAAAGGATGGGATGCAACTATGTTAATCATAAATTCTCAGTTTGAGAATATCACACAATCAATTGTAAAGCAGCCCGTGTAAAGTATGTACTAACTGAAGCGTCTGGTTCAAGATTGCCATCTGGTTTCCCCACTGCAACTTGTAGATCTTCATATGGCAAAAGATTTATTTTCCTTGAAAATAAAAATGCCAAGGTGCATTTTCTCACCCAGGTCATCTTACTGGTTATTCACTTAAGAGTCACTGGTGGTGTTAGCACTTAGCTTTGGGTCTTTGTTTTATAGCCTCAGTGACTTTTCTGTAAAATTTAAGTGAACTCTTTAAATTGTATTTGATATACATATTTTATTTTCCTCCAATCTGTTTAGTTCAACAGTGAGGTTAGAACTTCTATCTGAAATTTAACATATTTCTCCACTATGAACGTAGGCAACAAACCACACAACAATCATATTGGTTCCTTTGTAACAGTATTTTATTATTTGTATTTAAAAAATACAGGAGTTCCCTGGTGGCTCAGAAGGTGAAGAATCCTCCTGCAATGTGGGAGACCTGGGTTCAATCCCTGGATTGGGAAGATCCCCTGGAAGAGGACATGGCAACCCACTCCAGTGTTCTTGCCTGGAGAATCCCCATAGACAGAGGAGCCTGGAGGGCTACAGTCCATGGGGTTGCAAAGAGTCGGACATGCACACAAAAATATCCTGTGAAGGGGTTCACAAACCATAGTATAAAAAAGATCCATGGCACAAGTTTACAAACCCTTGGGAAAATACTCAAGGGAAAACAGGCTTTCTTTTGCATGTACTGGGAAAAGTATATTTTAATTTCACTATATTTATTTCTAAGAAATCTTAATTGTTAAAGCAATTGCGTACTGCAAATAGGGGTCATCCTTAGCAATCAGTTGACTTGTTCACTTAGCCATTCAATGAATATTGATCGAACATTTATATGCCTGCCATTGTGCTGGATGTTATGCTCTAACAGATACTAGGAGAGCCTCGGCTGCCAAGGATCCCACAGTCTTGGAATGAGGGTAGGGACAGAGAGATAGGTAACTAGGAGGTGAACAGCCAGTTAGAATACAGTGTGAAATTGCTAAAGTAGGGTGAACATGTAGAGTAGGAAAGCCTCTCCTGGGTGGACGACATGGCAACGGCACCACGAATGACCAGAAGGAGCTAGCTGGTCATGGCAATACAGTAAGAGAGAAACAATTATTATTGCCAGCAAGAAAATTCTGCTATGGGAACTACAAGGGTTTTGATTCCTTTTGGTTGTGGGTGGGGAAAGGTAAGGGCGAGTGGCAAACCTGATCTGGAGGGAGGCTATTTATCTGTCAAGCAGTTTTGAATTTAACTTAAAGTCAACGGGCTTCTCTTATGGCTCATCTGGTAAAGAATCCACCTGCAGTGTAGGAGACCTGGGTTTGATCCTTGAGTTGGGAAGATCCCCTGGAGAAGGGAAAGGCTACCCACTCCAGTATTCTGGCCTGGAGAATTCCATGGGCTGTCTAGTCCATGGGGTCGCAGAGTCAGATATGACTGTTGTGAGGTTGCTCAGTCGCGTCCGACTCTTTGCGACCCCATGGACTGTAGCCTACCAGGCTCCTTAGTCCGTGGAATTCTCCAGGCCAGAATACTGGAGTGGGTTGCCATTTCCTTCTCCAGGGGATCTTCCCAACCCTGGGATCGAACCCCGGTCTCCCGGGCTGCAGGCAGACGCTTTACCGTGTGAGCCACCAGGAGGCCTCTGAGCAACTTTCATCTTCAAGGTCAATGAGGGACTTCTGAAAGTGTTTAAACCTTTGGGGATGGGCATGGAAGAGGTGACCTGATCAGATTCACTTTTGAAAAGATCACTCTGTAGAAAGAACTTTGGGATGCCTCAGGGGCAAGGCCAGAGGCTGGCAAAAGATGGGAGTGGCTTGAACTGATGAGGTTCAGTTTAATTATTTTGGCAAAGAGAATGGAGAGTGGTAGATGAGTTCAAGACATTTTGGTAAAAGTCACATGATTTCGTGGTTGTAAGCTGTAAAAGTTGGTACCTTCATTAGCCTGCCTAACTGTGCTGCCAGCCCACAGCTTAGCCTGTAACACAGTCTTCCGCTTCTCTCAACACAGGCATACCTCTGAGATACTGTGGGTTCAGTTTCACAGCACTGTGCTAAAGCAAGTCACATGGATTTTTTTGGTTTCCCGGTGCATTTAAAAGTTGCTTCTTCCCTGGTGGTACAATGGACAAAAATCTGCCTGCCAATGCAGGGGACACAGGTTCAATCCCTGGTCTGGGAGGATTCCAGAGGGCACAGAGCAGTTGAGCCCAGGTGCCACAGCTACTGAAGCCTGTACACTCTATGGCCTGCAAGCCACAATTAATGAGCCCCTGTATTCCAACTACTGAAGCACACAAGCCTAGAGTTGGTGCTCCACAACAAAAGAAGCCACTGCAATAAGCCTGCGTACTGCATCTAGAGAAAGGCTGTGTGCAGCAATGAAGACCTAGCATGGCCAAAAATAAATAAAGTAGTGTGTACATGTAAAAAAAAAAAGAAGAAATAAAAAAAAGTTATGTCATTGAGAATTCCCTGGCAACCCAGTGGTTAGCACTCCTATCTTCTACTGCTGGGGGCCTGGGTTCCATCCCTGGTGAGAGAACTATTATCCCACAAGCTGAGTGGCTTAGCCAAAAAAAACACCAAACAAACAAAAAGTTACGTCTACATGAAATTGTAGTCTATTAAATGCAATAAATAACATTGCAAAGATTCCATAGACAGAGGTCAGCAAAGAGAAGGACAAGGCTTAGTGACCAACACTTTCACTTTAAAGAAAGCTATGAAAAACCTAGACGGTATACTAAAAAGCAGAGACATCATTTTGTCAACAAAGGTCCATTTTGGTTTTTCCAGTAGCCATGTACCAATGTGAGAGTGAAATAAAGAAGGCTGAATGGTGAAGAATTGATGCTTTTGAACTGTGGTGCTGAAGAGACTCTTGAGAGTCCCTTGGACTGCAAGGAGATCAAACCAGTCAATTCTAAAGGAAATCAATCCTGAATATTCATTGGAAAGACTGATGCTGAAGCTGAAGCTCCAATTCTTTGGCCACCTGATGCAAAGAGCTGACTCATTAGAAAAGACCCTGATGCTGGGAAAGATTGAGGGCAGGAGGAGAAGGGGAAGACAGAAGATGAGATGGTTGGATGGCATTGTCAACTCAATGAGCATGAGTCTGAGCAAGCTCTGGGAGATGGTGAAGGACAGGAAAGCCTGGCGTGCTGCAGTCCATGGGGTTGCAAAGAGTTGGACACGACTAATCGACTGAACAACAGCAACACCTCAGCTCACTATGGCTAGCCTGTGCATCTCCATCCTGCCTCTGGACCGTCCATCTCCCCTTTTTTTTGGAGGGGGGGCATGCCAGGTCTTATTTGTGGCACAAAAGATCTTTCATTGCAGCATTTGGGGGTCTAGTTCCCTGAACAGGGATCAAACCCAGGCCTCCTGCATTGGGAGTGTGGAGTCTTAGCCACTGGACTGCCGGGGAAGTTCCGAGGACCATCCACCTCTTGATTGGCTGCAAGCTTCCCTCCAGCTGTTACAGTGTTCTCTGTGCCCAGGTCACAGTCTCCCTTTCTCAGCCCACTGCTGCTGCATTCATCAAGGTGACCCTAGTGAAAGCAATGTCGAGGACGACTCTTCTTGCCCTGATACTAGGTGGATTGGTAAGGCCAGAAACCTCAGATTAGAGTCTGGAAAATTCTGCAAAATACCAGAAAAGCTGTAGCAGGTGAGTTAATACGAGTTTGGTAAGGGTGAAGAAGTTGGGAGTGAAACTGAGTGGAGGCCTGTGGGACTCCCAGGCTCAGAGGATTTTCTGTCCCCCATTTCTTATGGGCAAGACTCCAGCCTCCATGACCTTCCCTGAGTTCCAAAGGGTGGATTCCAACTGTTGCTATTCAAGAAGCAGCAGCTAGGAGACCACTTGAGGCAAGATTAAAGAGATCGGAGAAGTTCCTCAAGATTAAGAGATTAAGGGACTGCAAGCCCAGCTCACACCCTAATCTTGTCAGAGACCCCATCTCTGAGCCACTGTTATAAAACACAAGTTATGACCAACCTAGATAGCATATTCAAAAGCAGAGACATTATTGCCAACAAAGGTCTGTTTAGTCAAGGCTATGGTTTTTCCAGTGGTCGTGTATGGATGTGAGAGTTGGACTGTGAAGAAGGCTGAGCACTGAAAAATTGATGCTTTTGAACTGTGGTGTTGGAGAAGACTCTTGAGAGTCCCTTGGACTGCAAGGAGATCCAACCAGTCCGTTCTGAAGGAGATCAGTCCTGGGTGTTCTTTGGAAGGAATAGTGCTAAAGCTGAAACTCTGGTACTTTGGCCACCTCATGCGAAGAGTTGACTCATTGGAAAAGACTCTGATGCTGGGACGGATTGGGGGCAAGGGGAGAAGGGGACGACAGAGGATGAGATGGCTGGATGGCATCACGGACTCGATGGATGTGAGTTTGAGTGAACTCCGGGAGTTGGTGATAGACAGGGAGGCCTAGCGTGCTGCGATTCATGGGGTAGCAAAGAGTCGAACATGACTGAGCGACTGAACTGACTATAAACACTTCATCAAATCCTCTGGAATTGAGACACCTAGTTTTTCTCGGCAGGAGCTTGGTGTGTTCCTGTTTGCCTAGCAAAGAAATAAAGCTATCCGTTTCTGGTGTTGTCCTGCTCTTTTGCGACCTCGTGGACTGAAGGCTGCCAGGCTCTTCTGTCTATGGGATTTCCCAGGCAAGAGAACTGGAGTGGGTTGCCATTTCCTTCTCCAGGGGATCTTCCTGACCCAGGGATTGAACCCTCATCTCCCACACTGGCAGGCAGATTTTTTTATCCTACCACGGAGCCACCCTGATTTGATTTGGCTCTGGTGTACAGAGAGGCCACACTTGGGTAACAGGAATGGAATAGCAAATGCCTCTGGACTCCTCAAACACGAATGAAACACGGCTCCCCTGGGACCTTCCAGTGAATTCTCTTTGATGGCGACCACCGGGGCTTCAATTGCTGTGTAGATCTCCAGGGAGCAGCAGGCAACAGACCCTCAGCCTCTCAAAGTCAGAGCCGTTCTCCTCGCTGACCTGACAAACACAGATGTCAAGTGGGCCCTGCAGGAGTTTGACAGTTTGTCCAAACAACTGTTTTCAGTTGAGGCTATCAGTCTCTTAGGAGAAGATTCATCTGCCTGGCTGTTCAATCAGCTGGCCAATATAAATTAGTCCGACCAGCTTCTGAGAAAAGAATGCCTTTGGGGATTTCCAGACGAGTGACTATTCAATATTCTGTCTTGTAGAATTACCATCCACCTCCCTTGCCCCCTAGAATAATATTCAGACAGTAGGTTCTGGGGATCCCGGAGAGCCAGGGGAAGAAAGTCTTAATCCCTTAGCAGGATTTGCTTGGCTCTCCCCAGCCTGAGCCTTCCATACAATGCTATTTGATCTCCCCTTAGAAATTGGCCTCCTCTGCCAGG
>SJYQ01002778.1:0-182632 GCA_006410935.1 Redunca redunca | reverse complement strand
ACAAAAGCTTCCCTTGAAGAATAAGGTGCTGAGTGACACCCTGGGCCACTAGATGGCACCAGTTTAGCATTCAGTTAAAGCTTTTTAACATTTCTGTGGGCAAAGGGTGTGCCTGGAAAGTTCTGTTTACCTTGACGTGTAAATGTGACTTTGATATCAAGAACTATGTATTTCCTCCAAACTGGGCTGACTTTCAAGCTTTTCAAAGGTGAGAGTGTGAATGGGGCAGGAGGGGAGAGAGAGGATGGTGCAGCCTCAACCCTGCAAAGGGTGGCTTGTAGTGGGGACAAGCAGTGCCCTGCCTTTAACACCAAACCAGCTGAGACTGCCAGTCAAAGGCTGGGAGAGTGTGAGAGCTGCAAGGGGCTGATGAGGGCTTCTGGCCTAACCTTCTCACTACACAGGTGAAGAGACTCTGTTGCTTTCTGTGCAAGTGAGCCCCACCCACCTTACTCAACTGCTCTAATAAAAAATACTGGCCTAGCATCTTTTGCTTTGTGACACTCCCAGCTTTGAAAGGCAACTAGATAAAGGATGCAACTTTTGCTCCCCTCTCTTTGTTTCTGAAGGGACTTCTTTTCTTTGATGCGTTTGAAATTCACTAGACAATTTTTTAAAGTCTTGACTTCTTTAAACAGCAACAATAGCAACAACAGGGAATATGTTCAGGTGGTTCAAAAGTAAAAATATTAAAATACTAAATATTAAATATTAAAAGTAATATGAAAACGTTAAAATTTAAAAATATTAAAAAGCAGTAAAAATAGTCTCACTTTTATCCTTTTTCCCGTCTCTGTCACCCTCCTACCCCTTAATCCATGAGTAACCATCATTTTTATTACTTCTTGGGTATTCTGCTTGAATTTCTTAATGCAAATACAATCAAGTGCAACTATGGAAAGGTTTTTATTCCTTTCTTTGGGTGAAAGGATTCTCTGCTGTTGGCCCCTGGCTGCTGATAGCCTGTCATTCCCACTTACCTTCAGCGGTGATTTCTACAGTGGCCACAGTTTTAAGGGGGGTAAAAAAATTGAGACATAGTTTTGGCAAGTACCAGTGACTGTGCCTAGATGGTGCTCCTGTCCTGGGAGCCGTGGACCCTGTTGTCCCTGCAGCACGTCCAGCACCGCTGGGTCCAGATGCTCTCTTACTCCCTGAGGAAGAATTCCTTTTTTACCCCGTCGTTCATTTCTCCTTTGTATTTTCCTTTCCCATTGTGGTTTATTACAGGGTATGGAGTGCAGCTCCCTGCTTGTGCAGCAGGACCCTGGTGTCTGCCCATCCTGTCTATGATAGTTTGTGTCTGCTAATTCCAGATACCCTCCCCTGGTCCCCACTTGGCAACCACATGGCTGTTCTTATATCGGCAAGTCTGTTTCTGGTTCGTGGAAGAAGCCTGAGTCTGCTACCCCAGGAGCCCTCCAGGAGACCCTACCCCTGCCGCCTCGCTTCAGAGCCCCTCCATCTCCTTCACTCCTTCCCAGGGCTCCCGCTCTCAGCATCCCTGGGGCTCCCACTCTGCCTCTCCCTCCCTCCTCCAACTATTCTTTCTCTTCCCTCAGCTCCTTTCTTCTGTGCCTTTCTTCCCCTCTTTTTCCAGGGAAGTTCTCTGTAGACTAATTACTGAGCTTTCTTCCCGACTGACTTCAGGTCATTGAAACTGAACGAGCACCTACAGTGCATGAGAAAAGGACTTGATGAGGAGACTCAAAGGTCAAAAGGGTGCGGTCCCACCTCCGAGGCTCTTCCAGGGCTTTTCTGGCGGCTTGGTGGATAAGAATCCACTTGCCAATGCAGGTGACACAGGCTCGATCCCTGGTCCGGGAAGATCCCACATCAGTTCAGTCTAGTCGCTCAGTCGTGTCCGACTCTTTGCAACCCCATGGACTGCAGCATGCCAGGCCTCCCTGTCCATCACCAATTTCTGGAGTTTACCCAAACTCATGTCCATTGAGTCAGTGATGCCATCCAACCACCTCATCCTCTGTCATTCCCTTCTCCTCCTGCCCTTAATCTTTCCCAGCATAAGGATCTTTTCCAATGAGCCAGTTCTTCGCATCAGGTGGCCAAAGTATTGGAGTTTCAGCATCAGCATCAGTCCTTCCAATGAATATTCAGGAATGATTTCTTTTAGGATTGACTGGTCCTTGCAGTCCGAGGGACTCTCAAGAGTCTTCTCCAACACCCTGGTTCAAAGGTGGGGTCTGGGAAGATCCCACATGCTGTGAATCGACTAAACCCATGCACCACAACTGTGAAGCCTGTGCTCTAGAGTCCTGAGCCCAAATCCTGCAACCACTGAAGCCTGCCCATGTTCTGCAACAAGAAAAGCCACTGTAGTGAGAAGTCTGCAACTATGAGCAGCCCAGGCAGCAACGAAGACACAGCACAGCTGGAAATAAAAATAAATGTATAAACATTATTAAAAAATAAGGCTCTTCGGCTCAGACCTAATGAAGTGAAACACTGGGATACATGCAGCAGTAACGCCAGCAGTCTAAGTAGGCTGAGCACAGAGCGGGAGCCATGATTTCCGGAGATGATGCCGTCACCGTGACGGAGCCTTCCCCGGTGCTGGAGCTTGGAATGTTAAAGTCCTGGTGCTGATTCCTTAAACAAGGCCCATGGGGTAAGTTGGCTCCCCTTTCTTTAGTCCTCTGTCTTCTGCCACCCATTCAGATATCATTCCTTCCTGAAACCCTCTAAGTCAGGGTGGTTTCCAGATTTAACATTCTCAAGTACTGTTCCCTGCTCCAAACCACCTTTGCCCATCAAAACCAGACCAGGTCTGTTAGAATGTTATGTAACACAATCATGGCAGTGATATCCTGTCACCTTTTCTGTATTCTAGATCTTCCCTGTAGCTCAAATGGTAAAGAATCTGCCTGTAATGCAGGAGACCTGGGTTCGATCCCCCGGTCAGGAAGATCCTCTGGAGAAGGCAGTGGCAATCCACTCCAATATTCTGGCTTGGAGAACCCCCTGGACAGAGGAGCCTGGTGGGCTACATCCGTGGGGTCGCAAAGGGCTGGACACGACTGAGCGACTAACCTTGCTGCTACTGCTTTTCTGTATTTTGTGGGTGGGAAGCTTGTCACAAGTGTCACCCATACTTGGAGGAGGAGGTTACACAAGGGCCTGAGGCCAGGGGTGGGTCTCATAGGACCATCTCGGAGTCTGTCTGCTCCACCATCGCTGGGAAGGGATTCCAAACATGGCCTGTTGGATTTGAAGCTCACAGTCATCGAGTTCCACTAAGGCAAGCAGAGGGCGTTTGGCCTGGATCAGACAGGACTCGGAGGTGGGATTCATATGGACAATCTTCTGGAACTCGGGCCACCACATGGATGAGGGCACAGATAGAACTAAAATCAATACTAGGTGTTATCAGGAATAGCTTTAACCTCAAATAAAGGGCTTCTAGCATTTACAGTGACTTAAATAGAATGAGCTGACTGCCTGCTGAACTGACCTGTTCCCTTCATCACCTTCATCTCAGCACCTACTGCAGGATGAACTCTGTCCAGGACACAGGAGGGGATTCCACCAATGGGTGAAGATTTGCTGGCAAGCGTTCCATGATCTCAGTCTATTTCCTAGAGGTTGTCCAAGGTGGACACTGCAGAGCCCAGCGGCCGGGTGGAGGAAATATCATGGAGGAAGTCAGATTTCACTCTGCTTGTGAATCCATCCAGAGGCCCCCAGAAAGCTCCCCCTTCTCACACTGACCGTCCACCTGGGAGTAAAGGTCAAGATGATGGCAGGAGTTGTTCCCACGTGGAAACTTTTCTTTGAATTTATTATCCTGACTGTGTAGATAAAGAGACCCACTGACCAGGGAAAAGTGGAGGCCATATCTCTTGGAAGGTCACACTCCATTCTTTCCTGCCCACACTGGCTGAGGTTGCAACAGTTCCCAGGTAGAGTGATCTGAGCTGGTCACTTGATGACAGAGTCTTGTCCACTTGAAGCTGCAGAGCCAATGAGCTGAAGTAAATCCCTCGCCCCACTGTTCCCTACCCCTTGTGCAAATCCCTCATCTCACTGATAATGCTTCTGTGTGTAACTGAAATTGTGCCAAAGGTTATCAGTTCTGAGACAACGTGTGTAACTTTACTTAGATAATCAAGCTCCTTTCATTTATGTATTTATTTTGTTGAAAAGAATTGCTGTCACTTCCTTTAAGAGTTTCTGACAGGAAGTCAGAAAGACCCAGGTGGAAGCTTTCAGACCATCATGTTAATCCTGCTGAAAGGACTTGGAGGTGGATTCCTAGGGGGCACAAGGGCCCGTCGTTAAAGCTATCCTTTCAAATCCTGCTTCAGCTGATGCATGATTAATCCTTTGCTTGTTTATACTCTCCCAGGCAGAAGTGTAATTTGAGGAAAATGGAGTGAATGTGTTCCCGTGTTTGTGCGTGTGTGTGTGCATGTGGGTATGCATGTGTGTTTGTGCGCATGTGCGTGCGCGTGCGTGTGTGTGCCTGGTTTGTTTGCCCTCCTCTTTGTCTCTGGGCTTTTATATCTGTTGATGCTCTCATTTGCTTGGACAGGCTTGTCTATTTATCTCATATAGTCAGCAGAGCACCAGGGAGGCTCCAGCCCTGGTGGTAGCATTAATGCATGGGGGCATGCTTAGGTGCTCAGTATGTCCAACTCTTTTGAGACTCCATGGACTGTAGCCCTCCAGGCTCCTCTGTCCATGGGATTCTCCAGGCAAGAATACTGGGGTGGGTTGCCATTTCCTCCTCCGGGGATCTTCCTGGACCAGGGATGGAACCTGCATCTCCTGCATCTCCCGAATTGCAAGCAGATTCTTTACCAGCAAGCCACTGGGGAAGCCCGATGGGAGCAGGTAGCATTGCTCAAGCCTCTCGTCTCTTTGGGCATTCATTCTATTGTGTGGAAGGAAATATTTATTAGCTCACACTGAACCCCCCTGGACAGTGGGAAGTCCTGCTGGAACCACCTCCCCTGCTAGGTTAGGGATGAAATGACATAATGGAAGTTTGTTGTTGTTGCTCAGTTGCTAGTCGTGACTGACTCTTTCCCACACCATGGACTGTAGCCCTCTAGGCTCCTCTGGCCATGGGATTTCCCCAGGGGATCTTCCTAGACCAGGGATGGAACCCGTGTCTCCTGCTTTGGCAGGGGGATTTTTTGCCACTGAGCCACCAGGGAAATCCCTAAAATGGAAGTTAGAGAAGGATTATTTCTTGACTTCTGTCTATCATCAATGCCCAGGCCGGAGCCTTCAGAGCCCTCTAGCCCACAGTGATCTCATTTGTCATTTATTTAGCTCTATACTGCTTAGCTAATTTATGATCTATTTATGTGTGTGCTTTATGTAGCCCTCTTGCACATAAGCTCTTTTTCTGCTCCTTTGTTTCCTTTCAGTGCCTAAAGTGATGCCTTAATCATAACTTTGTGGATGGACTGCTTAATTAAAGCTGGGATCCATGGAAGGAGACTTATTTCAAAGAGACCACCCAATGCAAGGATGTTAGTTTCAGATCATTTTATGCCCCCTTTCATGGTGAAATGAAGACTGAATGACACAGTCGGAATGAATAGTGCAGTGTGTCATGAGTTGGGAAGAGAGAAAAAAAGAGGATATCTATACATGTCGTTTTCAATCATCTTGAACTGCCTGGTCTGATTTAGTCCAACAATAAAAGCTGGGGGGAAACGGTTAAACTTATTTCTTGGTTCTCTGAGACAAAGTAACGGGCTGATTGACTGTCTTTTCCACTCAGCAGAAATGGCTGGCTCCAGAAACTGAACTGAGACAAATAGGATCACAGCAGGGAGGAACCCGAAACCTGGCAACATCTTTATTGTTGCCGTGTTGGTGTAACCTTGCTCACAAAGCAGACACGGAAGAGAAAAGACGAGGAGAGCGGGAGAAGAAAAAGAAAGTCACATCGCGAGGAAGGGCCAGGAGGAGACAAAGGAACCAACCAGTTAATGCTAAGGGAGTAACCAAAGTGTCCGTGGGAAGACCAGGGCAGGGGCGCCCCACGTGCTGGCTGACGGAGGGCGAGTTAGGCTGCTTTCCTCCCGGCTCTACCACCGAGAGCGAGGTTCGTGGCCAACCCTCGCCCGAGGGAGTCTCACACCCGGCCCTTTCCCCAGCAGGCAATAAAGGTCCCCTCACCTCTGCCTTTCTAGGGGTCTGGTCACAGAGATCCCCTCAAGCCCTCATATCGGGCCCTCCAGAGGAAGGGAACCTACCGTACAGTGGCCCCTCAGTATCCACACGGGGTGGTTTTCCACGACCCCCATGGAAACCGGAAATTGGAGGATGCTCAAGTCTCCTATACAAAAGGACGTAGTATTTACATATAACTTACATACATCCTCCAGTATACTTTTTTTGTCTCTAGATTACTTATAATACTCAATACAAAGTAAATGTGGTAGTGGTAAATTCAATATAAATGTTATGTAAGTTGTTGCTGACATATGGCAAATTCTACTTTTTGCCCTTTGGAACTCTGGAATCCCCCCCGCCCCCGGATTGGTGACTAGTTGAATCCACAGATATGAAACTTGCGGATAGATATACCCAGCCAGTTCACACATAAAATAGACCACTACCTCTGGGAAGGGAAGATGGTTTCATGGCAGAGCTAATTTTGGAGGAAAGTGGCTGCTGCTTTTTTTTTCTTTCAAAACTTCTTTATTTATTTATCTTTTCAAGCAGGAATACAGGCACGTGGTAAGCAATCTGAAAGGTCTAGATAAAGGTATCTAGTAAAAAGTGCTAAGTCACTTCAGTCGTGTCCAACTCTTTGCGACCCCGTGGACAGTAGCCCACCAGGCTCCTCTCTCCATGGTATTTTCCAGGCAAAGATTCCAGAGTGGGTTGCCATTTCCTCCTCCAGGGGATTTTCCCAACCCAGGGATCAAACTAACATCTCTTCTGTCTCCTGCATTGGCGGGTGGGTTCTTTACCACTAGCATCAGCAGTCTTATTTCCACTCCTAATGTGTTTCTTGAGAATTCTTGCAGAGACATTGTATGAATACAGAAGCATATTCCCATGAAGTGTCACCTATTGTACGTGCTCCAGGTGCTAAGACTTGTTTCTTCTTCACTTAAGAAGAAAAGTGTTTCCTATACCCACCTGCTCTGACCTACTATATCCTCTTTAATGGCCAGGTGGTATTCCACCGTGCATTCACCTGGTCTAGTGATGCACAAGTAGGCACACGTGTCTCCATCTGCTTCTGTTGCAAATTGTGCTGCAACAAACATCCTTCCACTGGAAGTAGCCCTTCCCCTACTGCTGCTGCTGCTGCTAAGTCTCTTCAGTCGTGTCTGACTCTGTGTGACCCCATAGATAGCAGCCCACCAGGCTCCCCCGTCCCCGGGATTCTCCAGGCAAGAACACTGGAGTGGGTTGCCATTTCCTTCTCCAAAGCATGAAAGTGAAAAGTGAAAGTGAAGTCACTCAGTCATGTGCGACCCTCAGCGACCCCGTGGACTGCAGCCCTCCAGGTTCCTCTGTCCATGGGACTTTCCAGGCAAGAGTACTGGAGTGGGGTGCCATTGCCTTCACCTACTAAGCCCCGTGATTTCCCCAATGGAAGCTTCAGGTGAGATCAGTAACGGTTTTCTAACATATCCCCATCCTTTCAGGTCACACCCTGACTTCATCCATCTTTCTAGGTAAAGCCATTGCATCTCCTGCAGGCTCAAGTTCTCCTTCCAGTAAGAAGTTAATCTCAGTCTGGTTTCCCGAGACTCGCCTCCATTGGACAGTGTCTGCCTGTGTGTCTTTAACCCACCCCAAAAGGGGTTCTTCAGTTTCAGCTAGGCTTGCTCTTTGTTGAAGACAGCCTGTATATTTTTCTAAGCTTATTTCAGAAGCAGCAGCATTCAGATTCAAATTTCTTCTGGCACTTGGCTGCAGTCAAAGTGACAGAGCGGAATAAATTGCAGCCAGACAGCCTGCATGGAGGGTTTTGTTGGCTACAAATCCTGTCACCAGGCAGGCAGACATCCTTATTGCTCTAAAAGCGGTCTCGTGGGAGGCCCTGATAGACAGTGAAGGTTGGGCTACCTCCGGACTCTGGGAATAAGTTCTGGCTCCCAGGGGGCTGGACAATGTGAAGTCGGAGCTGGAAAAGTTTACAGAAACCATGCAGTCCAGTTCTTCCCATAACAGAGGAGGAATCAGAGCTGGCCCTCTGAAAAACCATCTCTGGGCTGCACCTGTCACCCCAGTGGTCCTAAATCTTCTGGGGTCAACATACTCCTTGGAGAATCTGATGAAACTGATGAAAGCTTGGATCCTTCTTCCCAGGAAAGTGGACATATGCATAGACAGACCGTATTTTGGATACAATGTGTGTTTTGGTTGGGATGGTTGGAGGAGAGAGAATTCTGGGTTGAGTCGGTGAAGACAATGCTTGAGAAACTGTTTCTCTCAATGTGCTGTGCAAAGGCCAGGTGTTATTATAAGATCTTCTTCAGGAGTGCTCAGACCAAAACATCCCTGCACTAACTTGTCTTTAGCTGGACTAGCTCTAAAATCGTTGCATTTCTGGGACTCCTTTTGGTGGCTAAGTGGTTAAGAATCTGCCTTGCAATGAAGGGGATGTGAGTTTGATCCCTGGTCAGGGATGTAAGATCCCATAACTAAAAGCCCATGAGTCGCAACTTGAGAGTCCATGCATTGCAACAAAAGATCCCCAATGACACAACAGAGATCCCCAGTGCCACAACTAAGACCCAATGGAGCCAAATGGATAAATAAATATTTTAAACACATCACTGCATTGCTGGAAGGGGAGGGCTGAGTATAGCCTCCTTTCCTGAGAGGAAACTGGTTTTTCCCAACTCACTGATCTGAAGTGTGGACATGCTTAAATATCTCATGGCTACTGGAAAGCTTCATTCTCTTTAGATTGGGTGGAGTGGGTCCAGTGTGACCCGGCCACACTTCAAGCTTTGACCTCACCTCTCTTCAGATGGCCCAGCTTGGGTCCGTTTGCCTCCCTGAGAATACAACAGAACTGGGGACCAATGGCTGCAAAACAGAAGAGGGCTTATTTTACATTGGTGAGGAAGAGCCATGGCAGTATCTCTCCGCCAAACTTAAATATATATAATACTACCTCTTCCCACTTCACCAAAGTGAAACTTGCTCGTTTTAGAAAACTTGTGCGTGTGTGCTCAGTTGCTCAATCATGTCCAGCTCTTGCGACCCCATGGACTATAGCCCACCAGGCTCCTCTGTTCATGGGATTTCCCTGGCAAGAATACTGGAGTGGGTTGCCGTTTTCCCCTCCAAGGGATCTTCTCCACCCAAGGATCTAATCCGAATCCCCTGCGTCTCCCACATTGCAGGCAGATTCTTTACTGGTGAGCCATCGAAGAAGCACTGGGGGATAACATTGCTCAAAGCTCTCAGTCTCTTTGAATATCCATTCCTGCTGTGTGGCAGGAAATATTTATTGATTCAAAATGAACCCACCTGGACAGTGGGAAGGCCTGCTAATACCACTTCCCTTGCTGGGTCAGGGATGAAATGACGTAATGGAAGTTGTTGTTGTTGCTCAGTTGCTAAGCTGTGTCTGACTCTTTGCCACCCCATGGACTATAACCCTCCAGGCTCCTCTGTCCATGGGGTTTTCTAGACAAGAATACTGGAGTGGTTTGCTGTTTCCTTCTCCTTGGGATCTTCCTGACCCAGGGATTGAATTCATGTCTCCTGCATTGGATTCTTTACCACTGAGCCACCTGAGCAGCCCTCATTTTAAAAACACAGACAAATAAATAAAATAAAAATCACCAAATAACTCCAGCACTCAGAGAGTTTAATCAGATTGTTAGTATTTTATTTTATTTTTTTGACTGCTCAACTCAGCTTTCAGGATCTTAGTTCCCTAGCCAGGGGCCAAGCCCAGGCCACAGAAGTGAAAGCATGGAGTCCTAACCGTGAACAGCCAGGGAATTCCCCCAAAGTGTCAGTATTTTATATTTTGGTGTATGATTTCCCAAGTACACATGCAGAGGCAGACAGCCACCCACATTTTACACGGCAGTTGTACATGGTAAATTTCAGTCGTGTCCAACTCTTTGCGACCCCATGGACTATACAGTTCCTGGAATTCTCCAGGCCAGAATACTGGAGAGGGTAGCTATATTCTCTTCTCCAGGGGATCTTCCCAACCCAGGGATCGAACCCAGGTCTCCTGCATTGCAGGTGGATTCTTTACCAGCTGAGCCGCAGGGAAGCCCACTACGTTGCATCCGTGGTTTCTATTTGCGACCCTATAGATTGGAGACTGCCAGGCGCCTGTCTATGGGGTTTCTCCAGGCAAGAAAACTGGAGTCAGTTACCATTTCCTCCTCCAGGGGATTTTTCCGACCCAGAGGTCAGACCCTCGTCTCCTGAGCCTCCTGCATTGGCAGGCGGATTCTTTACCACTAGCGCCATCTGGGAAGCCCTTGTTCTATTATACTTCCTGCTTTAGTTCTGATTATTTCCGTAAAAAATCTGACTCTTCCAACAGCCAAAATGGCCTGTAATGGAATTGGCTTCCTCAGAAAGGATGGGGCCCCAACTCTGGATGTGTTTAAGTAGAGGTTAGTCATTTAGTTGTGTCCGATTATTTGCAGTCCATGGAATTCTCCAGGCCAGAATACTGGAGTGGGTAGCCTGTCCTTTCTCCAGGGGTTCTTCCCAACTCAGAGATTCAACCCAGGTCTCCTGCACTGCAGGTGGATTCTTTACCAGCTGAGACACAAGGGAAGCCCCATAGGTTTGATAGGTGCTATAAAAGAGATTTCTACAGTAGGTGAGCAGTTGCTCCGGAAGCTTCTTAAGGATTCCGTGCACTAGGGGCCTTGGCAAAGTTCCCTCTGTGAGTGGCTGGCATCTTGGGCAGGTGGCCACTGGCTCCCTCCCTTCTTTACCCTCGTTGAGAGAGCTTGGCTCTCCCAGGAGGCCCTCTTAGGCCAGAAGATGAGAAATCAGCACTCCTTACGGCTCCTCTGCCTGCAATGTTACCAGCTTCTGGGTAACAGGCTTACTTGCACTGGCTGTCCTTAGTGGAACCTTTTACTGTCAAGCAATGGTGGCTCAGACGGTAAAGAATCTGCCTGCAATGCAGGAAACCTGGGTTGGACTCCTGGGATGGGAAGATCCCCTGAGGAAGGGAATGGCAACGCACTCCAGTACTCTTGCCTGGAGAAGTCCATGGACAGAGGAGCCTGGTGGGCTACAGTCCATGAGGTCGCAAAGAGTCAGACACGACTGAGAGACTAACACTTTCATTTTTCTTTTTTCAGTGACCTAATTGGTTCTTAAAACAAGAGAGAGGACATTCCATTTCTACTCTGTTGCTGAACTCCTGTGGGCACTCTGGATTTTTCATTCAGCACTCTGCAGCTGGTTGTTTTCTGTGTGTGTGTGTGTGTGTGTACCTACGTGTGCTTATGTACATCAGTTGGTTTGATGTGAGGTTTGTGTCACCCAAATCATCCTATTGCAATTATTTCATCAAACTCAAATCTTTTGGCACTGCCTCATGCATCAGTAAATAAGTACATGCTTGAGTTGTAAATTGTTGTGTTCTGAGGATTTGGTTAGTCAAAACATGTGTCACAAAGGAACCGGACCTTTACTTTATCAACTTTTTAATGAAATCATTTAAGAAGACAGCGATGCACAGAAAAATAGAATTGATCTTCATATAGCCCATTCACTTGATTGAACAAATGTGTGATAGTTTGCCTTTTTTACTTCGGAATTCTCTCCTTTATTTATTTTATCCTTGTCTGTGCTAGGTCTTTGCTGTTGAATGGGCTTTTCTCTAGTTGCAGAGAATGGGGGCTACTTGCTAGCTGCGGTGCCCAGGCTTCTCACTGCGGCGCCTTCTCTTGTTGCAGAGCACGGGCTCTTGGGCACGCGGGCTTCAGTAGTTGCAGTTCTCGGCCCTCGAGCTGGATAGAACATGAGGTCTTCCTGATTCAGGGATTGAACCCGAATCTGCTGCGTTGGCAGGCAGGTTCTTTACCACTGAGCAACCAGGAAAGCCCAGAATTGTCTCCTTTTGTAAGAAATAAAATAATGAAGGCTAAGACTCTCAGCCCTTCTTGCTTCCTTCCTTCAGGTTAATCACTCACCTGAAATTGCATGTTTTTATACTTTTATTAACAGTATATATATGAATGTGGCTATAAACAATGTTATACTGTTTCATTTTAAGATTTACTAAGTCATACTGTAGATAAAATTTGCAGCCTTTGTTTTTCACATAAGCTTAATCTGTGAATTAATTCACATAAGCTTAATCAATGAAGTTCTCATTGATTTATTTTCAATTTTATAGAGTATTTAATAGTATGATTTGGTACAACTTATTTATCCATTTTCCCACTGGACATTTGAGTTGTCCTTTCTCCTGCCTTGCTTTCGCTCTTGTAAGTAAGGCTGCAGTGAAATTCCGTGGACTTGCTTCCTTCCTTGTGGGAAGGTCCTGATCCTGGAGGTCAATCTCAGAAATAGGGTGTGGAACTTCATCTTGTAGGTGAGAATAAAGGGTATTTTAGTTGTTAGTTTTGTTAAAAAATTATGCAAAGTAGACATGCATAAAATTTACAGTTTTAACCATTTTTCAGTGTGTAGTTCAGTGGCATGATATACACTGCTGTGCAACCCTCAGCACCGTCCATCTCCAGAACTTTCGCATCTTCCCAAAAGGAAACTCTGACCCCATCAAACAATTCCCCTCTCATCCCTCCTGCCAGCCCCTTGTGCTTGTTCTAAGGAGAGGAAGTCACCGTTATCACTTTTGTTCATTCTGTGAAAGTTTATTACATACCTATCATGTTTAACACATATAAATAGGTGCATAAAATTTAGTTTCTGTCACAAGAAATCTTCAGCCTAGTCACAGACAGACACGGGAGCGATAATTTGGAACAAGTGATAGAATCCAAGTGCTGAGAGAGTCCAGGCGCAGAGCAATGAAATCAAGAGCAAGTGTGAGATGACGTGGGGGGAAGCAGGAGACAAGAAAGTCTTTAGAAAGGAAAGAATTTTCAAGCTGAACCTTGAGGTGTGAAATAAGTTTTCCCAGGCAAACAATAGTGGCGGTGTAATGAATTTATGAAAGTACCTTCAAAACCCAAGCCAATCAAATGTATCTGTATTGGTAGGGCTAACCAGCTTAAGAGAAACAGCTGGGACTGTGAAGCAGGAGGAATTTAATGCTCTTGCATCTCCTGCATTGCCAGACAAGTTCTCTACCACTAGCATCACGTGGGCAGTCCAAAACTAATATGGATACTGTTCTTCCTGAAAGTCTAACCTGCTAACAGCAGGGACCATCATAAGCCCCCAAAGGAGCAGTTTTCCCTGGCAGATCAGCCAGGCATGTGTGGCCGATTGATTACACTGGGGCCCTTTCATAAGGAAAGGGAGAATGTTTTGTTCCCAATGGAATAAATAGTATTCTGAATGTGGATTTGCCTTCTCCAGTCTTGACATGTAACACCATCACTGTCTATGAATTTATAGGATCCTTAATACACTTGATGTATCCCTAAAGGAGATCAGTCCTGGGTGTTCTTTGGAAGGACTGATGCTAAAGCTGAAACTCCAGTACTTTGCCCACCTCATGCGAAGAGTTGACTCATTGGAAAAGACTCTGATGCTGGGAAGGATTGGGGGCAGGAGGAGAAGGGGCCGACCGAGGATGAGATGGCTGGATGGCATCACCGACTCGATGGACAAGAGTCTGAGTGAACTCCGGGAGTTGGTGATGGACAGGGAGGCCTGGCGTGCTGCAATTCATGGGGTCGCAAAGAGTCGGACATGACTGAGCGACTGAACTGAACTGAACTGAAGTGATATAACCTTACTTCTGACCAAAGAACTGATTTCAAGAACTAACAATGGACTCAAGCCCGTGGACATCACTGTTCTTACCATGTGGCCCCCTTTGGCCTGAGTGATAGAATAAAAGATTTAGATACAGTGCTAATTGAGATTAACAACCTGAAATGCCGAGATTTCAGCCTACAGAATGTAGACTGTGCTTTGAATCGGTAACCAAGACAGGGTGCTGCCTTATCCCACAGGTGGAACATAGGGTCTAGAAATCAAGGGGTAGACTGGGAATGGCTCCACTAATGTTGACACTTAACCCATTCACAGAATTTTTGCCTGCAGTTCTCGCATCTTTGGGATCTGTGGCTATCGAGGTCTTAGTTCCCAAGAGAGGAATGGTTCTTCCACCGGGAGACTCCGTAATGATTCCATCGAACTGGAAGACAAGAGTGCCACTTGCTTATGCATACTGCAGGCACGACTGACCCCAATTCCTGAGGAAATTTGGTTACTGTCATTTCACTGGGACAAAGAGGACTATGTCTAGAACCATGGGTGTTCTTTAGGGGTGTCTCTTAAGACTTCCCTGTCCAACGATAAAAGCTAATGTAAAAATACAGCCACTAAGAAAGGCAGTAGACATAATGGTCATCTGAGTTAAATCCACCCATTCCAGTCCATTTTAGTTCGCTGATTCCTAGAATGTCGATGTTCACTCTTGCCATCTCCTGTTTGACCCCTTCCAATTTGCCTTGATTCATGGACCTAACATTACAGGTTCCTATGCAATATTGCTCTTTACAGCATCGGACCTTGCTTCTATCACCAGTCACATCCACAACAGGGTGTTGTTTTCGCTTTGGCTCTGTCTCTTCATTCTTTCTGGAGTTATTTCTCCACTGATTTCCAGTAACATATTGTCTTACCTTCTTGCCTTTTCATACTGTTCATGGGGTTCTCAAGGCAAGAATACTGAAGTGGTTTGCCATTCCCTTCTCCAGTGGACCACATCTTGTCAGAACTCTCCACTAAGACCCATCCGTCTTAGGTGCTGTGGTCCACAGGGTCGCGAAGGGTCAGACATGACTGAGCAACTGAACTGAACTGAAGAAATGCAGGCCCACTGAGGATTCAGACTTCTCAGGAATGAAGGTTTGGGTTTTGGTACCAAGTAAAGAATACAAGCAGTTAAGATAGTGGCTGAGGACCGATGGAATGTGAAAAGGGGAATACGGAGAAGAAAGTCACAAATATTCACTATAGCCTTGTGACTAGTTGTAGAAATGAGGACAGTAACAGTTATATATATTTTCCTTGTTTATTCACTCATTATCCACTGGTTTTTCCAGTAGTCATGTATGGATGTGAGAGCTGGACCGTAAAGAAAGCTGAGCGCTGAACAACTGATGCTTTTGAACTGTGGTGTTGGAGAAGACTCTTGAGAGTCCCTTGGATTGCAAGGAGATTCAACTAGTCAATCCTAAAGGAAATCAACCCTGAATATTCATTGGAAGGACTGATGCTGAAGCTGAAGCTCCAATACTTTGGCCACCTGATGAGAAGAATTGACTCACTGGAAAAGACGCTGATGTTGGGAAAGATTGAAGGCAGGAGGAGAATGGGGGGTGGCGACAGAGGATGAGATGGTTGGATGGCATCATCAGCTTGATGGACATGCACTTGAGCAAGCTCCAGGAGTTGGTGATGGACAGGGAAGCCTGGCGTGCTGCAGTCCATGAGGTCACGAAGTGTTGGACATGACTGAGCGACTGAACTGAACTGAACTGATCCACTCACAGGGTTAGTTTAGGGATTCCCAGGTGGCTCAGCAGTAAAGACTCCGTCTGCCAATTCAGGACACAGATTCGATCCCTGGGTTGGGGAGATCCCCTGGAGAAGGAAATGGCAACCCACTCCAATATTCTTGCCTGGAAAATTCTATGGACAGAGGAGGCCTGGTGGGCTAAGGTACTGCTGCTGCTGCTAAGTCGCTTCAGTCTTGTCCGACTCTGTGACAGCAGGCAGCCCACCAGACTCCCCTGTCCCTGGGATTCTCCAGGCAAGAACCCTGGAGTGGGTTGCCATTTCCTTCTCCAATGCACGAAAGTGAAAAGTGAAAGTGAATTCGCTCAGTCGTGCCCGACTCTTAGTGACCCCATGGACTGCAGCCAACCAGGCTCCTCCGTCCATGGGATTTTCCAGGCAAGAGTACTGGAGTGGGGTGCCATTGCCTTCTCTGGGCTACAGTTCATGGGGTCGCAAAGAGTCAAACACAGCTGAGCACACGTGTGCACACACACACAGTGCTAGTTCACTCATATATGTTATGCATGTACACTGAATACTTTCTTATTTTCTTTTCTCTTCTTTTTCCTTGATTATCTTATTGTCTCATCTTTTAGAACTGGTAGTTTGTGTTAAAATGATCTGTTATGTGTCTGCCTCCCTGTTAGGCAGGATCCTTGAGAGAAGGGCCCTTTTATCTGCATCTCAAACACGGACCCAGTTAGCTGGGCCCGTCCCAGGGCCATCTTCTGTGGCTTCTGCCCTGTGATTATCTGCCAACTATGTGGAATTCCCTGCATAGAAACAAAGGGCTAATTCAGCTTGGATTGTTACTGCCCATTAGTAACAATTATCACTTGGCTCATCAGGCTTGCCCTCCTGGGAAACTTCACAAGAGAGGAGTTAGGCATTGTTTAAGGAAGCTACTAAGATCCATGGAAAATAGTAATCATTCCATATATGCTTACTTATTGACTACTTAATAATAATAATAGCTATTAAGAACTAGTATTAACTGAGTATCCAGTGCTGGAGATACAGTGAAGACACAGTCCCAAGTCTAGTGGAAAATGAACAAATAGGTCCTTGATTACAGGACATGGGATATGCCAGAGGTTAGGAGGTAGCTTGAACAGCAAGGAGATCAAACTAGTCAATCCTAAAGGAAATCAGTCCTGAATATTCACTGGAAGGACTGATCCTAAAGCTGAAGTTCTAATACTTTGGCCACCTAATGCAAAGAGCTGACTCATTGGAAATGACCCTGATGCTGGGAAAGATTGAGGGCAGGAGGAGAAGGGGGGTGACAGAGGATAAGATGGTTGGATGGCATCACCGACTCATTGGATATGAGTTTGAGCAAGCTCCGGGAGATGGTGAAGGACAGGGAAGCCTGGCGTGCTGCAGTCCATGGGGTCGCAAAGAGCTGGACACGATTGAGCGACTGAACAACAACAAAGAGGGTGACTACGGGAACACAGCAGAGCGACACTCAGCCTGAGAGAGATCTGTAGGGAAGGCTTCTCGGAGGAGGTGGCCTTTGAGCTGACTCTCCAAACAAGAGTAGGAGTTGGTTTTCCCATTGTGGTAAGATTGTACTAGGCACATTTGGAGCAGGAAACAAGATCTTCTGCTAGGGAGCTTATGCTAACTTTAGAGTGGGGTTTGTTGTAAAGACATACACAGGCAGGAATCATACACACAGAGGACTCCTAGGACAGCTGGACCTCTGGGTCTAAGATTTATAGCAGTGGTTGTAAGGTGCATCAGAGTCATCTGAAGGGCTGGTGAAAACGCAGATCACTGGGCCCCACCTCCAGAATTTTTGGTTCTGTTGGACTGGGGCTGGGCCAAGAATGTGCATTTCTAATAAGCTGTCAGAGGATGCTGATGTTGCTGTTCTGAGGACCACACTTCCTCACCCTCCTGTCTAAGGCAGGTCTGGCAGCGTTCGTGAACCTTAGCCTCGTGTAGCCACCAATGTTGTGACTCAGCTTCCTCTTGTTTGATGCCTTCATCTTTCAAGGATGGTTCCCCACAATCTCTGCTGCTCCGTGCAGCTTTTCTTTATCTCATGGCTGGCTTCGGCCCCTCTGCCATTCCGATTCGGTGAATCTCTTTGGCTTCCCTCTTAGGCTCATACTCAACTCTTTGGCATTTCCCAGGTCAGATGCTTAAAGGCTAGGGGCTTGATTGGCGAGGCTTGTTCCTGGATGGGTGTAATTTGGGGTTCTAGGTTGCCAGCCCAGCAAGGGGCTTTGTTTGGCCCAGATCCCCCAGGGAAGCCCAAGGAACTTCTCCTGCCTGCTCTCCCAGATGTCTCTAAAGAGGCACCTCTGTTTCTTCTTTCTCCCTTCCTCTTTTTCTGTTCTGCACTCGCTGTGTCCCCTGAAGAGTTCTGTTTCCATGGCTCTATTGAAACCTCTTTCCTGAGGACTTTCCATGGCTACTGCTCTCCAAACCCAAGGCCTCTTTTCAGTCCTTAACATTTACTTTCTTTTGTTTTATTTTCATTTATTTAGCTTTGAATAAGGTATTTATACAATTTGAAATTCAAAAGGTTCAAAAAAGCTATGGGGTAAAAAACAAACAAACAAATCCCCCCTGAAGAAGTTATCTCCACTCTGTCCCATTGCCATTCAAATGTCCTTCCCAGAGGCAACTAATGTTTCTAGTTTTTTTTCTAAATTCTTCCGGAAATATATCTACAAATACATAAGCTTGGGACTTCCCTGGTGGTCCACTGGTTAAGAATCTGCCTGCCAGTGCAGGGGACATGGATTTGATCCCTGGTCTGGGAAGATTCTACATGCCGAGAAGCAACTAAGCCCGACAGCCAAAACTACTGAGTGATGCAGCTGCTGAAGCCTCAGCACCCTAGAGCCCATGCTCTGCAACAAGAGAAGCCAGCTCAAGAAGCCCGAGCACCACAACAAGAGAGTAGTTAGTGCCCGCTTGTCACAACTAGAAAAAATGCTCACATAACACCACTCAGAGCAGACAAAAAGTGCAAATAAAATAAGTGTAAAAGTATAGAAACACGTACATGTATTTTTTTTTTGCTTTTTAAACAAAATGATAGCATACTTTGTACAGTCTTCTTTTTTTATTTATTTTTATTGAAGGATAATTGCTTTACCTAATTTTGCTGTTTTCTGTCAAACCTCAATATGAGTGCATATTCTTCTATATCTTGCTTTTTCACTTAAATTTATAAATTGAAGATTGCATCATATAATGACATAAAGCGCTTCGTTATTCTTTTATACATCATTCGACCATAGCCGTGATTTATGGTTCTCTGTTGATGGATTTTACAATATGTTGCTGTTAGAAACATGTTGCAATCAATTATGCTGTGGGTAATGACTTTGTACAGCAAAATGAAGGATGTGTTTCTTGAAGTGGATAGGATAATTCCAAATACTGGCAATTGTGATTGTCATAGGATGGATTCCCCAGAAAATGGACTCTGAAGCAGGATTTTGTGAGCAGGTGGCTTATCAGGGAAATGCTCCTGGGATCTTACCCGTGAGCGTCCAGGGCAGCAGGAGTAGGCAGAGTGGGGAGGTGAACTGTGATGGCATAGAGGCGTCACAGTCAGGCCTGCAGAGATGTGTTGAACTGGGGCAAAGGGAACCTGGCCTTGGTACTCCACAGTTGACCGGACATTATATATACAGGCTGCCCTGAAAGAAGGGAGAGTGACTTTGGACAGGCAATTCCCTTAAGCCAAGAGTAACTCCCAGGAAGAGACTCAGTTACCAATCCTCACTAGTTGCCACTCCCATCGTCTCTAGGAGGATGCCTGCCTTGGACCTGAAGGGGGCATTTGGGTGATGAACCATGACATCCACTATGGTCTACCCTTGAGGGAGATGGCTCCTTTTGGTTTACAGTGTAAATTCACCTCATCGGGAAAAAGTCTCTAGAATTCTTGTTGGTGTCTTCCTGGCAAGGAGAGCTTCATGGCGGAGGTGATCTCTGACTTAGACTTTTAAGGATAAATAAGAATTTGCTGAGTGGACAAGACGAAGGGTTTGGAAAGAGACCTCAGAGAGCATTTCCCCAGTGGTTCTTGTTGAGGGTGTGGGTTAAAATCACTTAAGGACTTTTTGCAAGCTGGGATCTCAGGTTGGTTTCCCCAGCTCCAAACTGTGTTTTCCAAATTTTGCTCACTCTGGTGCATTTCAAGAAGGAATAAAACATTCTTATTTGTTTATTCATTTATTTATTTGGCTGCTTAAGGCTTAGTTGCCACATGCAGTATCTAGTTCCCTGACCAGGACTTGAACCTGGGATCCCTATTTTGGTAGATCCTAGACCATCAGGCAAGTCCACAGAAGAGATAAAACATTCTTAACTGAAAGGGAATAACTGCCTTCTCTCAGGAGAAGAATTTTTTTGCAGGAAAAAATTTGATGTACATAGTATTCTCAAATTCAAGTGTTTTCCCCATAATTTAAAAAACTTTATTTTGGGTTAATTTTTACCTTACAGAAAAGCTGTAACAATAGTCCCGAGCCTTTCGTATCCCTTACCCTTCTCCTAATGTTGACATCCTATGTGAGCACAGTACAGTGATCAAAACTAAGGGCTTGACACTGTACAATACTCTTAACCAAACTACAGCCTTTAATTTCAACTTTACCTTTTTAAAAAGTTTTATTTTGAACTTATTTTAGGCTTACAGAAAAGGCATAACTTTTCTTAAAAAAGTTTTTGTGCTTCCTACTACTTGCGTGCTTCCAACAGATAAAAGACCACAAATAAGCAACAAAGGAGTAGTAATGGAAAAACTCGGAACTGGCCAATATTGCTTCTAAAGCTGGGTTTTCATCTGTATCTGCAATTGTTTTTTCACTTTGTTTTATAGTGCAGAAGCCTAATTAAACCAACATTTTAAAGCAACACACTTATTAAATAAGCAGTTTTATGTGAGATCATAGCTTATGTGATAGAATGAAATATTTTAAAATTTAATGCAAATTTTTTAGCAAAAAGCATCATGACTTTGAAGTACTTTCTCATCTGAGCAAGTCTGAACACGTCGCACTCTATGCCATCCATCTGTTTCAAGATGCAAGACAAAGTAGAGGTGCTTGTGGATTTAGGGGGGGAGAAATCCAAACTCTTGGCTTTCCAGAACATGCTCTTTCAACTAGTTACTGCTGAAACTCTGGTGGGCTTTAGACCTCTGCTACTATTAAGTATTGGGATAAATACAGTGTCTTTTATTGGAATCATTCTTCCATCTCTAATATTTAGTTCCTTTCTAGAGTAGTAATGTAGTTTATTTATATATTATATTTTAATTATTCATTTTATATGCATGCACATGGTGAAAAATTCAAACTGTATGGAAAAGCATAAAATAAAGAATTAAAGTCTTCCTTTATGCCTTCCAGTCAATCTACTTCAGGGTTCTCCAAGAGGAGGGCCATTTCCTGGGGGATTTTGGAAAACTCTGGCAGTGTTTAGGATTGTTCCGATGATTAGAAGGTATTACTGGAATTTGGTAGGGAAGGGGACCAAGAATGCTTGTAATTCTACAAAAAAAAAAAAATGGTTATATCCAACACTAACTTAATCCTGGTGGATGTTCATATAAGTAAATAATACTATTTACAATGATCTAAGTCTAGACTACAGATGTTCTTAATGGTTATGTCGGTTGTATATTGTTTAACCTAACAGATACTATTCACATCATAGAAATCATAGATTTTAATATTTATTGAAACCTTTTTTTTGATGTGGACCATTTTTAAGGTTTTTACTGAATTTGATACAATATTGTTCCTGTTTTATATTTTGGTTTTTTGGCCTCCAGCCATGTGGGATCTTAACTCCCGATCAGAGATTGAACTGGCATCCCATGCATTGGAAGTCAAGTCTTAATTACTGGACCACCAAGGAAGTTTCTGATTTTAATATTTAGTATGCCATTTTTCTGGCAGACAGCGATGAACTGTCTTGTCCTAACAAAATTAGCATAGTTATAGTTCTTCCCAAAAGTAAAGTATCTTGAGGAAGGAAATCCTTTTTCTAATTTGCACGAAAGTGACATATTAATTTTTTTTTTGGATAAAATTTTATTAAAAATCTAGAAAATGAGTTCTTATATATAATGCTTTCTAACACAGATTAAATTATCTCTTTAAAATTTAATTAATTAATTAATTTGTGGTTGTACTAGGTCCTCATTACTGCACTCGAGCTTTCTCTAGTTGTGAAGATCAGGGACTGCTATTCGCGGCGGTGCACAGCTTTCTCACTGTGGTGGCTTCTCTTGTCGCAGAGCAAGGGTTCTAGGTACAGGGGCTTCAGAAGTTGTGGCTTGCAGTCCCTACACCAGGGCTCAGTAATTGTGCACAGGCCTTAGTTGCTCTTGGCATACAGAATCTTTGCAGACCAGAGATGGAACCGGTGTCCCCTGCATTGGCAGACAGGTTTGTATCCACTGTTGCTGCTGCTAAGTTGCTTCAGTCGTGTCTTGAGTCTGTGTGACCCCACAGACCGCAGCCCACCAGGCTCCCCTGTCCCTGGGATTCTCCAGGCAAGAACACTGGAGTGGGTCGTTATTTCCTTCTCCAATGCGTGAAAGTCGTGTCTGACTCTTTGTGACCCCATGGGCTGCAGCCTACCAGGCTCCATGGGATTTTCCAGGCAAGAGTACTGGAGTGAGGTGCCATTGCCTTCTCCGTTGTATCCACTGTGCCACCAAGGAAAGCCTTAAATTGTCTTTTGAGTTTGTCTGAAGTCTTTTTTTTCCCCTCAAGCTGCAGACAGGTTTTTATTTTATTTATTTTTGACATTAAAAAAATTGAAGAATAGTTGATTTGTGCTAATTTCTGCTGTACAGCCAAGTGACTCAGTTGATACACATATATACATTTAAAAATACTCTCTTTCATTATGGTTTGTCCCAGGAGATTCGATATAGTTCGCTGTGCTATACAGTAGGACTTTGTTATTTATCCATTCTAAATGTAATGGTTTGTATCTACAACCCCAAGCTCCCGTTCATCCCTCTTGCTCTCCCCCTCCCTCTTGGTAACCTCAAGTCTGGTTCGTTACATCTGTGAGTCTGTTTCTGTTATGTAGATAAGTTTGTTTTGAGTTTGAGTTTGTTTGAAGTCTTTTTTTTTTAATTTTGTGTAGTCAAGATTATTATGTTTTTCTTTTATCTATCATGCTTATATGCTACAGAACACTTCCCATGGCGCTGGAAGCATAGAGACTTTTGCACAGTAATTATGTAATCACTCTTGTTATTGGATTATCTTATTTTTAATTTCTTCAAACATCTGTTGAAGTAACTGTTTTTGTCCACCTTGGATGTATAAATGTGGTGAATTATAAATTTCCTTGCATTTATGTTTATGGATTGCCTTGAACTGAGCCAGATTTATATTGAATATACTTCAGTTGGTCATGATATATTTTCCTTTTAATGCACTGTTGAGTTTTATTTGGCAATATTTACTGAAAATATTTGAACTGAGATTGGTTTCTGGTTTTCTTTCTCTCTTTCGCATTTCAGTCTTTGTTAGATTTGGTATCAATGTGACTCTGACTTTGTAGAAAACATTTTGAAGCTTTTATTTTTCTCTCTGGCTCTGAAAAAGTTCAAAAGGCTTCAGAATTTGTTAATGCATTTATTCAACAAGTATTTGTTAAGTCCTGGAACTGGGAATATAGAAATGGTTAAAATACACAAAAATCCCTTTCATCCTAGTGGGATGTAAACAAGTAAGTAGCCAAGATGTATAACATGTCAGATGGTGGGAAGTGTTATGGAGAAAAATAGCAGGGGGAAAAAAAACAGGGGAAGGAGACGTGCTGGGAGCAGCTTTGAATTTTTAAGTGGGTGTCAGGGGAGCCCCAGTGACATGTGAACAAAAGTCTGAAGGAGGTGGGAGGGTGAGCTCTGACAATATCTGGGGATCAGAAGGAGTAAGAGCAAAAACAGAAGCTCTGAGGTGGGAATATGCCGGATGTCTTGAAAGAACAGTCAGAATGCCAGGATGAGGAGGGGGTGAGCTGGAGGAGTTGTCTGCATTACTGTCCAAGAGGTCAAGAGAACTTGCAGAACTTCGCACGTTACTATATGAACAAATCTTTTTTTTTTTTTTTAAAGCCGTGCCACAAGGCATTCAGGATCTTAGTTCTCCTACCAGGGATTGAACCTGCCTCTCTGCAGTGGAAGTATGGAGTTCCAATCACTGGGCTGCCAGGAAAGTCCCTGTAAGAACTAATCTTTACAGTGAATGAATTGAGGCATCATAGCAGTGTATTGGGAGAAGGCAATGGCGCCCCACTCCAGTACTCTTTTGCCTGGAATATCCCATGGACGGAGGAGCCTGGTGGGCTTCAGTCCATGGGGTCACTAAGAGTCAGACACGACTGAGCAACTTCACTTTCACTTTTCACTTTTGTGCATTAGAGAAGGAAATGGCACCCCACTCCAGTGTTCTTGCCTGGAGAATCTCAGGGACAAAGGATCCTGGTGGGCTGTCGTCTATGGGGTCACACAGAGTCGGACACGACTGAAGCAACTTAGCAGCAGCAGCAGCAAGAGTGTATTACAGATGGTTTATTTCTGGTGACAGATGATGGTGGTTTGGACCACGGTGGGAGCAATGGTGATGGCAAGTGATGGTCAGATTCAGGATCAACCTTTATTTTTCCTCTATTTTTTCATATAAATACATATATATTTTTTAAAATTTGCAATGTTGTGTTGGTTTCTGCCATATAACAATCCAAATCAGCCATAATTACACATACATCTCCTCCCTTGCTAATTTCCCTCCCTTCCCCCCATCCCATCCTCCTGGTCATCACAGAACGCCAGACTGATCCCTGTGCTACATGGCAACTTCTTATTCTCACCAGCCACAGATGAATCTGGAAGGTGAAGCCATGGGAATTTGTTGGATACTGATTGTGGAATAAGGAAAAAGGGAGCAAAGCTGACTCTAGTTTTTGACCTGAGTGACTGGAAGGATTAGTTTGCCATTTATTGAGATTTGGAAGACAGAGGCAAGGGTAGATGTGGGGGGAAGATCAGAGATTAAGTTCTCAACATGGTAGGTTTGAGGTGCCTTTTAGGCCTATAAGCTGATAAACAAGTTTGAAGTTCGGAGAGGAGGTTCCGTCTAGAAGCATATACTGGAGAATCATGTATGGATGGCTTTGAAGGTATGAAAGCAGATGAGATTATCAAGGGAGTGATTTTTAGGTATGAAACAGAAGAGGTCCATAGATGAACCCGGGGTTTCTCCAAGTCAGTCAATAAAGGAAGCTGAGGAAGAAGGACCAGTGAGTGAGGAGGAAAACCAGATGAGTTCAAGGAGGAGGGAATGACTGTGATGGAGTCAGAGGAGAACCGAGATCCGCCTGGCTGTGCAGGGTGGCCTTGGCGAGAGGTGTTTTGGGGAAGAGGTGGAACTCAAGAGGGAATGGGAGGAGAGGGCTTGGAACCAGGGAGTCCAAAGAAATGTTACCGTAAAGGGCAGTAGAGAAATAGGGTGACTCTGGAGAGGGAAGTAGAGTCCCTGGAATGTTTTAAGATGGAGAAATTGTAACTTGTGTTTGTATGCTGATGGAAATGATCCATCAGAGAGGGAGGAATTGTTGAAGTGATGGCCATGTATAAGTGAGAAGGGATGGAATCTAGTGTGTGAATGTGTGTGTGTGTGGGGGGGAGCGTGTGTGTGTGTGTGTGTGTGTGTGTGTAGGGAGGGGGTTACTTAGAAGCACAGACGGCTCATCTTTGGGAATTGGAAGTGAGGTTGAGGACATGGGTACAGGTGCAAATAGGTGGGAATGCAGCAGTGGGGGCTTGTGGGTGTACTTTTGAGATTGATTTTATTTTTCTAGTAAAGTGGGAAGCCAGGTCATCAGCTAAGAGTAAGGATGGGAAAGATGTTGGGGGTTTGAGGGGGAAAGAGAAAGTGTGAGAGCACCGTTTAGGAGGAGGAGTCGGGAGAGTCTAGCACATACGGCCAATTGGTAGGCAGGATTTAAAGGCCACTTGACCTTAGTCATTACTAATTTAATTTAGCAAGCTTGTGAGTATGTGTTAATAGATGCAGGTACAGAAATAGATGAAAAATGAGATGTAACCAAGGGTTTGATAGTTTAAGGAAATTTGCCTGGGGAATCACGTCCATCTGGCATCTTGGGAGTCTACGTGGATAAGCTTGTTGGTCTCTTCCAGTCTTTTCTTGTGGTTATTGGTCTATTTAGATATCCTGAGGTTAGTTCTTTATAAACATATTTTGCTAGAAAATGGACCTTTTGGAGTCAGGTTTAAAAGCTTTTGTTCTTGTTCCCTCCGCCCTGCCCTCCCNCCCCACCCCCCAGAACTTTGGACAGGCCCAGAGCATTTAAAAATGAACTTAGTTTGGTGATCCAGTACTCCAGTCTGGAAATACTTAAAACGCTTCTCAGTTTGGCAAAGAGCCCCTTTGCCTCGACTCTTCCTCTCTCTGTTCCCCTGTGTGGAAGTGATGGGCGAGGGAAAAGGTAGGGCAGGTGGGACAGCGGGGTCTGCTCAGCTGCTTACTCTGCCCACAGCGCCTGTGGTCCTCTGGTCCTTTCCCTGGACGGTGCTGGTCTCCAGGCTGCTCAGAATCCCCAGGCTCTTTGCCGATCCCCTTAGCGACCATTTATCTTTTGTATTCAGGGCTAGTTGCAGAAGACATTTTTTTTTTAATTACTAAAAAAATATTTTGCAAAGGTTAGCATTTAATGTGTGCAATTATTTTTTAAAACTGACATATATACACTAGCATGTGTAAAATAGATAGCTAGTGGGAAGCTGCTTGTACAGCACAGGAGGCTCAAATCTGGGCTCTGGGAAGACATAGATGGGCGAGATGGGGTGGGGTGGGAGGAAGGCTCAACAGGGAGGGGATATAAGTGAACATATCGGAGAAGGCAATGGCACCCCACTCCATACTCTTGTCTGGAAAATCCCATGGACGGAGGAGCCTGGTAGGCTGCAGTCCATGGGGTCGCGAAGAGTCAGACACAACTAAGCAACTTCACTTTCCCTTTTCACTTTCATGCATTGGAGAAGGAAATGGCAACCCACTCCAGTGTTCTTGCCTGGAGAATCCCAGGGACGGGGGAGCCTGGTGTGCTGCCGTCTATGGGGTTGCACAGAGTCAGACACGACTGAAGTGACTTAGCAGTAGCAGCATGGCTGATTCACACTGTTGTATAACAGAAACCAACACAACATTGTAAAACAATTGTATCCCAGAAGGCACATTTTAACGCTGGGAGTTAAAATAACATGTGAACTGTGGTTGTTTTTTTTTAGGAGGTATGAGTGTCCGACTTGACCATCTTTCCTTGGGCCTCAACCTTTGAGTCAATTGATCACATAGCCCCTTATCTTGCTCTCTTTTCCAAAAGAAATGCATCAGGTCTGACATGGTTCTTAGGTAAATTCCTTTAAACTACCCAAATTCCTAATTAAACTCAATATTTCACCCGCTCTATGCTTGTATAGATGCAGGAGAGAAACATACAATCATGCATAAGCTGTGTATGAATTTGCATGAAAATTTCTTTATTAAGGAGAATTACTCTGGTTCCTTTCAATCAGTGATCCCTAACTTTTTGTGGCACCACGGACTGGTTTCATGGAAGAACGTTTTTCCACAGACCAAGGATGGGGGGTGGGGGGAAGGTTTCGGGATGATTCAAGCACATTACATTTGTTAAGCACTTTATTTCTGCTCTTATTGCTCTTATTGAACCAGTTCCACTTCAAACCATTAGGTACTAGATCCAGGAAGCTGAAGACCCCCACTTTAGTTGTTTTCTAAGTGGAAGAATTCAGGGGTTTGAAGCTTGTGATTTGTAGAGAAAGGAAACATAAAACAAACCAGAGCTACCTTCAGAACATAGGAGAGCTGAGGCCTTATTGCAGATGAGATTTAAACTGGGGCCCAATTAACTCTCTGTAGTTATAGCCCCCAGTGCAGTGCTCCTCAAACTATGTTCCTGGGGAATTCTGATCTTTCACTAAACCGTTTATAGCATGAGGGTTCTGTGGTTAATTTAGCAAAAGTTGAATACTTTATCTCTTTCTTGGAGATTCACCTCATACGTCATTTATGTAGTCATTCAACAAATATTTAATGAGTCTTCTATGCACCAAGCTTAATGCTAAGCTCTGGGAGAAAGAATAACAGCAGAAACAAATCCAGCTGCTGCTTTCATGGGACTTAATACACTACAGGGAGAGGGACATGAACAAATAGCCAAACAAATAATGTCTAATTAAAGACCTGGGTACGTTCTATAAAACAAAAGAGCGTTATTACAGGAAATCTACACCAGGGATCTGAAGAAGGGACCCAAGCAGATATCTGAAGTCTGATAAGGGTTAGCATTAAATAGGCCAAAGGTCAAATGTTGATGCTTTAGAACGTTCTGCTGCTGCTGTTGCTAAATTGATTCGGTCGTGTCTGGCTCTGTGCGACCCCATAGACAGCAGGCCACCAGGCTCCCCCATCCCTGGGATTCTCCAGGCAAGAACACTGGAGTGGGTTGCCATTTCCTTCTCCAATGCAGGAAAGTGAAAAGTGAAAGTGAAGTCACTCAGTTGTGTCTTGACTCTTCGAGACCCCATGGACTGCAGCCTACCAGGCTCCTCTGTCCATGAGATTTTCCACTGGAGTGGGGTGCCATTGCCTTCTCCTTTAGAACATTCACTAGAAGTAAAATGTGAGCCACATATGGAATGAAAAATTCTCCAGCAATTATTGAAAAAGTAAAAAGAAAAGGATGAAATTAATTTTATATGACATTTTACCCAACTCAATGCATCTATAATATTGTCATTTCAACATTTACTCAACATAAAAAGTTTTAGGGGTGCTTTCCTGATGGTTCAGTGTTTAAGAATCTGCTTTGTCAATAAAGGGGACGTGGGTTCAATCCCTTGTCTGGGAAGATCCTACAGGCCATGGAGAAACTACTGAGCCAGGGAGCCAAGACTAGAGGGTCCTTGTGCTGCAATGAGGTTCCTACACGTTGCAGCTAAGACCCGAGGCAGCTAAATAAAGCAAATATTCAAACAAGAGAAAGCTTTAAAGAGAAACTTATAGGGACTTCCTTGGTGGTCCAGTAGTTAAGACTTTGAGCTTCCACTGCAGGGGGTACTTGTTCAATCCCTGGCCAAGGAACTAAGATCCTACATGAGTTGCAGTGAGGTCAAAAATAAAAAAGGAACACAATTTTAAAATATATATATATATATATTTTGTTCAAGTCTTCACAATCTGGTATGCATTTGACACTTACATCTCAATTTAGACTTGCCACATTTTGAGTGCTCAAGAGCCCGTGGGTATTGGATTAGACAGACCAGACAGAGGAGCTAAGACAACAAGGCCAGGATCGCCAGGAGGCAGGGAGAAGAGAGGAGGCGGGTAAATGACAGGGTAGTGTGCCGGGGTCCAGTTCCGGTGGATCCAGGGAATTCGAATCGGGGACCGAGTTGGAGTCTGGGAAAGGACTATTTAGTTAGAAATATAAAGAGATTAGGAAAGAATAGTGTAGTAGGAAAATTAGTGGAGAAAAGAGGCTGAATAACTTGGTTTACACGGAAAACTAATAAAACCTCGAGACAAGAGGTTTGCACCATCTACGTCAGGCCACCGGTGCCCACTTGAATAGTGGAGGGTGCCCTGCCTTGGGCTCCCTCTTGCGTGGATCTTAGGAGCCAGGGAAAGTAAGTAGACTTGGAGAGCCTCCGCGCTCCAGATGGGAATTCAGCTGGAAAAGGGGAGAAAAGAACGACATGGGGGAGCCCAGCATCAGTGCAAGACTCTGGTTTTTGGGGGTGAATGCTTAATAAATTCCAGGGGGAAGCCCTGAAGCCTGATCACGCCCTTGCGTTTTGTCAGGCTTCCTTCCTCATGACCTTTGCCACAGGCAGGATTCCTCACGCCGGCTCCCTGGGCCAGTTCATGGAGGGTGTCGTAGGCCACTTGAAGGGTCTTAATCTCAAACCTGAAGCTACTGAGAGTTAAAGTGTAGCAAACGTCCTGAGAAGTCCTGCAGTGAAGAAGCCTGTTTTAACTTAACTCAGTGTTGCCCTATTTATTCCATAGGACACCTGTTAACATCACGGGCCCACATAGGGCAATGCTCCTCTAGCTTATTCCTTTCGGAGGAAGTGTTGCTTCTGAGAAATATAAGCTTCAGGAGTTGGGGACCTCAGGTCTTTGAATTTACCAAGAGTCAGGCTACTTTAACTCCTGCTTGTTGCCCAGAGCTAAGAGCCAAGTAAGCAGAGGATGTTACCTCCTTGATGGAGATTTGGCACTCTCTTTCCAAACTTTGTGGTCAGCATCACTCAGGGGATCCAAGTGCCAGCCAAGAGTTGGGGCTTAAAGCCTTTTCATTCTTTAGAGTTGTCTTAAGTCCAAAGAATTGATGCTTTTGAACTGTGGTGTTGGAGAAGACTCTTGAGAGACCCTTGGACTGCAAGGAGATCCAACCAGTCCATCCTAAAGGAGATCAGTCCTGGGTGTTCATTGGAAGGACTGACGCCGAAGCTGAAACTCTAATACTTTGACCAACTGATGCAAAGAGTTGACTCACTGGAAAAGACCCTGATGCTGGGAAAGATTGAAGGCAGGAGGAGGAGGATGAGATGGTTGGACGGCATCACTGATTCAATGGACATGAGTCTGGGTGAACTCTGGGAGTTGGTGATGGACAGGGAGCCTGGTGTGCTGCGGTTCTTGGATCGAGAGAGTAGGACATGACTGAGCGACTGAACTGAGCTGAACTGAACTGAGTCCCATCTCACCCTGATAGCCTTTTCTATTTTTCATTTCATTCTCTGACCTTGGAGAGTGGAGTTTGAGTAAGCTGTGCATTTAACTATATATTCCATTTCTTTTGTTAGTTTCAGATGTATAGCAAAGTGATACACACACACACACACACACACACACACACAGGATTCTCAGGTGGCTTAGTGGTAAAGAATGTGCCTGTCAGTGGAGGAGATGCAGGAGACATGAGTTTGATCCCTGGGTCAGGAAGATCCCCTGGAGGAGGAAATGACACCCACTCCAATATTCTTGCCTGGAAAATCCCATGGACAGAGGAACCTGGTGGCCTACAGGTGGTGGTCTCTCATTTTTATTCTGTTACAAATACTTTCTAATTTTCCTTCCTATGGCTTCTTAGATACAACCATCCTTTAAAAGTGGACATTTAATTTCCAAATGCATGGAGTTTAAAAGATATCTTTGATATTGATTTCTCACTTAAAATACTTTCTTCTCTGCAATCACCCTCTGTGTTTTATTCAGCGTAACTTTGTTGAGACCTTCAATGGCTAAGTCAAAGACTGCTCTTGGTAAATGTCACATTGCACTTGAAAATATGTGGGTTATTTTCAAATATCTTTTGATACTGGTTACTAACACAATTCCACAGTGATAAGAGAACAGACTCTGTATGATTTCAATAACTTTTAGACCATGAAATTTTTGCACCTTAGTTTGTTTGTATTCCTGAATATGTCCCAGTGTCTTTTGATTTATAGTCTATGGGAACTTGAATAAAATTTGTATCCTGCTGTTGTGTGAAAACTGTATAAATCTTACAGTTGAATTGTTTCATAGTGCTTTACAGGTCTAGTATATCCTTCTACTTTTCTCTTTCTGTTCATTCTGTTAATTTCTGAGAGTTTGATATTGAAACTTCAACTAAAAATCTTAATTAATCTATTTAAAATAACTGTAATATATAGTGTAACTATTAAAAAACATATTTTTAAATAGTAATCAGAATTACTGCAATCAAAATATCAGAATATCTGCAGGGCAAAAGAACCAGGCTTGGAAAGTATACTCAGGCAGACTGCATTGCCCACGTCTCTCTGCAGGCTGGTCTGGGGATGGCTGGGGGTGCCACCATCCCATCCTCTTCCTCCCCCACCCAAAGCAGAGCTGGCTCCTGTTTCCCTGTTGGCAGAGGAGTGGCTGTGTGCTTCTAGACTCACCGGCTTTCACCTTAGAGTTTGATTGGCTGAGTTTAAACCAGGAACTCTAGCTGCAAGGGAGGCTGGCAACGTGTGTGTTTGCTTTTCAGCTTCTGAAGTGGAAAATGGGCTCCTCTTATGAAAGGGAGGTTCATTCCTCTAACCTAGGAAGGTGTCTTCAGATAATAGATTGCCTAGAAAAATGCTCAGAACCTTTGCTAGAGTAACCTGAGACCTCGATACAAAGTTTCTGCTGAAACTCCCCAGGCAGGGTCTTCCTCCACACAGGAGGCTCTCAAGCCCTCATTGAGGTTCTTCTAGAAAATATTTTGCATATTTTATATATATGTTATACTTTGCATAAGAGAGTTGATGTTATACTTCACTCTAATGCTGTCATTATAGCTTCATTATGTGCTTTGAAAGTTCTCACATGATGTTTTAATATAGAGACACAGGAGGGCACTCTAACCAACCAGTAATAAAACCTAATGGTTTCATAGCCTTGGCAGTTAAAGGATGAGAATTGATCTTGTTGAATCTTTTTTTTTTTCCAGGTAGGATAACCAGCTTTGCAGGAGTACCTAGCTCTTCTAGGGAATCTCATTTGTGACAGAGGTCCCCAAGACTCACCCTCCACATTGTCCACTTAAAGTTCTAGGGGCTATGATTTGAGTAACTCAGAATAGTGAGAGGGATTTTTGACTCACAGGCTGCCTACTGACTCAACCAGGCAAGAGATGGAGATTTGGCTCCCAAACATTCCTATTTAGAGGCCAACTGGCTAAATCAAACTAAGAGCAGAAGAGAGAGAACTGGTTATCAGAGACTTGCTTCAGAGCTACACCCTGTTCCTCTGACTCAGTCTTCCCATCTGTAGAATGGAGATGATACCTGAGTTATGTCTGTATAGTTTGCCAGTGAAGAAGGGGAGCGTTAAGAAGGTGGGGGGGAATATCTGGAAATACCATTTACTCATGACCAGTGTGGTTTACAATGAAAAAATAGAGCCGGCCTGCCTCTTGCTAATGAATTCTAGCACAGGACGGATGAAGCGCGCTTCGGCGCTGGCAACTGGAGTGACAAACGGAACGAGGGTAAGTCGGAACAGGACCGGCTGCTCCAGACTGGTTTCCCCACACAGATCTCCCAGATGGGGGCGCAGACACCGGCGAGGAAGGGACGCCGGGCTGCCCCGGGCGGTTTTCCTCTCGGCCGGCAGGAGATGGACTGGTTCCAGGCCTCCGCGGGGTTGCTGCTGCTGCTAAATCGCTTCAGTCGTGTCCGGCTCTGTGCAACCCCATAGACGGCAGCCTACCAGGCTCCGCCGTCTCTGGGATTCTCCAGTCAAGAGTACTGGAGTGGGGTGCCATTGCCTTCTCCGCTCCGCGGGGTTACTTGCGGTCAAAAGTGCAGTCTGGCTGGAAGCAGGCGGATGGCGGTGCGCAGCCGGCCGCGGCGCTTTCTCTCTCCCGCCTCCTCGGCGCTCCAGAGGGCTGTGAAGGCGCAGCCGCTCCCGAGTTGTCCTGGCCGCCGACGGCCGAGGGCCCCGGGCTCATCCCCCGACCCTTGCCCTAGATGCAGGCTCGGCGGGGGGACGGTCCCGGATCCGAGCGCGAACCTGGAGCCGGCACCCGTGGGAGGAGCAGGGGCGCGCGCAATGAAGGGAAGAAGAGGGCAAAATGATGACGGAGAGGAAGAAGCTGCCTCATTCCCCTCGATAGGGAGTGGCGCGCCTCCGCCCCGACACTTGGCGCTGATTGCGAGTCTGAGACCCCCAAGCCTGGCTCATTGTTTCCTTAGGGGAGTGTCGCCTGGCGTCCCTCTAGTCCGCCAGCCCCAGGTATGAGAGCGCCTACCACGCGGCAGGCACCGCACCCAGCGCTGTTTGTATTATCCTGTGTGTGTGTGTTAGTCGCTCAGTCGAGTCCAACTCTTTGCGACCCCATGGACTGTAGCCCACCAGGCTCCTCCGTCCATGGGATTCTCCAGGCAAGAATACTGGAGAGGGTTGCCATGCCCTTTTTCCAGGGGATCTTTCCAGACCCAGGGGTCGAACCCTGGTCTCCCACATCGCGGGCAGGTTCTTTACCAGCTGAGCCACCAGGGAAGCGCAGATGGTATTACCCTGGATCTTTTAATTTCTGCCACATCCCTAACCGACAGGAGCTGTTATCACCGGTGTACGCGGGAGGAAGGAACGGCTTTGGGGAAGTTGCGTGGCTTGCCCTTAATTCTGTAGCTAGTGGCGAAGCGAGCACTCCAAGAGGGGTCAGAGCGATTCTGACACCGAGGCTACAGCCCGCAGCCTCTTAACTCTGCCCGGTTATTGTCGGATCATGCCGTCTGCACCTGTCACGGGCCTCGCTCGCAGCAGGAAAGGGAGTAAAGAAAGATCACAGGGTGACCAGGTGTCTTTTCTCCGTTCGGACCGTTGGCCCGGAGCGAGTAGAGAGCATTGCGCGCGCGCGCGGATGGCTTTGCGCCTTGGAGAGGACAACCTTCCTTCTCCAGGGATCGCGATCGCAGAGGGAGCAGGGCTATGGGGCAACGACTCCCCAGGGGGTGGCAGAGAATCTAGGATCCGGGAATGGACACTGGGGAAAAGTAGGGTGGTGAAAGCGCTGCTGCCTCTGGAGCCGGCTGGGGAGGAAACAAGCCTGCGCTTGCAAAGTGTCCACGCGGTGGGTGTGCAGCGCTTTCATTCAAACCTTGGGGAGTCTTTGGTTCTGGCGTCAGCGAAGGTGTGACCAATCAGAGTCCCGGGACGGGAATAAATTATGCAAATCACCATCTGGCGATGTATCAGATGATTCCCAATACTTTTCAAAAGTACCTCGCCGGGAGCTCACTGGGTGACAGTGGCGAGCCCTGGCTTCCTGGGCAGGCGGCCCGAGAGAGGGCCGATCTGGTTCTGGTTCAAGCCCCTTCACATTCCCCCCGCCACCCCGCGGCTGAATTTAGCCGAGTTTTCATCTTCCACCTTCTCCACCTTCAGCTGTCTAAGGCCACCGCTCTCTGGTGGAGAGAGGGCTTCCCACTTGGGGTTTTACAGGCTTGGACCGCTGGAAACTTCGAGAGGTGTTTTTTGTCTTTTTTTCTTTTTAGTCTTTTTAAAAGTCCCAGTTTGGAGAAGGGGGTACGGGGAGGGGTAAGGATGAGAAACACCGTTCTTCAGCTCTGCCTGTGGAGCGTCTATTGCTGCTTTGCCACGGGAGACCCCACACCCCTTGGTCCAGAGGGACGGCTGCAAGGTAACTTATTCCACTTATTTCATTACCACCCCCAAAGCTTCTTTTCTGGGCCAGGTGCCCTCTGTCTTGCCCTTCTTCCTCGATCCTGCAGCATCCTCCTTGCTTTCCGCCTGCGCGGTCCATTCGCTCCTCCTAATTAGTCGTGCAGTTCACCTGTTCCTCGGCGCTTCTGACCAGGGCATCCCAGAGCCGGCCGGCTGCCGGGTGCGCTGGCCCGCGCTCGGTCCGGCTCCACCCCTTTGCCGTTAATATGCACTCTTATCGATGCTGTCCAGTCAGCAGAGTTGGCTGCCAGCAGCTCTTTAACCTTGCCCTCCTCTTTGAACCTGCGGGTTTTCGAGGCAAGAAGGTTGTTAGAAAGAGCTCTGTCATCTGGCGCTCTTCTTTTTAATCTCGGCTAGATGCTTTGAAATTTAAGGTGCCAGGGTAGCTGGCTCTGGCTTGAGGAGCGCTTTCGGGGAGGATTTGGTGGATATTTTGTGCAGAGAACCCCAGGCTGCCAGCCTCCTCCTCCTCCTCCCCAGCAGTCTTTCCAGCCTTTGCTCCTCCTCTTGCTACCTCTCTTCTTTCCAGCTGCCAGCTTTCCTTTCTCAGTCTCTTCTACTGCAGGAAGCACGCCCTGGAGGAGCAAGGGTAGGGTCACCCCATAGGAGTACCAGGTCAATCGGTTAAGCAGAGGAGAGTGGGGAACCCCTGAACCATATCCTATTAGCGCATCTTCTACTATCCTGTTAGTTCAGTTCAGTTCGGTCGCTCAGTTGTGTCTGACTCTGCGACTCAAGGAACTGCAGATTGGGTCAAATGATGTTGGTCCAAGTTGCTTATGTATGAGCAGGAGGTTAATATGAATGAGTGGAAAAATTACTTAACACATTCCCAACTCTAGTATAGTTGAACCAGAGTAGGTTTCATCTCTAGTTCCTTTCCTGTAAAATGCTAATGTTCAACTTCTATGTTCTGTGATTCTAAGTATTTGGGGGTTATTTCCTTCATTCAAAGAAGTCTTTATTTGCCAGGAACCCTTCTAGGAGTGGGGCTTCCCAGGTGGCACATTGATAAAGAATCTCCCTGTCAGTGCAGGAGCCACAGGCTACATGGGTTCCATTCTGGATCAAGAAGATCCCCTGGAGGAGGAAATGACAATCCACTCCAATATTCTTGCCTGGAAAAACCCATGGACAGAGGAGCCTGGTGGGCTACAGTCCATGGGATCCCAAAGAGTCGGACATGACTGAGCAACTGACCACACAGGCTTTTAGGAGGATACAGCAGTGAACAAAACAGGTGCAAACCTGTACCCCCAGGGATCTTGCATTTCAGTGATGAGAAGATAGCCAGTCAGCTACTTAAAACATAGAAATAGTGCTCAGTGTCATGGAGCAAAATAAAGGCGAGGAGGAAGGTACATAGGGCTGGAGGGAAAAGGTGGTGTAGCGTTAGTCTGTGACCAAACTTCCCTCACTGAGGAGCTGACTTCTGAGCAAGGAACTGGAGGGGAGGAGAGGATGAGCTTGGGGACATCTGGATGAAGGACGACCATGAAGTCCCAGAGGCAGAAGTGACGCTGGCTGGAAGTAGTAGAAATGAGCTAGAGAACTGTGGGGTCAGAGAGAGCCAGGTGCTATAGTGAACCTTTTATGCTCACCTTATGTGGATTTATCCATGAGTCAGTGCTGGGGAGCCAGCAGTCTCTCTTTGCCTTTTCCCTAGACTTCCCATCTGGTCTCCGTGAGTGACTATCTGGGTGGAAACTGGGAGATTTTGAACGAATTATATCCATGGTTCAAATTTCTGCCAGTTGGGGCTTTTGTTCATTAATGACAGAGTTCTGCTCATGTGTATTTAGTTGTATTTGCTGGAACCTTATCCTTTTTACATCTGGTACATTGTCCTCCCCCTTGGCCTCTTCACCACCAACCCCTCTACCACTCTAGTCTCTCTTTACATGATTCCATTTGTTTTTGTTTTCTTTCTTTTTAACTCTGGGATAATTAAGCTCCTGGTATGGTCATTTGGTCCATTTTCCCTTGATTTCTGGGTGACTGGACAGTTTGACTGTCTAATTTCCTAGCCTGTTATCAGGGGTGGTATCCTGGATGATTAGAACAGGGCTGCTGCTGCTAAGTCACTTTAGCCGTATCTGACTCTGTGCGACCCCGTAGACGGCAGCCCACCAGGCTCCCCCATCCCTGGGGTTTTCCAGGCAAGAACACTGGAGTGGGTTGCTCCTCCAAGGGATCTTCCTGGAATCGAACCCTTATCTTCTACATTCACCTGGGAAGCCCTGATGATGACAATGCCTAGTGTTCAAAGGTCTTGGGACCATCAGTAACATGGGCTGTGTTTTGAAGTAGGGCCATCTCCTAGATGGTCCTGTGTGTGTGCACGATGGAGCTGAAAGGAGAGGTTTACTGCTCTTACGAGCATCCCTATGGCTTTGCTAATGTATTTAATATGGTAAAAAGTGTCTGGCACCTGTCTGGTACTGCAAGAAGCACTGAGGGTGCGTAAGGTGTTTGGGGTAAGTACCAGAATTGACGTGGGAGCAGTAGGGAAGCCTAGTGTTTAAAAGGTCAAAGTTCCTTACCTCCAATTCCAAAATCTTTCAAAACTGAAAAATTTGACTGGTAACTTGTTTGGCAGCAAGACCTGGCCTTAGCTAACCTGAATTCTTACACAATTGGCATCCAAAACTGACCTGAACCAACAAGATGGTCTTTAAAATCTTTTTGTTTTCACCCTTGAGTATGAGTAGTCATGTATTTCCTTACAGAAATGTTATTGGTATGTTTGATGAATGAGGAATACCCCAAACCATATATATAGTGTGTGTGTGTGTGTGTGTGTGTGTGTGTGTGTGTGTGTGTCATAATACCTGTTTAAAATCTGAAAATTTCTGAATTCTGAAATGTAAGTCTGTGGGAAAGTGTAGCTGTCCAGTCATGTCTGACTCTTTCAGATCCTATGGACTGTAGCCCACCTGGCTCCTCTGTCCATGGGATTTTTCCAGGCAAGAATACTGGAGTGGTTTGCCATGCCCTCCTCCAGAGGCTTTTCTCAACCCAGGGATGGAACCCTGGTCCCTGCATCGTGCAGATCCTCTGGGCCACAGTAGGAAGCCCTACAGTAGTTGATACTAGTGACTAATTAACACTTAAATTTTGGTGCGGTGTGCCTTTTATAACACCTTTGCAACTCTTCTGTGAGATAAGATGGAAACATTCAGCAGGTGTAAAAGCTGAAACCCAGAGGGGTTAAGTAATTTGCTCAAGGGTGAACTAGAATTGGACCCCAGAGCTCTCACCACCCAGGCCTGCTAGTTACCACACGCTCTCTTCTTTCTCCCCAGATGAGTTCGACAAATCCAGGGTGGTACCGACTGCTGCCAAACCTCCTGTGAGATTTAACCTCCGAACCTCGGAGGACCCAGAGCACGAAGGATGCGATCTCTCCCTTGGCGACAGCCAGCCCTTAGAGGACTGTGGCTTCAACATGACAGCCAAGACCTTTTTCATCATTCACGGATGGACGGTGAGCCCGGGGGGAGGTAGCTCTCCGGCTCTACATGGAATTTGGTCTCCTTTGTTTTGGTCAATTAAAAAGCATACTGGTGCTTCCAGACTCCGCTCTTTCCCCCCCTCTTTTCTTGTGGGCTGCTTGTGTTTCAGACAGCTGTGAAGAATGTAACGGGCACTTCGCTGAGGGGGCAATCTGGACTCCAGCAGGGTGGCATTTAATGCTGGCATGCAGCGGGCTTTCAGAAAGTGGCTCTCCTGAGGGCAGTAGCCTAGCTCCACTGGCTCTCAAGGGACCCTCTAATTACACTTAATTACATTGGTCAACCGCTGCCTCACGGGGGCCATCCCTTTGCGAGAGCTCAGCTGAACTGAAGCAACTCGACTGGCTCAGAGAGTCTGTGAGGAGCCAGCTGGCCCGGCTGACTGGCCCTGGTTGGCACGGTGCCCTCCTGTCTGCATAGAGATAGTTCCATTTAAAGGCACTGGAGTCTTTCTATGCCCTCCCTGAGCCATTCACATAGAAAAGCCCATAACAAACTTCAACAAAAAAGGGCTTTAATGCTCAGCCTCAGAAGCTTTGGACCAGCGAGGGATTTATCCATTCGTCTAATGGCAGTCGGTAGGAAAATGGCACTGTTAAGTGAGCAGGTTTCTGCCTGGGCTAATTGGGAGGGGATGTTCCTCCCCTTAACGATGAGAAATTCATATCCGTTACATGCTTGCTGGGTCTTTAGGTCTATCACCAACTGTTGGGGTCAGGCCTGGCTAGGGGGTGTTATGTAGGCACCTATGTACCGAATGCAATCGAAGGGATCGTTAAGGGCCTGTCTGCCCATTCTCACTTCACAGCCTATGATTAGAATCATCCGTTTGGATCTTTTAAAGGCCCCCCTGTCAAAATGCAAATACAAACTGCCTGCAACTGACAAACACATTCCAGAAAGTTCTTTTGTAATCTGGAACTTGGAACAGCAGTTTCCCATAGAAGCAAGATTGTAAATGGCCTTTGGGTTCCCAGGCCAGGCACAGGAAATCTATTTATCTAATAATGCACTCATGGATAGGTTTACAACTGGACCTAGTCACCATTTACACTTTGTTTCTGTGGGAAAATGTGCTCTGAGTTCTAATTTTGGATTCCAGCAACAGATCTTCCCTCCTCTAGGGTCAAGAGGGATGGCAGAGATGGGTTGTGGGAAGGGGTTATTTGTTAACTCGGCATTTGCCTAAGAGACAGAATCTCCTTGCATCTCTGAGAAAGAAACCAGTTCTCCAGGGCAACCCTTCTCAGCTGCTTTTGAATGCTGGACCAGGCCACTTACTTGCCTGTGATAGGGCTAACCTCAGGTCGGCTTGGCCACCAGCTCGTATCTCATAGCAGCCCTATTGGTCAGTGGGGCAGCGACATAGGACACCAGCTCGGAAAAGCTGGAGGCGTCATCAGGGGCAATGGAAGACACTCGCCCTATAGCAATCCTGACTGTGGCTGGCCCCGCTCATGGGCAAGTGTTGGTGTCTGGGGGACCAATGTGAATGTTCCATGGCTTCGGGAAAGGGTCATGGAACTGAATTCCATATTCACCAGTATTTTTCAAACCCAGAAAAATATATATTTTTTTAAAGTCCTGTTTTCTCTGCAGATGAGTGGCATGTTTGAAAACTGGCTGTACAAACTGGTGTCAGCCCTGCAGACAAGAGAGAAAGGAGCCAACGTCGTGGTGGTGGACTGGCTCCCACTGGCTCACCAGCTTTACGTAGATGCGGTCAATAACACAAGGGATGTGGGACACAGCATTGCACAGATGCTCGACTGGCTTCAGGTAACAATGGGACTGAAGGGAATCATCTCCTTTTCTGAGAAGGATCTTGAACCCGAACCCTTTTAGGAAACAAAGATTGGATTATTACCGTGAACCGAGAATATCTTTGAGATTCAAATTTTTACTGAATTAAGTATCGCTTGAAATATTTTGGAAGCTGGAGCTTTTAGAAAACTTTCTAATTATTGACTCATTTCTGGATTTTTCCTGTTACTTTGCTTGCAGGAAGAAAATTTTCTTTCTGGGTCATTACTTGCTGATGCCTTCAGAAGCTTGTAATCTTTTTTTAAAAAAAATTTAATTAATTAATTTCAGCTGTGCTGGGTCTTCATCGCTGCACGTGCTTTCTCTAGTTGCAGCGAGGGGGGGCTACTCTCCAGTTGCATTGCAAAGGCTTCTCATTGAGGTGGCTTCTCCTCTGAGGGCTTCCCTGATGGCTCTGCTGTAAGGCAGCAGATGTGGGTTCGATCCCTGGGTGGGGAAGATCCCTCAGAGGAAGAAATGACTACCCACTCCAGTTTTATCGCCTGGAAAATCCCATGGGCAGAGTGTCGGGTTTCAGCAGTTGCAGCTCATGGGCTCAGTAGTTGGAATTCCCAGACTCTAGAGCACAGGCTCAATAGTTGTGGCACACGGGCTTAGCGGCTCTGAGGTGTGCGGGATCTTCCCAGATCAGGGAGGGGACCCGTGTCTCCTGCATTGGCAGGTGGATTCTTTACCATTGAGCCACCAGGGAAGCCCAAAAGTTTGTAATCTTAAATACCTACTGATGTCTGCTCTTATTCTGAAGGGTGGCTGGGCTGAGGGTGGGAAGGGTTGGTTCAAACAAACGCAGCCTAATGCCTTGCATAAAATATACATGGAAAACAGATCTTGAGGTCTTACATTTACTTTTATAGGGTAATGATTTGCCCAGGCTCAGTGGACTTAATGGGAGGCAGGGGTGCACTGGCAGAGTGACTCAATTATCTGGGCAATTCTAACCTGACCTTCCTTTAGAAGCCCATGAATCTGATGAATTGTGGCAAAATTCTGGTCAGGATTCTCAAATAGTCCTCAGTCCTCTGCCTAGGTTGTTTAGTTGAGCTTGGTTCCTGAGCCATGGGGTCAAATCCCCCCTCACCCTCATCACTGAGTGCCTTCCCTGTCAAGGTCTGGTGCTTCGACTCTGGGATCCCAGACAGGCTGGCGACGAGGAGGTGGGCAGCTCCTGGGCCTAAGAGAATGGGCAGGGAGAACCCTGCCGCAGACCGTGTCTGGCACTTAGTCTCCAGTTTGTCCGGTGGCTTTGACCTCTGCACTGCTACCCCTCCCCACCTTAGACACTGCCAGAAACATGTAGGGGAAGGGCCCTCATAGCTTACTTGGTAAAGAATCTGCCTGCAGTGCAGGAGACCCCAGTTTGATTCCTGGGTTGGGAAGATCTGATGGAGAAGCCATAGGCTAGTCAATCTTGTACTCTTGGGCTTCCCTTGTGGCTCAGCTGTTAATCTGCCTGCAATGTGGGAGACCTGGGTTCGATCCCTGGGTTGGTAAGATCCCCTGGAGAAGGGAAAGGCTACTCACTCCAGTATCTGGGCCTGGAGAATTCCATGGACTGTATAGGCCACGGGGTTGCAAAGAGTCGGACACGACTGAGTGACCTTCACTTTCAGGTATGCAGCTTCTAGTCACAACCTGCACCCTGTCCCTGGTGCGGGGTGACTGACGTGCCACCAAGCCCTTTCTACCTCCCCTTACCTGGCTGTGTCCCATCCATGTTGCCCTGCCAGCACTACCAGCCACCTCGGGCTCCTTGTTCCCTCCCTGGCATGACTGCTGTTGAATTGCTGGCGACCTGTGGGCTCAGGACCACCCTCCTAACTCCTTCCTTTCTGTGACTTTCTGCAGGGCGAGGAGGACTTTTCTCTCGGGAATGTTCACTTGATTGGCTACAGCCTCGGAGCTCACGTGGCCGGGTACGCGGGCAACTTTGTGAAAGGCACGGTGGGCAGAATCACGGGTAAGTGTGGCTCCTTCACTCAGGGCTGCTCCCGGGGCTCCCTCCCAGAGCCCTTGGAAAACTGAACTTGTGCAGGACTTCAATATATGAAGCAGATAGAAGGATGTTCTGGTTGAAGTGGGGTATCTGTGGGTAGTGTTAAGTTTGTTATTCGAGCCTCCCCCTTCTCGGGAGGAATCTCTGGGTCCCCGAGCACCAGGGAGCATGCTTGGAAAACCACCGGTTTAGTGCAAAAGGTGAGGAAGCACCCAGACAGCTAAAGAGACTCAAGGGCAGCCCTGGGGTAAAGCCTGGCCTGCAAGCCCTGGTGCTCACTCTCAGTCTCTGCTGCCACGCTCCAGGAGCTCAAGGGAAAGGAATGAGTAGTGTGGGTTGTGGTTTGAATTCTGCCTCCGACTTCTATTTCATTCACCAACAGCCTCTTTCCAGTGTTTGGTTGGTGTTACTTATTAGTGATAATGACCTGTTTAAAATGTGTGGTTAAACTTTGTCCTTAAAGAGACCTTTCTGATAGTGGTACCCAGGTTGGCAATAGAAAGTCGAATTTTCCATCTTATTGAGTTTTTTTTTTTTTTTAAGTGAAACTGAGTTTATTTAGAGAGATACACACTCCATAGGCAGAGTTGGTGATTTTCTGATGTAAGAATTTGATTTAAATATTTACATCATCTAGTGACTGGGAAAAGTGGGAAGGACTCTTTCCCATTCAGGGGCCCCTGAAACACATACACAGAGCTTCCTCTAGGAGAAAGTCAGAGGCAAATTTGTTGCCCTGAATTTTTGTCCTCCTGCCAGCACTTTGGTTCGTTCTCCCTCCCTGCTTCCCGCACACCTCCAACACATTAAGGGCCCAACTGGTCACCCAGAAGGAAAGAGGTAATCATTTCCTTCCTGGCAATGTGTATTCATTTTGAAACAGGACTCAGGTAGAAGGGAGTCCTTAGCTAAAGAATGATTTAGTAAAGGTCGAGTTTCAACAAGCCAGCGGGGTAGATTTGAAACTATATAGAGGGACTTCCTTGGTGGTCCAGTGGCTAAGACTCTGTTCCCCATGCAAGGGGCACGGGTTCAATCACTGGTCAGGGAACCAGATCCTGCATGCTGCAACGAAGACCCGGTGCAGTCACATTTGTGAGGTTTAGTTGCCCTCCTCAAATCATTGTCCCCGGGCTTAAGTCTAATGAGCGCACACACACACACACACACACACACACACACACACACACACACTCCTTTTGATCCAACTGTTTGATCCAGCGTAACTTGAGAGCTTCACTTTTGATTATCAGGTCAGCGGGGCCTGAACTGTCCAACTTGCAGTGTGGCCACAGGTGACCCCTCAGTAGCCCCTGGCTGGAGCAAAGCCCACGGGCCTCGAGCGCCTCTGGGTTCTATTGTCTGCAAGCCTCCTCCTCGCCCCCAGGAGAGGCCTGGTGTTGCAGAGCTGGGCTGGCTGTGCGTAAAGGCAGCACACACAGCCCCCGCCAGGGCCCCAGGGCCAGTGTCCCTGGCAACGGAGACAGACGGCAGATCCTCCCTCTCCCTGTCTCTGAATCTGAAGTGGGATGGGGCTCGTCCGAGCATTCCGGTTCCTTCCCCCTGCCTGTCTGGGTGGGAGCTGCTGAGATGCGGGCTTCTTGGGCAGAATGCTGATCAGTGCTTCGGGCCATCTGCAGGGAGTGTGGGGGCCAGCTTGTCCAGAGTGCGGCCCCTTCTCTGCAGAGCGGGGCCCTGGGGTGAACATGACAAGAAGGAGTGGCCTCTGTCCAGTTGCCAGGCAGGACCTCAGGGGCATTTGGCTGACCTGACGCATGTTGCTGTGCATGTCTGATGGGGGAGGCCTATGCCCTCTCCTCACCCCTCAGACTTCCCATGGGCCTGGCAACCGGGCAGTCCTGACTGGCAAGAGGACCAGAGATGGCAGCTTGTATGGAGTCCAGAGGCCAGGGAGGCTGCTGCGCAGAGGCCAGTAGGGGTCCTTAGCCTGGGCCTGCAGGGGTACCTGAACCCCAGTCTTGCTTGGCTCAGAGAACTGTGGACTTGGGGTCTACTGGAGTTTTACCCTCTTAGGCTTCTGAGGGAACTCCCTGATCCACTAGGGAAGAGGTCATATGTTTCTAATTGTACTTGCATCTTGTTACTTATAAAGAAAGAAGCAAGCAGATTTGTTCATTCAAGAACTAAGAGGCCATGCTGCAGGCTGTGGGCTAGATGCGACCTAGTGCCAAGCACTCAGTGTGTAACCGGTACTTTGTGCCATCTGTAAGCCATAGAGCATCCAGGCCAAAGAATTATTTGGGCTTCATTTTACAGATGGGGAAACTAGGACTCAGGGCTTAAATCACAGGCCTGGTACTTGACACCCTGATAGCAGAGCAGGATGCAGACCCGGGCCGCTGGGCCTGCGCCTCACCCCTGGGCCGTGCTGCCGGCCTCCTGCTGGGAGGGAAACAGCAGCTGTGCCGGTTTCCTGCCAGGCCAGGAGGCAGAGGTTCTCCTGGGCGTCATGTGTGTGCACAAGAGTGTGTGTGCATATGCATGCAGGTGTGTCTTCCATTTCCTGGACAGAACACTTTTCAGGGAGTCTGACTGAATGGAAGCAGGGGTGCTTCTCCATCCTCTCTTTTTGGACTGGATGCATTCACCCTCTTCTTCTTAGTTAAGTAAATTGTGCAAATTTCCCGCAGGGTTTGTGGGCCTTGGCTACATGTCAGGCAGGGTCAGCCTGGGGAGGTGAAGGCTCAGCCTGCCAGCCAGCCGGCCGTTCGAGAAGCCCTGTCAGCCAGCGGCATTCCTCCAGCCCAGCCTGGTTTCCATGGCGCTGACTGTCTGATGGAGACTTTTGTTCACTGATGCAAGAGCCCCCTCTTATTGGCTGCAAAGCAAAATGCTTCTCTTTCTTTTTTTCTTCAGGGCACATGGTGAGAAGCAGGGAGAGGCCACCTGTGTCAGTACTGGGTCCGTTCAGTTGCTAAAAAGAGTCATCGAGGGCTTCTCAGGGAGGCCACTGCTTTTGTGCCGTCTTTCTTTTAGGTCCTGGGCTAGAGAGGAGCCCCCAGGCAGCCTGGGCTCTCTTTCTGCCTCTGTCATTCATACATTTTTCTAAACTTCTCTTGGAAACTGTGTAGAGTTTGAGTTATTACCAGTTCTCGTGAGTAGTGAGTTCCGCAGTTTCGCTATCCACTCTGAACAACAGCTCTGCCTTTCGTTTCTCCTAAAACCACCCTCCACAAGCCTCACTACGTGTTTCCTGGTTCCAGAGTGCTGGGGTCTGGGGAACAGGGTTATATTACCCATCTCCTGCTGCCACAGCTCTATTCTCGGTCATTCTCCTCCCTACCTTGCTACCTCTAGATCCAGGCTTCTCAGCCTCAGCACTGTTCATGTTTGGGGCCAGACAGTGCCTGTGTGGGAGCTGATCTGTGCATTGCAGGATGTTTGTCGGCATCCTTGGCCTCTACTCACTAGATGCCAGCAGCTTCTTCTTGCCCTTTTCTCAATCGTGACAACCAAAGACGCCTCCAGACACGGCCAAATGTTGCCAGGGGTCCCCTTGGGAGCAAAACCCCTTCCAACCAGACACGGCCAAATGTTGCCAGGGGTCCCCTTGGGAGCAAAACCCGTCCCAGTTGAGAACTGTTGTTCTAGACTAAACAAACCTTTCCCAATGGCACACAGTCTTTTCTTCGGTTTCTCCAGGTCCTCTCTCTTTCTCTGTGTATAGGGCAAACAAAGAACCTTTAAGGCTGGGATGAATTCAGCTCCCATAATTACTTGGTAATAGCAGCTAGTGTTTACACTGACAAGCACTTACTCTCTTAATATTGCACATGAACTATATGAATTAAGACATTCAGATTTCATTTTCTAGATAGTACTGAGGCATGGGAGAAGTTTTTTTTTCCAAAATCTGGTCCACAGACCACTTATTTTAGGATCACCTGGGGAATAAGCCTTTCTTTCTGGTTCTACACCAGACCTACCAATCAGAATCTCTTGGAGGTCAGGGAATCTGCCTTTTATGCTTTGCAAATTCTATTCTGGAATGGGTTTTATACTCATGTGCATTGTGTGCTAAGTCACCTCAATCGTGTCTGACTCTTTGCAACCCTATAGACTGCGGCCTGCCAGGCTCCTCTGTCGTTGGCACTCTCCACGCAAGAATACTGGAGTGGGTTGCTGTGCCCTCCTCCAGGAGATCTTCCCAACCCAGGGATCGAACCCATGTCTCTTACAACACCTGCATTGGCATAGCACCACCTGCTGCTGCTGCTAAGTCGCTTCAGTCGTGTCTGACTCTGTGCGACCCCATAGACGGCAGCCCACCCGGCTCTCCCATCCCTGGGATTCTCCAGGCAAGAACACTGGAGTGGGTTGCCATTTCCTTTTCCAATACACAAAAGTGAAAGTGAAGTCGTGTCCGACTCCTAGCGATCCCGTGGACTGCAGCCTACCAGGCTCCTCCATCCATGGACCTTCCCGGCAAGAGTACTGGGAAACCCTTTATAGTCATGTGGTTCCCAGATATTATAAAAGACAGTGAAATTGTCTCTGTTGTTGCCACTATCTTCATGGTTACCTGCCCTACTGTCTCTCCCAACACACATACACACAGGAAATCTGGGACTTGTGTGTCCTTCCAGAGTTTTTCATAGTTACACAGTGGAACCTGAATTTGTAAGAAGGTCCCCACAGATATTTGTGCTGTTTTAAATGTGAGAACCAGAGCTCTCTGCAGTGTTGCTTGTTTGTTTGATACAGAAGGGTTGCAGGCAAAGGGTTTTGTGCTTGTGCCTACAGAAGAGAGGAATTCTGGAAGCCTGCAGATGCTCAGTATTTCTGGTGCACCCGACTCTCAGCATTCCACTCCTGGGCCTGACTCATAACTAGCAGAAGAGGAAGAGGAAGTCCAGATGCAGATAGCTCAGTCTGGGGAGACTGAGTCTTCCCTCTCGAAGATATAGGTAGCTCAGTTATTCTGTCAAACTTTGGGTAAGATCAAGGTTGTGGAAGGCTCCTAGCAGCAGAATAAATGGGAGGAATGGCTTAGTTTCAGCCAGCCCAAGTTCTGTCTAGAACCGCTTCGGTTCCAACAGTCTGTGGTTCCTTGGATCCACATGTCGGTTGAACCTCATGACCAGTTTATTGAGTCAGGTGGAGTCTCGAGAAGAAAGCCAGCATTCCTATACAGCAGGCACCACGCTGCGCAGGATTCCCACGGTGCGGAAGTCTTCATTCTGCGCTCGCAGACTCAGCTGTCCACTGGGTTTCAGCTCACCTGACCTGGCCCGTCTTGGCTCCCCCTTCTGCTGTAGGTTTGGATCCTGCTGGGCCTTTGTTTGAAGGGGCGGACATCCACAAGAGGCTGTCCCCTGATGACGCAGACTTCGTGGATGTCCTGCACACCTACACGCGCTCCTTTGGCTTGAGCATCGGCATTCAGATGCCTGTGGGTCACATCGACATCTACCCCAACGGGGGTGACTTCCAGCCAGGCTGTGGACTCAACGATGTCTTGGGGTCAATTGCATATGGAAGTGAGTTCCTTATTTTTTTCTTTTGACTTAGTTATTGCATCTCCTCCTGAATCAGCCCGAGCTATTATTGTTCCCAACAACATCCATTTCATTATTCCCACTTCTCCCCACAGGGGCCCTTCAACACTGTTTATCCTACAGTTCATCATCCTGCAACAGTCTTCCTGTGTTCTCTGGTCTGCTGTCTTATGCTTTGAGGCCATAGTTATTATTGTTATTCTTTTTATAACAGAAGGAATACATTTTTGTTGGGAAAAAAATCAAGCACTATAGAATTGCCTACAGCAAGAAGTAAAAATACCCCCTCGTCTCCCACACCCACTCTTATTTTTATTCTCCAGAGGTAAAGAACATAGATAGCCAATATAGATATTTTGTGTGTATCCTTCCAGGCTTTTTGCTTTGCAGATTTATTTGTGTGTGTGTGTGTGTGTGTGTGTGTGTGTGTGCGCGCGTGTGGTACTTTTCAAAATCATATTGTCCTGCAGCTTTGCTTTTTCAGTCCTAATATACATTGTGGACATTCTCAGACATCAGAGTACATAGATTTATTTACCTTTTTCCTTTTTAAAGGTTGTATAATATTCTTTAGCATGGATGCACTGTAATTTAATTTTTTATAACATTTAAAGAAGTAAAATCAAGACACTTCCTCACTCACTAACAAGTCTGTTTTCCTGAATGCCTAAGCCTATTCCCAGCAGTCTTGGGCAGAACTGAATTTGCTGCTGAAACTGATGGGCTGGGTTTCTCATTTGCTCACTGCCTTGCATCCTCAGTCTTTTAGGATTTCTAAGTCTTGGCCCCAGTTGGCTCTCTCTGCTCTGATGCTCTGCTCTTTGTATGCCCCACTCTGTCACTCAGTCTTAGGTTGCCCTCTCCCAAGGTGTTATGTAACATCCAAGAGGTCCTACGGGGTTCGGGAGTTTATGCAAGGAGAGTGCAGCCCTGCCTCAAGTGATCAGATGATGGCATTTTTTAAGTCTGGTGATGTTAATGAGGAAGGAAAGGGGAAGCTTTGCCAAATGTTTCTGAAGGTCCCAGGATTTACTAGAACTATTGGCTTTAGCCTCTGGTTGCAAGAAATAATGATCACTCTGGGTCAGAAAAATTCAAATTATGCTCCTAACTTTGCAACCAATTGGCTCTGTGACCCTGAGCAAATGACTTCAGTTTTAAGGGCCTGTGGGTCATCATCTCTAATTGAAAGAACTAGAATGAGGTTGGCAAACATTTTCTTAGAGAGTCAGTTAGTAAGTATCTTCAGCTTTGCAAACCATCAGTCTCTTTGTTTCAAAACTCTGCTCTGCTGCCATAGCGTGGAAGTAGCCAGAGACAACAGGCAAATGAATGAGTGTGGCTGTGTTCCAAGAAGACTTTACTAAAAATGGACCAGCCTGCAAGGTGTAGTTTGCCGATCCCTGGACTAGATGATGTTCAGCATCAGATCCATTTCCAGTATTTTGTGACCACACAACTCCATCAGGACTTGGTGACTCCTCCTGCACAATGGCCTCCATCACCCTGTTTAGTGCTTGTCCTACGTACTTCCTTGCTCTTTATTGCTTTGTGTGTATCGGTGCAGTCTTCCTACCTGGAGGGCAAGCAGTTCAGTGGCAGGACCAGCCTTCTGTTCTAAAGAAAGCACAGCATGTGTTAAGAATGACACAAACAAGCATATGAATAGTGACATGAAAAATAGCGGTAACTGATGTGTGAGTCCTTACTGATGGAGCAGGCAAATCACCGAGGAGCAGCTCAGTCCTGACGTCTCCGTCTCCCTCTCTCCCAGCCATCGCAGAGGTGCTGAAATGTGAGCACGAGCGGGCAGTGCATCTTTTTGTCGACTCTCTGGTGAATCAGGACAAGCCGAGCTTTGCGTTCCAGTGCACAGACTCCAACCGCTTCAAAAAGGGAATCTGTCTCAGTTGCAGGAAGAACCGTTGTAATAGCATTGGCTACAATGCCAAGAGAACAAGGAACAAGAGGAACAGCAAAATGTACCTAAAAACTCGGGCGGGCATGCCTTTCAGAGGTAACCTTCATCCCTGCCCGCCTTGCTCTGGGAAAGGACCTTTTCCCTACTTCCAAATACCATGCTGTATAACAAGCACATTCCTGCAGTTTGATCTCATCATTGCAAACCAGATTATATTGTGCATGCCCTAGGAAAGTTAAATATTTAAAAGTAAATGATGGGGGCTCCTTTGGTGTTGTGAATTATCACTCTATGATCGCAATAACTTAAAAATTCTATCTTGCATTTAGCTTTTCATATTTGTTTTCTCATTTGATTATCAAAATGATCAGAGATAGGCCTAACAGGGAATTGAAATGATATCTTACATTTTTATAACATGTTATAAAACCAAAAGTTTTGTGGGTATTGTATTCTATATGAGGAAATTGAGGTTCAAGAGGTTAATACCTTGTTCCTTTATTCAAGGTCACATAGCTCAAAAGTATCTAGGTCAGAGTCTCCCAAAGTTCTCCCAAACTCCAAGTTCAGGGCTCCTTCTTCCTTTTATTAAAATTTTTAATAGGAGAGATAATTGCTTTACCATATGTGTCAGTGAATCAGCTATAAGTATATATATATACTTGAATATCCTATTCAAGGCAGGATATACTTATATATCTCCCTCCTGAGCCTCCCTCCCGCCCCCTCCATGCCACCCCTCCAGGTCATCACTGAGGGCTCCTTCTTCTATACTGCAGTGACCTCTTAGGCCATTGGAGAGAATGAGGTCAGAGGGAGGTTAGAGGTTGGGCTGGACCAAAAGGATGTCAGTCCCTAAAAACTCACTGTGGTGGGTGACTCACTTTGGGTCAGGGTGTCCTAAGATGACAAGCGAGGCTCACAAATGTCTTTGTTCTGCTATCTCTGCAGTTTACCATTATCAGATGAAAATCCATGTCTTCAGCTACAAGAACATGGGAGAAATGGAACCCACTTTTTATGTCACCCTTTATGGCACCAACGCAGACTCCCAGGTTCTGCCTTTGGAAATGTAAGTCGTGGGTTTTCTTTGCTGGGTGCAGGACAGAGAACAAGCTGGAGAGGTGCGCAGGGGCATGTGAGCACTTGCAGGGGAGCGAGTCTGCGTGCCAGGGAGGCGCTGGGTGGTTCCTCCCTCCTGCTTCACACTCTCCCAGGAGCCCTGGGCTCACAATATTTCTGGGAGGGAAGCTCCTGGGATGAATCAGCAGCGTGAGAATCTGCTGGGTCAGCTGGGCAGAAACTGCTGTTTCATTCAGGCAACACCTGATTCCCGAGGCTTTAGGAAATTTGGAACCTGAAGCATGTTATCCGTGGCCCATTTCCCATTATCTGTGGGAGGGGCACATGGTAATCAGTGTAGACCTGTTGAGCACTTGTAAGGTGCAAAGTGCCCTGCTGAGTAATGCTGGGATTGCCAAGAAATGCAACCAGAGTACTTGCTCTCAAAGCTGGGGGCTGAGCATGGGGGACCAGACGTGTGTGCACACACTCATGCACACAGATGGGGAGAGGCAGGCTCCCCAGGTGCTGAGTGAGTGGGACAGACAGGAGGGGCTGGGAGTTCCGGAGCAGGGGAGATGGATGCCCATGGGCTGAGGGGACGAGATGTCGCTGAATGGGGATGTGACTGCACTTTTCTCGTTTCTGTTCTTTCCTGGTCCTGTCCCTCCCAAGGAAGTCGCCTACATGATGAGATGCTCAGGTTCCTGAGCATTGGATAGGAAGCTGGGGTGCTGTGCATGGTGTTAGCTCTCTGCTCGTATGGGGCACAGCTGAGCTTCCATGCTGGTCCTGCTGCCGAGATGTAGAGAGTGTGGCAAGAGGGGCCTCTTGCACATTTCTTTCCCATTCGTGAGGGGCAAGGGCTGTCACCGTGTCACCCTGCACGGTGCTGCAGTCTCCAGGTGGTAGGGGACAGAGACCAGCGTTCCTCTCCCCTTGCAGGGTGGAGCAGATCGGGCTGAATGCCACCAACACCTTCCTGGTCTACACCGAGGAGGACTTGGGAGACCTCCTGAAGATCAGACTCACGTGGGAGGGCAAGTCTCAGTCCTGGTACAACCTGTGGAAGGAGCTTCGCAGCTACCTGACTCAGCCCCGCAGCTCCAAGCAGGAGCTGCATATCAGACGCATCCGGGTCAAGTCTGGGGAGACCCAGCGGAAGTAAGTTCCTCATGACCCTCTTCCTGTCCCGTGTCCGTGGTTAGCAGAGGGCGTGTGCCTCTGCAAATCCTTTTCTTGGATAAGTGCGTGTGTGAAGGGCGTGCTAAGCCGCTTCAGTCGTGTCTGACTCTGCGACCCTGTGGGCCGTAGCTCCTCTGCCCATGGCATTCTCTGGGCAAGAATACTGGAGGGGGTTGTCATATCGTCCTGCAAGCATGCACCTTCCATATTTTCCTATCCAAAGCACGGGGGCAAAACCACAAACGCTTTGCAAGGAAGACTGAATTCCAGATCAATTTGTGCAGCTTGTGCCCTGGTCACAGGCCCTGGGCTGAGAGAGGGGCTGAGAGGGCACTTACCAAGTCCTGTGCTGGCCTGGAGGAAGGGGGTTTCTCTTGGACAGGGCACTTTAGGAGAGCTGCCTTGTTTTGTCTTAATATTGGTCACTATGCCTTAGTATGAGTTCAATTACTTTTTTTTAGCTGCACCAGGTAGCATGTGGGATCTTAGTTCCCCAACCAGGGATCAAACCCGTGCCCCTTGGAGTGGAAGCACAGATTCTTAATCACTGGACCAGGAGTGCTGTTTGTTAGTCTGTTTGCTCCGGGGTCTGTACAAACAGAAGTTGCATGAGATCTGTGGGGGTCCTAGCTTCCCTGACATCCTATCTTCAGAGCATTCTACCCCTCCTTGGGAAGCTCTGACTCCAGGACGTGGGTGGGGCCCTAACATCAAGGAACAGCGATCCCTCTGTGCTATACCAGCTGGCAGTTTCCCCATGTCTGTTAACCAAGCCTAACATGAGAAATCCACGCCTAAATCAGCCCCTGAAACATGCCTTGACTCTCTGAGCAGCTTCTGGCTAAGTGGGAGCCAGGAAACCTGGAGGACATTTGTCAAGAGAGGAGGGTTTTCCTGGCCAGAGCCTTCAGCCAGCCTCTGGCAGGTCACTGCCAGCCTTGGGTCCATGGGAAGCAAGCTCCACTCTCTGTACCTCTTCTGGCATTTTCTCCATCACAGTTCTTCAAATGTCTCATTTCCATCCGTCACCTACATTGCATCTTGGCCATGCAAGGGTGGAGGCTTGGGTTGCTCATCTGAGTGATTCTGGTCTAGAGACCTGGGCACTGGGGTGTGGCAGGGGTAGGTGCCCGCTGAGGGGAACTATTAGCACAAAGGCTGTGGTCTAGATAACCATATGTCTTCTCTTGACGCTTGAAAGTGCAGCCTGTGCCGATGTGTGGCAGCTGAAAGGTGATCATGTTTTATTTTTGGTACTTTCCTTTTTGGCCACATTACACAGCATGTAGGATGTTAGTTCCCCAACCAAGGGTCGAACCTGTGCCCCATGTAGTAGAAACTTGGAGTCTTAACCTCTGGATCATCAGGGAAGTCCTGAAGGATGGAAGCAAATCTAATAAAGCACTGAGCCTTGACAAATGTGAACCATTTTCCATATTGGTTTCAGATATGAGATTTTAAAAAGTAAAACATTACAGACAAATCAGAAGCCCCTCTGCTGCCTGACTCCTGCCCTTCCAAACCAATTGTACTAATCTTCCAACATTAACACATGTTAGCGTTTCCCTCTTCGGGATGTTTATACTTTCACTACTTCTGTTTGTATCCATGCGCAACCTGTAGAATTGTTTTGGTTGCTTCTGAAGTTTACATGAGTGGATATTCCTTTCAAAGTTGCTTTTCTCCATTCAACATAGTTTATGAAATTTATTCAACACATATTGATCCCATCTATTCATGTTTAGGCTTCCCAGGTGGCTCAGTGGTAAAGAATCTGCCTGCCAAGGCAGGAGCTGGAGGAGACACGGGTTTGATCCCTGGGTTGGGAAGATCCCCTGGAGAAGGAAAGGGTAACCCATTCCAGTATTCTTGCCTAAAAAATCTCATGGATAGAGGAGCCTGGCAGGTAACAGTCCATGGGATCGCCAAGAGTCAAACATGACTGAGAGTCTGAAGCATCATTCGTGTTTAACTCCAGTATGCAAGGCATCACTGAACAAACGACAGTTTCGCCGTTGTTCTGCTGGATATTTACGCTGTTGTTGCCTTCTTGCAGTCATAAGTAGCGCTGAGGTGACCATCCTGGGACGTTTTCCTTGTGCACACGTGTCAGGGCTTCCTGTGCTGTCCTGTGCTTAGTTACTCAGTCGTGTCTGACTCTGCGACCCCAGGGACTATAGCCCTCCAGGCTCCTCTGTCCATGGGATTCTTCAGGCAAGAATACCAGAATGGTTACCCTTTCCTTCTCCAGGGGGTCTTCCCAACCCAGGGATCAAACCCGTGTCTCCTGCAGCTCCTGCCTTGGCGTGGGCAGCCTTTCCCTTCTCCAGGGGATCATCCCAACCCAGGGATCAAACCCAGGTCTCCCGCATTGCAGGGAGATTCTTAACTGTCTAAGCCACCAGGGAAGCCCAAGAATACTGGAGAGGGTAGCCTATCCCTCCTCCAGGGGATCTTCCCGGCCCAGGAATCAAACCTGGGTCTCCTGCATTGTAGGCAGATTCTTTACAAGCTGAGCTACCTGGGAAGCCCATGGGCTTCTTGGGAGCATGTTAAATCACTGGGTTATAGTATATGTATTTACCAACTAAACTGGATATTAATCTGTTTCCAAAGTGCTTGGACTAATTTTTCATCTCAGCCAATGAGTAAAAGTTCTCTTTTTTCCCCTCCTTTGGTGGATATTCTTGCCATTCCTTTGGGTGTGACTTGGTCACTTACTGCTGTTTTCACTTGTATTTTCTGATTGGGTGTAATGGGTGTTTATGGGCTGTTTGGGTTTCCTGGTAAAAGTTTGGAAGACTGTTCAGAATGTGACTTTTGTCCCACTGGTAAGTATCATGGTCAGATTTACAGGCCATGGGGTCACGCTGACCACACATCACCAAGGCTGGTGGGCTGGAAGTTGGGCTGTATGTTATAGTTGAAATAGTTTTAAGACTACTGATTCTTCCTGTGATCTTTGTCGTCTGCTTCCTGAATCTTTTCTATTGACTCACAGCTGAGTTCCAGTTATGCTTGTCAGTGGGTATTTCTGGACACCGTGCTGGAGAGACCTTGAGTTCCTTCACTCAAGGAGTTTATAGTCCCCTACAGATACAGGAATCCATAGCTATTCAAGGCAGGAGATAACGCCTTCGCTATTAACTCTGTGCCATAAGAAGTAACGACAGTAACAAAAACGACACTTATACAAGGATGTGCCAATTCATTAAACTGGGAAGTCAACAGAGGGTTAGCTTAGTAAGGTCTTGAGCAGTCAGGGAGGCTTCAGACAGGCTATGCCTTGGGAGGCAGGTGGCCGTTTGGACAGACAAAGGGAAGAAGGTGGAAGGGGTGTGATTAAAGGCTGCATGAGCCGAATCATGGGAGACATCAAAGTGAGACCCTTTTGGTGTGCTTGTAGCAGCGCTGGGGAGTTCTGAAGGGTCTTGAGTCAGGATGGGTGAGATGAAAACTTCTCTTTTCTTCTTATTCCATCTGCCTTGGATCCAGAAAGCACCGTATGGCTGATGCACAGCCGTGTTCCTACCCCTGGAGTTTTGGCTACATCAGTGGTTTCTTTTTCCTTCTAGACTGACTTTTTGTGCAGAAGATCTTGAGAACACCCTTATATCGCCTGGCCAAGAGCTCTGGTTTCACAAGTGTCGGGATGGCTGGAGAATGAAAAATGAAACCAGGTAAGCAGGATGTGCTCAGCGGTTCATGCAGTGCCTGTTGACGGGTCCCCAGGCTGGACGTGTGTCCAGGCACTTGGGACATAGAAGCCAACAAAAGCAGATGAATGTCCTTTATGAGGCCGACCTTCTGCTGGAAGGAGATAGATGAATTGGGGTGACAGGATGCTGGATGCTGTGAATGTCCCTGTGCCTCTTGTTCTGCTTCACTCTGTGGGTCTCACAGCTGTGGTCCTGCTGGAATGAGGTCCTTCAGTGACTAAGTCCCCAAGCTTGGTACCCATGTTCCCATCTTAGATTGAACTTCTGTGTAGTGACCAGGACTGTGGGAAATTCCAGGGCTCCTGGTTGCCTTCTGGGCACCAGGGTGGAGTGGGGAGTTAGGCGGAGTAAGGGAGAAGCACAAGACTTGCTCCCCTTTTAAGATTTTCTGGGACCCAGGTTGGTGTGAGTGGATTTAAGTATGCAACTCTCCCCCTTTCTCTTTTCTGGCCGTGAGGCACGTGGGATCTTAGTTCCCCAAGCAGGGATCAAGCCTGTGACCCCTGCATTGGAAGCATGGTGTTCTAATCATTGGACCACCAGGGAAGTCCAACCTTCTCCCTTTCTGAGAAGCAGGAATGCTCAGTGTGCATGTCGCTGAATCAGACAAAGGGGTCATCTTGCTTCGGTGTCCCTCTTGCCCCGTGCTGGAGTCTCGTCGTTTCAGAATTGAGGAAGGCTGATCCTGTGGTGTGAAGCAGCGGGTCCTTTCAGAAGGGGCCTCAGGCACACACCCTCTGAGCCGAAATGCCTGCTGAGCAGGAGGGAGACACCTGCCTCCCCAACCCAGGTCCCAACCCCTGGTCCAGTCAGAGGTATTAAACAACAACGCTACCCAGCACGTAGCTGCGCCCACCCTCGTTTGTGCTTCCATTCAGCATCTCATTTACTTTGATCAAGTCCACGATGCTGGTGCTGTTAACCTTGTGGACAGCTGGGGGACCTGAGACTCAGGGGGGTTAGGTCACTCTTTTCAGGTACCCCAGTTGGCGACAACAGAGTGAGGATTTGAAGCAGTTGGTTTACTCGAAAGCCTGTGTTCCTTCTTGAGCGTGGAGGTTCCACTTGCTCAGATGAGTCACCTCGCCTCGGTCTGGGTATCAATTATCAAGCAGCTGCGCCCATGCCGGGGTCCCCCTATGATTAGCTGTCTGCCAGCCCTGAGGGTTGAGCTACATCCTGGCTGCTCTGCCTTGTGTTCAGGAGCATCACTGTGACCACACACTTGAAGATCACAGGACGTGTGGCATCCTGAAAACTGCTCATTTAATTAAGAGACTCAGTCTAGGGTAGGCTTACAAGATTTTCTGCTATGATAATAATTTTAATTCTTCGTGTCTGTATTAAATTTATACCTTTCCAAGTCATTCCACACATTTTAACTTCACTGATTCTTGGGACAGCCATGTAAATTGCATACCCGGGAAGGACTGCTATTCTGACATACTTTTTTTTCCCCACTCAAGAACTCCGTAATAGTTGACAATGCCATAATTCTCTTAAAATATCTCTGAGAAAACAAGTTGTCCTTTCCTTTGCCCTCAAAAGACTAGAAAACAACAGGATCCCCAGTAATAAATTAACGTCAGGAAGTGGTGACATCTCTGGGCTTGTGTTACACCTTCAGTATTCTCCCTCCAGCTACGAATGCTGTTCATCTGTTTACAGGAAAGGAGCCTGAGGCTCCGAGAGGCTCCATGGCCCGTTAGTGTAGCTGAGATTTAGACTCTGCCCCCTTCCTGTCATACTGCAGGCTCTCCTGTGTTTTTAGAGCAAAGCAAAGAGGACTTGGTCCTTTCCCCTGCGGTTGCGTGTGTGTGTGTGTGTATGCGCGTGGAGGTGATTATTCTGCTAAATACGCAGGTGTCAGCACTGAAGTATAGGGAGCGAGGAACCCAGAGTGGGCCCTGATATGGTGTTCCTCAAACTGATTCTGTGGCTTTTGGGGGGAGGGGGAGGAAAGAGCACTCAGAACCCTCTCCCTTTGTTCTGAAAGGGAAGAAGGTAAAACAGGCGGAGAGGAGTGGAAGAAAGCTTGGTCTTGTGGTAAGCAGAGGTGCAGAGCTGCGAAGCCAACTAACAACTCCGCTCCCACGTGGTTCCTTTCAGTCCAACCGTGGAGCATCTCTGAGAGCGCCTGCGGGGCCCCCACCCAGCCGACTTCCAAGCCCGTGGAGGGACGTTACAGCGGAGGAGCCACCTGATGGGAGGCCCCGGCTTGGCCTTGTCCCTGGAGCTCTGCGAGGAGGGCTCGCGGGGCGGCTCTGCGCCTCCGGGAAGGCTGGGACTTCTCGCCGGACGGGAGCGCTCACCGCCGTGCCTGCCGCCCCGCTGCCGCTCTAGGCCTGCTCTCCCTCCAGGTCCGTGAGCAAAGGGCCGCTGCCCCGACCTCCGCATCCACCGGGCTGGCTTCTCAGTGACTGCAAGAGCCTGTGCTTCACCCGACAAGGGTCACGGGCTCTGAGCGCCTCTGTGTGGAAGGCTGTCCGCTGCCTGGCCTCACCTGACTTGAGTGAGAGAAAGATGTCACTCTGAAGGAGGATGCATGTCAACTACGAAGTAGGTAGAAACCACTGGAAGCCTCAGGGTCCCCAACTCTTACATCCTATAGCCCCTCAGTGCCCCTCGAGCATAGTCATGCATCATCTAAACCGGAAGGAAGTCTAGACATCCCAAACCCATTAGGCTTCAAATGAGGAGAGGGCCTGCAGAAATTTACTAAGGTGTCTACCGCCACCTGCTAACTGTCAGTGCTTAGCAAGCATTTGTCCAATCAAAAAATGAGCAATGGCTGGTGTCAGGACCTGGGACCTTGTTCACCCAGGGAGGGGAGAGTAGGTCTGGGAGGTACAGAAACTCTCACTTTTGTGGTTCAATGGGTAACTGGTAATATGTCGAGTTATATTTTATTCCGTCCTGCTCCCCAACTTTCTCTCTAAAGCACATATCATTGGCTTTCTTATTTTTTCCATTGCTCATTTTTTGATTGGACAAATACTTGCTAAGCACTGACAGTTAGCAGGTGGCAGTAGACACCTTAGTAAATTTCTGCAGGCCCTCTCCTCATTTGAAGCCTAATGGGATGTCTAGACTTCCTTCCAGTTTAGATGATGCATGACTATGCACGAGGGGCACTGAGGGGCTATAGGATGTAAGAGTTGGGGACCCTGAGGCTTCGAGTGGTTTCTACCTATTTCTTCGTAGTTGACATGCATCCTCCTTCAGAGTGACATCTTTGATCACCAGCAGAGTGTCATATGTTTTGGGGACAGGATGGTGACCAATTGCTGGACACGACTGGCAAAATCTCTTCTGTATAGGAAGATGGGAGGGGATTACACATGTCTGTTCATATGGAAACCAGCACTTGGCATCCTTGTTCCTTCTTGAATTATCTTGTTCAAATACCAGTGCCCTTTCTGTGCTTGACTTCTTTGAAAAGCCCCTACTTCTAAATCTTGATTTGAATGAATATACATGATATCTGAGGAACCCTTTTGTCATTTTCAAGATATGGACATGCAACACTTAATTAGAGACTCATAACAGAAGGTGAGCAGGGCAGCTACTATTATCTCTATGTTACAAAACCAAGGCTTAGTGAGGTTCAGCCATGGGCCTAGAATTATATATCAGGTTGGTAGTGGAGCCAGGTGAGGACCCAGACTTCCTGGAGCCAAAGCCCATGGTATGCACGTCTCTACAACTTCACCGGTTCTCCTACAGCCATTTCCCACCAACATGCCCCAGACGTGACAAACAAGGAAGGTTTTCCAGAGCCATCCATGAAACCCTAAACCCTTTTATTAATATAGAACTGGGAGGACAACTGAGCCAAGGGGTTAGGATTTTTACGGATGAATATTATTTGGAAGGAGTTGTGATGGCAGGTGGGGTTGGGGGGGGAGCTATTTTCTCTGTGCTTAGGTTTTTAAGTGTTAGTGTTAGCTGCTCAGTCATGTGTGACTTTTTGTGACCCCATGGACTGTAGCCCGCCAGGCTCCTCTGTTCACGGGATTCTCCAGGCAAGAATACTGGAGTGGGTTGCCATGCCCTTCTCCAGGGGATCTTCCCGACCCAGGGACTGAACCTGGATCTTCTACATTGCAGGTGGATTCGTTGCTGTCTTAGCCACCAGGGTCAGGAAGATCCCTGGAGAAGGGAATAGCTACCCATTCCAGTATTCTTGCCTGGAGAATTCCATGGACAGAAGAGTCCGTAGGGCTACAGTCCATGGAATCACAAAGAGCTGGACATGACTGAGGGGCTAACACTAGGTTTTTATAGGACATTGTTTTCATCTGTATTGTGCCAAAGTTGTATCATTGTTCAATGCCAAACTTCTGAAGACATAACCCGTCAAAGACCTCAGTTCAAAGTATTTTCTCAATCCAGCTGTGTGCTTTTCCTGCTGCTTTTGTGACTGCTTTCTAGACAAAGTAAAGTTTGTGTTATGACTGTGCATCCTGGTCACTTTCTGCTCCTGCACTTGTAATGGAAGCCTTGGGAATGGAATCCTCAGTGGGTCCTGTATTTATACATTCATCTAGAAGCCTTATTTGTATATAATGATGCTTTTTAAAATGCTTAGAATGCTATTTATTTCTCAAGTGTATATAATGTATAAAAACAAATGTATGGTTAGTTTTTACTTTATGATTAACCGTTTTCAAGATTAAAATGTTTAATAGTAAAATAATAAAAATCTACAAAATTCTTCATGGTCTAGCATCTCAGTTCTTAAAATTTGAAAGAATTATGGCTGCTTAAGCCTAGGGTTTAACCAAAAAGTTACTTTAATGTAAGATATGTTCTCTGTTTGAATCTAATTGTTGGTAAGAAGTGGACAACAACTCCTTTCACTAAAGAACAGGAAGAGAAGTTACTTGAATCGCAGTAGAAAGTCCAGGTGGTTCAGTGGTAAAGAATCCACCTGGCAATGCAGGAGACACAAGAGAGGCAGGTTTGTTCCCTGGGTTGGGAAGGTCCCCTGGAGGAAGAAATGGCAACCCACTCCAGTATTCCTGCCTGGAGAATTCCATGGACAGAGGAGCCTGGAGGGCTACAGTCCATGGGGTCACAAAGAGTCAGAAATGACTGAGCGTGCACGCACAGATGCACAGACAGAAAGTCCTGAAGGTGGATGTTTGCAAGAATGGGGAGGACCTTGGGAGATGTTGGTGAGGACGAAGGTTTGGTCTCAGGAGATCTAGCTAACAGTGATTTAAACCAGATAGAAGATGAATCCTGTATTATGTTAAAGTCCCCAGGTGGTACTGAGATTGTGTTCCAGGCTCTTTTTGCAGGATGTTCTCCCCACCACACAGTCCAAAGTGTCCCTCGTTAGGTCCACTTCTAATCCCTGGGAAGTCAGAAAGGGAAGACATGTTCTCTTTTAGTAGCATCGTTGAGGAGTTGCCCACATTCTTTGGCCAGAAGACAGTCAGATGATCACAGCAGAAGCTAGAAAATACTGTCCTCTTCTTTTCTAAAGATTTATTTATTTGGCTGTGCCAGGTATTCATTGCTACATGTGGATTTTCAGTCTTCATTGTGGTGTGAAGCTTTTTCAGTTGTGGCGTGAGAACTCTAGTTGCAGCACTCGGAATCTAGTTCCCTGACCAAGGATCGAACCTGACTCCCTGCATTAGGAGCACCGAGTCTTAATCACTGGACCACCAGAGAAGTCCCAGGAAAATAATGTTTTTATTCAGGGTGCCTGGGGGCCTAGCTGAAAACGCAATTACTATCTACAAAAATGGAAATGGATATTGCCAACTGTTCATTGGGAATTCATTTTTTATTCCCTTTAAGTCATCCTTTACATTATTCCATCTTATAGTTAATTTTTAGTCAACTAGACCTGATTTATCACTATGAAGTTGATGGAATACATACATTTGACTTTATTTCTAGTCTTAAATGTTAAAACATTTAAAATGAGAAGACTCCTCCCTGCAAGGGGTCTTCATGATGGTGGGAAGTGTCTGCTCTTCACTTCCCCCCAAGACATTCTGAAATACTAGTCCTTAATCATGGATGCAGGGGAGGGATTGGCTCAGAGAGTAAGAGATATGTTCTTAGCCTCGTTCAGGGAACAGAAGGGCTGAAACCTTCTTTCTGACCAACAAAAGGAACTTTTTGCGATTGCCCAGAGGTAGAGGTGTAGCCTGAGTGTCTCCCTTGTGTCTTGTCTGACTTGGGGGTTCAGTGCCGCCCCTCTACAAATCAGAGTCAGGCAACCCTCACGGGGCTTTCTTTGACTCTACAAATGGAAGCCCTGAACCCCTGGGAAAGACGGATGTCAAGCAGGTACTGGAATAGCCCTTGTTACCAAATGTGGTTTTCTTAGTTTCCGCCTCTGTTTTCAGAGTTACCCTGGGCCCTTGGCCATGTTAGTTCTAGGATGGCCGAGATTTTTATCTGGCTAGTTTGCTGTTGCCATGCTAGGTCCTAGAATAGTGTCTAGAACCTTTAAGGTGTTCAATAGGTATTTATATAATGAATAAAATTAGGTACGAGAAATCAGCTGCTTAAACAGGCAGTAGGGGAATTGGGAAAAGACCAGTCAATCTGGAGTCAGCAATACTGGCATGCCACTCAGGATTATGTGAGCTCTAGGCTAAACGAAATCTTTCTGAACCTCTATTTACTCTTCAGAGACAAAGAGATAATCCCTTGTAGAGTTGTTGTGATTATTAAATATATACAGTAAAAAGTTTTCTGTGTTTTGCAAACATTTGAATTGGGAAAGGACCGAGACAGAAAGGAAATTCTTTTTTATGTAAATGTGGAAATTTATATATGATAAAAGGGCTCCATTAATCATTGGTCAGGGAATGGATGGTTCCCAGAATAGATGATGCCTGGGAAAGTAGACTCAACTAAAGGAGAAACATAAGATTAGATCCCTATCTCACATCATTTGCAAAGATTAATTCCATTTGGATGAAATCTATAAATAGAAGAAGGGGTTTCCCTGGTGGTCCAGTGGCTAAGACTCCGAACTCCCAGTGCAGGGGGCCCAGGTTCGATTCCTGGTCAGCGAACTAGATTCCCAGATGCCACAGCTAAAGAGCCACCACGTGCAGCTAAGACCCAACACAGCCAAATACATAAATAGATATTTTGAAAAACACAAAAGAAAGGTATGCTAACAGATGCTAAGAAAAATCAATTTGAAATTTGGGTAAAACCTGAGAAAAATTTTTAAAATGTCACAATTGGGACTATAAGAAATAAATATTTTGAGTAGATCAACAAATATTAAAGAAATTGGAAAGCTAATAAAAGATTCTCCTTTACCTCACATACTTAAAAAACTCCCTCCCTAGTCACAGAGGTTTTCCTGGGAAGCTCTGAGATCATTTGAAAGTGAAAGTGAAAGTGAAGTCATGTGTGACTCTTTGTGATCGGCGGACTGTAGCCCACCAAGCTCCTCCGTCCATGGGATTCTCCAGGCAAGAATACTGGAGTGGGTTGCCATTTCCTTCTCCAGGGGATCTTCCTGACTCAGGGATCGAACCCAGGTCTCCCGTGTTGCAGGCAGACGCTTTAACCTCTGAGCCACCAGGGAAGAGGTCATTTGGGTGGGCCCTAATTCAATATGACTGATGTCCTTATAAGACATCAGGGATGCTTGCAACAGAGGAAAGACCACGTGAGGACAGACAGAGGGTAGTCATCCACAAGCCAAGGAGGGGCATCACCACACCTGCCAACACCTCGACCTTAGGCTTTCAGGCTCCAGAATTGTGAGAAAATAAATTGTTGTTTAAGCAATGACCTAGAATGTCAATGTCAATGGTCTAGAAGGATTTTAAGCATGAGAAGAGCAATTTTCAACTTGCTGTTCAAACTGCTTCAATGTTTTTTTTTTTTTTTCCCTCAAGGCATGTTTCTTAGAAATGTTGTCAGATTTGCAGGGCAGGGCAAGTCATGCAGAGGCTGAATGCAAGTTTCATAGTTGCTGGAGAGAAATGAGAGGGCCCTAGAAAGGGTTGGGAGTGAGGCCCCCCTCCCCACCTCCAAGAGTAGATGGCGGGGGTGAGACAAAGCACATGGTCTGGTCAAATCTGCCTTGCCTAAAAGAAGAGAGTCGTTATTAAAAGAACAATATAAATTGTGCTATATTGCACAATGCTATAAGGGTTATAATGGAGAAGAAAATGGCAACCCACTTCAATATTCTTGCCTGGAGAATCCCATGGGCGAGCAGCCTGACGGGCTACAGTCCACGGGGTTGCAAGAGTTGGACAGAACTTAGTGACTAAACTGCAACAAGGGTTGTAAGGGCTTCCTTGGTGACTCAGTGGTAAAGACTCCACCTGCCAATGCAGGAGACGCAGGCGACTCGGGTTTGATCCTTGGGTCGGGAAGATCCCCTGGAGGAGGACGTGGCAACCCACTCCAGTTTTCTTGCCTGGAAAATCCCGTGGACAGAGCAGTCTGGTTGGCTATACAGTCCATGGGGTTGCAAATAGTCAAATGTGAATGAGCATGAATATGAGCATAAAGTTTATACTTCTAGGCAGTCTGTAATTTATGAAGAAACATTCATTTTTAAGTTGAATGTTGAGAATGTTCAAGCTTTCCTCCATAGAAACGGTGCTAGAAACTATAGCTATATTCCCAGTGTTGCTAGACCACAGGCCCCACAGAGCTAAAACAAGATAGTAATGGAACGCACTTGGCTTCTGAGTCAGGATGCCGGAAGGAGGGGGAAAAGAAGACCAGCTCTTTCAAGGTCGACCCTAGCTCAAGTATTGAACTAGATAAAGTTTGTTAGGGAGTTGAAATAGGAGCTGACTGCAGCTCAGTCGGTGAAGAATCTCCCTGCAGTGCCGGAGACCCGACTTTGGTTCCTGGGTCAGGACGATCCCCGGGAGGAGGAAATGGCAACCCACTACGGTATTCTTGCCTGGAGAATCCCATGGACAGTGGAGCCTGGCAGGCTGCAGTCCATGGGGTCCCAAGTCGAACGTGGCTTAGCGACTAAACCAGCCACCACCGGAGTCTGTCAGACTCTGACGTTTCCTTTTTAGCTCTTGTTTTCTTCACTTTACATTGTGACAGGAGTATTTTTCTTGTTGCAATAAAGTTTAATGATCACTTTTTATTTTTTCCTTCATTTTATTTATTTTTTAAAACTTTATTTATTTTAATTGGAGGATAATTGCTTTACAATATTGTGCTGGTTTCTGCCACACATCAACATGAATCGCTGTAGGTATACATTTGTCCTTCCCTCGGGAACCTCCCTCCCTACTCACCTCTCTACCTCCTACTCCATCTCTCTCCTCTGGGCTGTCAAGGAGCACTGGATAATAATCACTTTTTAAATGGCTGAAATTTCCATATAATGGGTGGACCGCCATCCTTTACTAAAGAGTCGGACACGACTGAGCCACTGAACTGAACTGAACTGAACTATTGTGGGCTGAGGGTTCATGTTCTTTTTCTGCCCTCTTTCCTGCTCCGGTGCCTCCTCTCCTGGCTTCTGATACAAGTTCTCTGGTTGCATTGAGCATTTCCCCTCCCATACCCCTCAGAGGCTCCATTTTCCAAACTGCCTTGACTTTCTACTTCTCCAGGCTCTGGTTTATTCAGAATAGCTGACATCCTCAAGGGCTTCATGGGAAGCTTTGAACTGAACTCAGTCCTGCTCATGTATATCAGTGGCTAATAGACCTCTAACAAGTATAGATCTATTGCTATTGTTTAAAAAAAAAAAATGCTTGTTAGTTCAAATTAATCTTTGCATTGAAGTAGCTGAGCATATCAACGTGTACACCCGTGGCAGATTCATGTTGATGTATGACAAAACCAATACAATATTGTAAATTAATTAGCTTCCAATTAAAATAAATAAATTTAAATTAAAAAAAAAGGAAAGTTTCCTGTTAGGGTAGGAAAACATTGAGTCAAGGTGGTCACCTTACAGATAGGCTAGTCCTTGGGAATCTTTTCTCTAACCAACCCCCTAAAATACTTCTGGGTTTCCACAGCTGATTTCATTCCTCCACTCACGATCCTGTAGATCCTCTGAGTGCCAGTATTTCTTTTCTGTTCCCTTCCTTCCCAGTGGTTTCCATGGTGGCAGTGGGTGCCTGGAGAGAAGAAAGGTGTCAAAGTTGTCTTTTCTAACTGTGGGTTTATTTAGAAGTTGGGAATAGTCTCTCCTTAAAAAGAAACTTATTAAGAAAATAAAAGGAATGATAGTAAAACAAATATAAACAAGGGTTCAAGTTTCCTAAATATCTGTGGTTATTGATACCGTGTAACCTTGACTTTCCTTACATCATATCAGCGCATGTGTGTGCTGTGGTGGGAAAGGGCTGCTGGAAGAGTCTGGAATCGAGGACAGGTCTAAGCAGGCAGGGCTTCGTCCAGCAAGGAGCAGAGTTATCTGGACCAGCATTAATTGTCTCAGCCCAAAGGAATTCACACTTAACTTTGTTTATACTTTCCCAGGAGATGTGTGATCCTAGTCAGATGCCACATAGGAACTTAAAAGCGTTGAGGCCAGGGGCAGAGGGTGGGATAATCTCCCTGGAATGGAGAAGCTAAGAGTGCACTTAAAAGTAAGCATGTCTTTGCTTCTGCCCTGGTCATTCTCCCGGGGCGACTTCAGTGGGATTAGTTGCCAGGCCCGCGCCTCAGCCAGTCACTGCGAAGGCATGTATTCCATCGTGACCTCAACTCATTTTCTTTGTTCCGTCAGAGCTATCAATCCTCCTGGGGGTCCTGTGTCCTTTCTAGAGAAGCACATCTGTGCTTTCTGACTAGGTTGCCCCAAACTCTTTATGTCGGATTCTTTTTGGCTGATCAAAAGGCAACCCCATTTACACACGACTATAGATAAAACAGATAACTAATAAGGACCTACTGTATAGCACAGGGAAGTCTACTCAATGCTTTGTAATGGCCTCCATAGGAAAAGGGTTTAAAAGGTGGATATATATATATATGCACAACTGATTCACTTTGCTGTACAGTGGAAAATAACATAACATTGTAAATCAGCTATACTCTAATAAAAATTAGTTAAGAGAAAGAAACCCTCGGCAACGTGGCTTCACAAGCCCCGCAGCTCATTCTCTTGGTGACCCAACAGCACTACTGCTTTTCCCTCCCTCGAGGCGAGCTTCTTTATCCTGTGCAGGAGAAACAGTGCCTGAACTAGCATACACAGGCTGGATAAACGACAGGTTCCTACTGTACAGAGCAGAGAACTATATTCAGTATCTGAGATATAATGGAAAATAAGAATGTATAACTGAGTCCCCTTGCTGTTCAACAGAAATTAAACCCAACATTGTAAATCAACTATATGTCAATACAATTTTTAAAAATCACATTGATTTTAAACCAAAGAATTAAAGATTAGTTAGAAGAATACAAGGGAAAAAAGTTGCCTGCCAGATCCACAAAGGATGCTTCAGCCATCCAGACAGTGGTGCACCATGAGGGCCCTCACAATGGGAAATACAGGATACTGGCCTTAGACAAGTAAAGTCATATTGAAGGAATGATTTCAGTGAGCCCAGGTTCTTGCATCTTCTTATGCCCAGAAAAGAGCTAAATTCATGAGCTTGAGATGTCTGGTTTGACTTTTGTTTTAATTTAAAAAGTGATTTATATATTTAGCTTTTGGTTGTGCTGGGTCTTTGCTGCTGTGTGTGGGCTTTCTCTGGTTGCGGTGCTCAGGTTTCTCATCGCGGTGACGTCTCTTGTCAAACAGCGCGGGCCCCAGAGCGTTCAGGCTTCGGTAGTTGCGGCGCACTGGCTTAGTTGCCCGGTGGCATATGGAGTCTTTCTGGACCAGGGATCGAGCTTGTGTCCCCTGCACTGGCAGGGAGATTCTTAACCACTGGACCACCAGCGAAGTCCTAGCTTTCTTTAAATGAACAGTAATCTTTTGATACTTGTTGCAGAACTCTTGTATATCCTGGCCTCTCTTGCCTCTTTGGAGCGGTCCCTCTGAAAAATCTAAGAAGCTGTCTACTGGCTGAAGTCCTCAGTTTTGTCTGCCAAATAAAACATAATTCTCAACTTTCAGGTTGTGCATTTTTTAAAGTCACCTATTAATACATCTCCTTCCAGCCTCCTCCTCCCACCCCTCGCCCACCACTTCTTCATTAAACACTTTTATACACTAAGTTTTAATGGACACACCAGACATGGAACTTGTGTAAATCACGTAATTTGATGTTTTTCTATGTGAAGCCATCATGAAACTGTGACCTCATCACCACAATCAAGGTAATGAACATGGCAATCCCTTCCAGAATCTTCCTCATGCCCCTTGGCAATCCTTCCCCACTCCCTCTCTTCAGTCCGTCACCGACCTGCTTTCTTTAGACTATCTTGTAAGTGGAATGTCGGTAGAGTAAGTTCTCCTGTTCACCTTCTCTCATGCAGCATAATTATTCTGAGATACATCCATGTTTCTGTGTGCATTAGTAGTCTCTTCCTTTTCATTTTTAAAAAACAGCTTTATTTTTAAAAATAGCTTTAATAGAGCCACAATTTACATATAATAAAGTGTACCCTTTGAAGATATACAATTAGATGGCTATTAATTGTACTAAGGGAGTTAAACAGCTGGTTTATAACTCAACATTCAAAAAATTAAGATCATGGCATCTGGTCCCATCACTTCATAGCAAATAGATGGGGAAACAATGGAAATAGTGACAGACTTTATTTTCTTGGGATCCAAAATCACTGCAGATGGTGACTACAGCCATGAAATTAAAAGATGCTTGCTCCTTGGAAGAAAAATTATGACAAACCTAGACAGCATATTAAAAAGTAGAGACATTGCTTTGCTGACAAAGGTCCATCTAGTCAAAGCTATGATTTTTCCAGTGGTCATGTATGGATGTGAGAGTTGGACCATAAAGAAAGCTGAGTGCTGAAGAACTGATGCTTTTGAACTGTAGGGTTGGAGAAGACTCTTGGGAGTCCCTTGGACTGCAAGGAGATGCAACCAGTCAACCCTAAAGGGAAGTCAATCCAAATATTCAACGGAAGGACTGACACTGAAGCTGAAGCTCCAATACTTTGGCCACCTAATGTGAAGAGCCTACTCATTGGAAAAGACCCTGATGCTGGGAAGAATTGAAGGAGGCAGGAGAAGAAGCGGATAATAGAGGACGCAACGGTTGAATGGCATCTCTGATTCAACTAACATGAGTGTGAGCAAGCTCTGGGAGATGGTGAGAGACAGGGAAGGCTGGTGTGCGCGGTCCTTGGGGTTGCAAAGAGTCAGACGTGACTGAGTAACTGAACAGCAACAAGGGGGTCATGCCACCATCACCGTAAGCTAATTGTAGAACCTTGTCTCCAACCCTCAAAGAAACCTCATACCCATTACTAGCCACTCCCCTTTTTCCACCCTCTCTACACAACCCTGGGCAACCAGCAGTCTACGTTCTGTATCTACAGGCTGCCAATGCAAATGTCATGATGTGGATGTAGTGTGTGGTCTTTGTGCGTGACTCTTTCACATCATGTCTTGAGGTTCACAGGTTGTAGCATGTATCAATACTTCCTTCTAATGGCTAAATAAATTCCATCATTTTTTGCTCATTCATCAGTTGACAGACAATAGGTTATTTTAACATTTGGGGCTATTACAAATAATGATGCTGTGAACATTCACAAAGAAGTTTCTATTATGGTTACAGTTGACCCTTGAACAAGGTGGAGGTTAATCCAAGTATAACTCATAGTCAGCCATCCCTGTCCTCAGTTCCTCTGAACCCATGGACTTAACCAACCATGGAATAGTCCCTTCCTTTCTATTGCTGAGTAGTACCTCACTATAGGCTTCCCTGGTGGCTCAGCGGTTAAAGTGTCTGCCTGCAATGCGGGAGACCCGGGTTCGATCCCTGGGTCGGGAAGATCCTCTGGAGAAGGAAATGGCAGCCCACTCCAGTATTCTTGCCTGGAGAATCCCATGGGTGGAGGAGCCTGGTGGGCTACAGTCCACGTGGTCTCGAAGAGTCGGACACGACTGAGCGACTCCACTTTCACTTCCACCTCACTGCGTGGATGTACTCCATCTGTGTGTCCATGCACCTTTTCATGGGCTTGGAGCTGTCTCGCAGATGAAGCTGCCACAAACATTTGTGTACTGATCTTTGGAAGGACATCTGCTTCCATTTTTCTTGGGTTTATATCTAGAAGTGAAATGGCTGATAATATGACAGATGCATGTTCAGCCTTTTAAGCAACTGTCAAACTGTTTTCCAAAGGAGTTGTAGCATTTTGCATTCCCAGCAGCAATTTATGAGAATTCTGTGTCCTCATCAATACTTATTATGATCAGTATTTTGATTTTCAGTCACTAACAAGTGTGTGGTGGAATCTTGTGTTTTAATTTGCATTGGCTTAATGACTAATAATGTTGAGCATTTTTTCATATAGTCATTTGTTATTCAAATTATGTGTTAAAATCTTTTCTCCATTTTGGGAGAGGTTATTTGTTTTCTTATTACTGAGTTGGGTATTCTTTATGTACTTTGGTATAAAATACCAGACTATGATCTACAAATCTTTTCTCTCAGGCTATGGTTTGTCTCTTCATTCTCCTAACAGTATCTTTTGAAGAGCAGATGCTTAAAACTTTGATGAAATATAATTTATCATTTTTTAAAATGTATGTTAGTTTTAGTACCCTCTGTAAGAAATATTAACTAACCCAAGGTTACAAAGATTTTCTCTTATGTCATCTCTGGAAGTTTTATAATTTTAGGCTTTATATTTAGGTTTAGAGATATTAAAAAAATTTTTTTTGCACATAGTGTGATTTATTGATCAAAGTTCTTTTCCCCCGACAGATATTTGTTTTCCTTTAACATTCATTGAAAAGACTATCATTTGTTTTCCTTTAACATTCATTGAAAAGACTATCATTTCTCCACAGAATTTCCTTAGCTCCTTTGTCAAAAATCCATTTTTTATAACAAATGTGTGGCTTTTTTTTTTTACAGTGTTTCACCGATCTATTGGTCTATTTTGATTTCAGTAACACTCTTCCTTGATTACTGTAGCTTTATGACAAGTCTTAAAACTGGGCATTGATAGCATTCCAATTTTGATTCTTTCTGAAACTGTTTTAGTCATCCTAGGTTATTTGCATTTTCATCTGAACGTCGATTTCTACAAAAATCTGCTGAGATAGGAATTGCATTGTATTTTTATTAATAGATCTGTTTGAGGATAATTGATTTCTTAACATTGGAGTTTTCAACCCATCTTCATTAGTTCTTCATTTAAATTGTAACATTTTTACATTAAATGAGGTATTTTATAGCTTAGTTTTCTGCTGATAAAATTACTTCGTCAGGGAGCTATGGCTTGCCCTTTCCAAATATATAAAACTTATTTTTGGATAGAACCATCTTAAGCAAACACAATTACTTACTTACAATGGCATTTTTATTTTTAAACTTAAAAATGTGAACATTAAAAAATACCACCCAGATGGTCTGGTGGATGTGTGGAGGCCACCCCGAAGCCTCTCTGGAACTGAGGAACATCCCACTGGTTGCTGGGAGCCTTAGCAGTTGAAGGCTCTTGTTGGTGCCTCTCTCCAGGAATTACCCTCAGTCAACCAAGATACTTACGGTCACAGCTCTTCCCTAGAGACTTCCACAGACTGGCCTCCTTGCCTAAGGACAGGACCACTCCTGAGGGATGGAGGAGCTACACAGTCCCTGGTGGGGTCAGCTGGGCTGTTGTGACATTGTAGTTCAACTCCTCCCCTGCCCAGTAGAAGTCTTGCCCTCAAACCTCCATCTCAGACAGTCTGTCTCCCAGGGAATCCAAGTGAAAACAAATGAGAATTTCCTAATCAGCTTGCCACTAATACAAGAGCTTAAAGGAATGGAAACACAGACTCAGGGTCAGCTCATGGGGCCCAGAGGGGAGATATAGCAAAAACAGGAAGCCAGTGATCACTGGTCCCGTATGACGGTTGGCTTAGGGTCAAAGTCATGTCCCTCAGTCAGAGGGGTTTCCTCTTCACTGGTCACCCTGACTTTGGGAGGAGGAGAAAGCACCTGGCAGGCTTCTGCCTCCTCATTGTGGCAGGTACATGGATAACACGTGTGAGCGAGAGGGCAAGCGGACTCTGAAGTTCAAAGTCAGTGGCTGGTCCTGGGCCTCTCAGTAGGTGGATGAACTGGAACTTAAACTTAGGGCTACAGACACTGTGCATTTTCCTTTCCTTAAAACAGCACTGGAGGAACTTGCCTTCCAGAAGACACCTATGAGTCTGCTTGTTCTCTGTGTAAATCTGGATGTTAACCTATTATGAGGTGGGGACCACCTGCTTTCTTTGAAGGAACATTCATTTCAAGACTTTCTCATAAAAGAACAAACAAGGAAGAAACAAGCTCTATGGTGTGCAGGTGAGGAGGAGATTGGCAGTCACCAAAATTTTTCCAGACTTTCCCAGCTGACTTGCTGTGGGATACTGGAAATACACACATACCTAAAGAATGTCCTGGAGATGTTTTACCAGCAGAACCACCTCATGAGGCGGGACAGGATGCTCCCTGAGGAGAGGAGCTCCTGGGAGTGGCTAGTGGACAGGAGCTGCCATAAAGGACAGGCTACAAGGGAGCCCTGGACACTCTAGCTCTCACTCAGCAAGGCAGGTCTAAAAGGTTTTGGAAGAATAGATGACCCAGTGTGAAACCAAACCCTTCCCAGTCCCATTTCATTTAATCCTCACTCCGCTGCTATGCGATGAGATTTTTTTGCCTTTTTGGCTACACCATGCAGCATGTGGGATCTTGGTTCCCTGACCAGGGATTGAACCCTGGCACCTCCCTGCGCCACCCTGCAGTGGAAGTGTGGAGTCTTAACCACTGGATTGCCAGGGAAGTCCCAGAGTTTTTTTCATGCTGCTTTTGAACTGTGGTGTTGGAGAAGACTCTTGAGAGTCCCTTGGACTGCAAGGGGATCCAACCAGTCCATCTTAAAGGAAATCAGTCCTGAATGTTCATTGGAAGGACTGATGTTGAAGCTGAAACTCTAATACTTGGCCACCTGATGTGAAGAGCTGACTCATTTGAAAAGACCCTGATGCTGGGAAAGATTGAAGGCAGGAGGAGAAGGGACGACAGAGGATGAGATGGTTGGATGGCATCACAGACTCAGTGGACATGGGTTTGGGTGAACTCCAGGAGTTGGTGATGGACAGGGAGGCCTGGCGTGCTGCAGTCCATGGGGTTGCAAAGAGTTGGACACGACTGAGCGACTGAACTGAAGTGATTTCAAATGTGAAACTCAAGGCTTAGAGAGGCTGAACTGTCACAGGTCAGAACAGTAAGTGGTTGGCTGGGATTTGAGCCCAGGTCTCTTTCCAAATATGCTGTTTTAATCACTCGACTCTACTGAATATGGAGGTAGGAAGGATAATGAATTGCACTGCATAGTTATTTATTTTTTTTATTTTATTATTATTTTTTTAATATAAAAAGCACAATTTATTAATACAAAGGACATAAAGCAGATACACATAGTTGATTAAACTAGAAAAATGTATGTACAAACTTTCAAATCAGATTAACAGTTCAATCAAATCTGGGGGGAAACACAAAGATATAGTATACCTGCACCACCATCTCTCGGTGCACTGCATATTTAAAACATTTCGCCAACATTGACTCAGTGGAAACGTTCGGGCTGAGAGGGACAGGTTGACAAGGGGGCAGCATCCAATGTGACCAAGTCCCATGTCAGCACCTCTTCCCTCCTCGTGAGGCATGGGCTGGCAGCTCTAAGCTCACCTGAGCTCACCTGAGTTAGGAAGTATGTCTTCCCCACGCTAAGCAGTCCATCAGAGTATCCCGTATAAACAGTCAGTTCAGTCCTTGAGGGGTGGCCTCATAAACAACATTGGCAGGGAAGGGGCAGCGCTGACGGCTGAATCCCAGGTGCTGCCACTGTTTCCCATTAGGTCAGACCACAGACCACATCTGTGGATACTCTGGGGAAGTCTCACGTTCTGTCTCCTGGCTTTATTCATTACCGCCTGCTTGCAGGCTCCGCTCAGGGCTGGCAGCCTGCCTGGGAATGCTGGCTCCACCTGGTCCTCTCCCGTGTGGCTCCTGTTCCCTGCAGGATGCAGGCACCCTCCTCCCCAACCCCTCACCTGCCTGGAGAACAGGAGCTGAGGGGACCCGGTGGCTGCTACCTTCCTGGGTGGATTCCACCCTGGAGACGTCTTGTCTCCTTTCAGAATGCCAACAGCCCCAGGAAAGCAGAGGACATCAGCATCTGTCCACCGTGATCTGAAGGAAGTCTGGATTACAGGAAGACCTCCTGCAAGGAACAGTGCCCTAGGATTTGCATAGTATGGTAAACAGCTGACCACCTATTCCCTCCATTTTATTTAGTTTATAATCGTCTTTCAGATTTTATTGAGGCTGAAGTCTGTTGACAAGTGAAGTGAAGTTACTCAGTTGTGTTCAACTCTTTGCAACCCCATGGACTCTAGCCTACCAGGTTCCTCCATCCGTGGGATTTTCCAGGCAAGAGTATTGGAGTAGGTTGCCATTTCCTTCCCCAGGGGATCTTCCTGAGCCAGGGATTGAACATGGGTCTCCCACATTGCAGGCAGACGCTTTACCGTCTGAGCCATTAGGGAAGCCCTGAAGTCCAGAGAATTTGGTTAAATAGGACTTGAATAGAATGTTCTTAATTTATTATTATTATTATTTATTTATTTATGGCCTCACTATGCAGCTTGTTGGATCTTAGTTCCCTGACCAGGGACTGAACCCAGGCCCTCAGTAGTGAAAGCGCTGAGTCTTAACCACTGGACCTCCAGGAAATTTCCTGAACTGAATACTTTATTAAAAAATGCATTTATTTATTTATTTTGCTGCACCGGTTCTTGTTTGGGTCTTAGTCGAAGCACGTGGGATCTTCAACTTAGGTTGTGGCATGTGGGATCTAGTTCCTTGATCAGGGATGGAACCTGGGCCCCCTGCACCCTGCACTGAGAATGCAGAGTCTTAGCTACTGGGCCATCAGGGAAGTCCCTGAATTCTTTTTAAAACTGTAATTTTATACAGTCATTCAGATACTTTTTCATGAAGTTATTATTCCTCTACCAAGAATTTAGTCCACGTGGTACAAATCTTTCTGTTGCTGTTGTTCAGTCACTAAGAAGTTGCCAAGAGCCAGACCCGACTGAAGACACTTAGCACACAGCATGCAAGCTCAAAGGTTGTGCACAAGTGAGTCTGGGCATGTAGGACTCAAAGAGAGAATGGGGAAAGATAACCAGTGGTGACTGGAGAGGAAGGGAGACTCAGGGAAAGCCTGTACCTGCTGTGATGTGCTCATCAGCAGCTGGTAATTATCAGAAGAAAGGAAACGCAAAAGATGAATATTCTGTCTAGGACTTAAGCCAGACTAGAGGGGCTGATGGAGGAGGCAATGGCACCCCACTCCAGTACCCTTGCCTGGAAAATCCCATGGATGGAGGAGCCTGGTAGGCTGCAGTCCATGGGGTCGCTAAGAGTCAGACATGACTGAGCGACTTCACTTTCGGTTTTCAGTTTCATGCATTGGAAAAGGAAATGGCAACCCACTCCAGTGTTCTTGCCTGGAGAATCCCAGGGACAGGGGAGCCCGGTGGGCTGCCGTCTATGGGGTCACACCGAGTCGGACACGACTGAAGCGACTTAGCAGCAGCAGCAGCAGCAGCAGCAGAGGGGCTGAGGAGCATGTCCTAATCCATGCAAAGTAGGAAGGGCAATCACCTGGTATTCACAAGATTCACCTGAGCTCTAAAGATGTGCAGATGATTCCATGAACAAGAGACTCTGGAAGAATGCTTAGCTGGTGCTGGCAAGAGTTTAAAGTTCCCAGTGGGAGCTGGACTGTCCTCGTCTATAGATGTATATATAACTTCCCAATGCCTACTGATGGATTTAAACAAATTCCAGAAGTCATAAAGCAGCCAACACTATCAAGGGGTGTCATGAAGGCCTGGGGAAGACTGGGGCAAAGGGTCTGGTCACCACGGAGGCAGGAAGGAAGGTTTGGAACATCTGGCTGTGAGTGGAAAATCTGAATTCCATCATGATGTCAATTTTCCCTTATTTTTTTCTGGACTAAGTCATGCATAACAAGTTGATACTCTAATAATGACCTAATTTATGGTCTTCCAATTTCCTTACAAAAGAGAAAATCCCCCAAAGGGGATATATGCAAAGCTGATTCACTTTGCTATATAGCAGAAACTAACACAACTTTTTAAAGCTACTAGACTCCAATAAAAATTAATTAAAAAGTAAGTTAAATTAATTAAAGTGGGAAAATGAAGGAAAGAGAAAGCAAGTGGATTAGCCAAGATCTCACAGCTCAGTGGCACCTGAGGTTTTTGACTCTAGCAAATGGTCCAAAGGAATGTACCATTCTGCCTTCTCTCCTTGTATTAGCTGCTTTCCACCCAAAATGTTGGGGTGACCACCAGGATTGTTTTTCATTCTAGTTCTTTCAAAAAGTAAAGGGCAATGGTTTTTTGGTACATAAGTGCTCATGGTAGCATTATTCATTATAGCCCCAAGCGGAAACAATCCAGATGTCAGTCAACTGAAGGGTGGTTGAGCAAAAAAGGGAATACCCATACAGTGGAATATCATTCAGCCATAAATAGGAATTAAGGTCCAATACCTCCTACAGTTAGGATGAATTCTGAAAACATTATGCCAAGATAAATCAGTCAGTCCTAAAGGCCACATTTGTATGATTCCATCTAAGTGGAATAGAATGGAATCTATATGAAAATGTCTAGAATTGGCAAATCTATAGAAGCAGAAAGTTGATTGTTGGTTACCTTTGGCCGAGGAACTTGGGGGTGAGGGGATGGAACAGGGTTTATTTTTGAGGTGATGAAAATGTTCTAAAAATGACTCTGCTGATGGTTTTACAGCTCTGTGAATATACTAAAAATCATCGAATTATATACTTTCAGTGGGTGACTTGCATGATATGTTAACTATCTCTCAATAAGATGGTTACAAACAGATAAGGAGAGACCACTAGTAAGATCACAGGTGTTAATGGGCAGCCTCAGTTTTGTCCATCCCTCTTGGCATAGTCCTGGGACCAGAGCTGAGTGCCAGGCAAGGGGTGATGAAGGAGCCTGGACTGGACACATCAGGGACGGAAGCCAGTAGGCGTTCAATAACTGAAGGAACAGATACTGAAATGCCTGACTCTCTGTTAAAGCCCAGCCGGTGAGAAGGAAGAGAAAAATGTTTGGCTTCAGTCTTAGGACTTGGAGCTGGGAAGGGCTTTTGAGGGTGGCCCAAAGCAATTTGCCATGAGGCTTTAATAGAACCAACAGTACTGTGTATTCACACATTTCTTATTCCTGGGGACTTGTCTGAGGTCTTGGTGCTGAGGGGTAGGAGGGGGAGGCTCTCATTTGGTACCCAACATAGAAACCTGGAACAGGAAGCCAGTTGCTCTGAGAAATGTCATCTCCCATTGAACTGTGGGCATCATAAGTTAAAGGTGAAGATTTCTCCAGTAGCAAAGCTCACAAAACACCAAACTAAACCATCTTTGGGGAGACGTGGAAAACTCTATGTATGAGGACATGTGGAAATTAGATGCCACCCATTATGAGACTGGGGTGTAGATTTTTTGGCCTCTGGAAAGCCCGCAGTCAATGGAAGCTGTAATTTTACCTGTTGAGGGATCAAGTTCAAGTGTGGTCTAGTGGGATGAACACAGTCAAATGGATCATTTCACTCAAGTTTTAAACCAACTCTTGTTATGTTCACTTACTGTCTTATGTCTGGACAAGACACTTACCTCTGCAAATTCGGTATAAAACTGTGAGCAAGGGCAGGTTTTGAAAGATATGGTGAAACTGTCCTCGGCTTTTGTCATCAAACTGGACTTGAGGCCCAAGTGCCCATGTCGCCCCAGTGTAGTGCCTCCCCCATCTCTTAGTAAGCTGGCTGGAGAGAAGCTTCAGGAAGGGCATAGCTTAGGCTGAAACCCTATGATAAACAAATCCATGCTGAGACACGTGTGACCAGGAGTTAATGCATGTGTTGCCGTTTAAGAAAGGAAGTCAGTTACCGTAAGGAGCAATGTAATGCGGTAGAATTTTTTAAAATTTTGTTTTATTTTAGGTGGGTGGGCTTTCAGGATGCTTCTTTTCTTTTTGTTAGGAAAAATTGCTCAATTTATTAACACAGAGCTGGAAATTAAAGTAACAATGAGATAATGACTTTATACCAACATGGCTGGCAAAAACTGCAAAAGAATGTTATGTTATGTGAAAGTTACTCAGTCGTATCCGACGCTCTGCCACCCCATGGACTGTATAGTCCATGGAATTCTCCAGGCCAGAATACTGGAGTGGGTAGCCTTTCCCTTCTCCAGGGGATCTTCCCAACCCAGGGATCGAACCCGGGACTCCCACATTGCAGGAGGATTCCTTACCAGCTGAGCTGCGAAGGAAGCCCATGAAAAAGAATAATAATGCTTATTAATTGCTGTGATGTAAGGAAAAAGATGCTGTCACATATTGTTAATAGAAAATTGAAGTGATACCTTAGAGGAAATCTGACAATATCTTTTTTTCTTTCTGGAAGTTTTCTAAAGACATCATTACTAATTTTTTTTAAACTTGTTATTTTATATTGGAGTAGAGCCAATTAACAATGTTGTGATAGTTGCAGGTGAACAGTGAAGGAGTCAGCCACACACATACATGTATCCATTCTCCCCCAAACTCCCCTCCCATCCAGGCTGCCACATAACATTGAGCAGAGACCCATGTGCTATATAGTAGGTCCTTATTGATTACCCATTTTAAATATAGCAGTGTGTACACGTCCATCCCAAGCTCACTAAGTATCCCTTGCCCCCATCCTTCCCCCTGGGCAACCATAAGTTTGTTCTCTGAGTCTCTTTCTGTTTTGTAAGTTCATTTGTGTAATTTCTTTTTCGACTCTACATATAATGAATGTCTGTGTTATAGGTTAGATTCCACATACGTGTAAGTGATATCATATGATGTTTGTCTTTCTCATTCCCACTTACTTCACTTAGTATGATCATCTGTGTTTGCCCTCAAGGTTGCTGCGTTGTTTTGTTCTTTGTTATGGCCGAGTAGTATTCCATTGCATGTATGCACCACATCTTCTTTACCCATTCCTCTGTCGATGGACATTTAGGCTGTTTCCACGTCTTGGCTATTGTGGATGGTGCTGCTGTGAACACAGGGGAGTCTGTTATTAACAAGCTCCCTGGTGATGCCGATGTAGGTGGGCTGCCCCATACTTTGAGAAACACTGCTTTGGTGAAGGCATCTCAAAATTTACTGTGTAGAGAAGTCACCCGGGACCTTGTTAAACTGCAGCTCTGGTTCAGCATTTCTAAGCTGCTCTCAGATGATGTCAGGGATACTGATCTGCAGAACACAGTCTGAGTGACAAAGTTACACAGCTATGGTTCCTGGCACTGGCACCAGGATCACCGGGGAACTTGTTAGAAAGGCCAGTTCTCAGGTTTGACCTCAGACTTGCAGAAACTGTAGGTGATCTGTCTCAACAAGCCCTCGCTGTGAGTCTGCTTCAGGCTGGAGCTGGAGAGACCCTGCAAGTGCTCTCACCCCACCCCTCAAAATCCTGGACCAGCACCCTGCAGAGTAGCTGAGGGCTGTAAACTTACAGAGGCGCCTCAGGGGTGCTGCTGATTCCTAGGGGAGGAAGCTGTGGAGAAGGAGGCTCTGGAATGGGGTGGTGGGTGCCCCTGGGTACTGGCGAGGTCTTCGGTCCAAGATGGTGGCAGAAGGAAAGGCCAGTCCGGAACCGGGCCTCTGGGCAATAGTCGGGGTTGGGGGGAGGGTACACGTGCAGCCGGAGTGGATTTGTGACCCGGGGCCCCCTGACTTCTCTAATGTTTCCTCCGCAGCTCATGCACTTGCCCTGCCAGGCCCGAAGATCCTTTGGGTAAAGCGGCACACCTGCCCATTTATACAAAGGTCTTAGGACCTTCTCGGGCTACTTCTTCCAGGGTCATTTGCATTTAAAAAGTAGCTTTCAGGCGAAAGAAATTTTTCTAAAGTGCCATTTTAAGCTTTAGGGTGCCTGGAGAGGAAGCTGCCTGGTCTTCAAAGCACACCTCTCAGAGACAGCCCACAGTGCTGACACATTGGCTCTGCATCCAGCTTTTCCTGGTGAAGCTGGCAGGGCCCCTCCCTGTGCGGGCCAGGCTGCCTGAGCTGAGGAATTCCCCCTCCCGCACGGCTGCCTTCTGGAATCTCTCACCGCCCCATCCTCTGTGGGAGAGAGGCAGCAATTAGCATAACTGGAACAGATCCCCTTTGTCTGCATCCCAGACTGTGGGATTCAGGCCTCCCCCAGAGACATGCTAATTACGTGGAAGGGACCCTGGGTGCTCATTGGCACCAATCTCTGCTCAACTGTTGCTGCTACTGGAAAGAAACCAGGTGTATGTGAAGCCAGAGCGTGGGCTTCTGCATGGATTGTGCATGGATTAACTTGCTTCCCATCCAGGAAACCTCCTGCTCCTCCAGCCCCCTAAGCGCTCTCAATATCTTCCTCCCTCGAGTTTCTGCAGCCCTCTGTGACTCCTGGTCACATGAGTATCTTCCATCTTGGCATGAGTATCTTTCATCACCTCGCTCAAGACTGACTTTCTTTCGCATTTGGACTGCAGTTTCTTCACAGGGGACCTTGTTTTATATTTAATTGATGAATCAACTAAGCAATCAATCAATGCTGATTAAAGAAAGATTTTATCAAGCACTGTGCAAAGATCACTAAGTCAACATCTACAAAGAGGGCCATACAACTTCGTTAGGGGTGCAGGGGTATGTAACTGAGTGATCATTTACATGCCATCTGATGCTCTGATGCTTGCGAAGATTGAGGAGTATGTACAGACATGTGCCTGGGCAGGAGTGAAGGGAGGAGCGATGAAGGACTTCCTGGAGGAGGTGACATTTGAACATGTTTAAGGATGAGTAGGGTTAACCATGGGCTTCCCAGGTGGCGCTACACTTTGTGACCCCATGGACTATACAGTCCGTGGGATTCTCCAGACCAGAATGCTGGAGTGGGTAGCCTTTCCCTTCTCCAGGGGTTCTTCCCAACCCAGGGATTGAACCCAGGTCTCCCGCATTGTGGGCACATTGTTTACCAGCTGAGCTGCAGGGGAATCCCACTGGTAAAGAAACCGCCTGGCAATCCAGGAGACATAGAGACATGGGTCTTTTATGGGTAGGAGGCATGGCAACCTACTCCAATATTCTTGCCTGGAAAATCCCGTGGACAGAGGAACCTGGCAGGATACGGTCCATGGGGTCACAAAGAGTCAGACATGACTGAAGCAGCTTCACAGGGTTTACCATATAGGTGTTACTGAGGAAAAGGCCCATACGAAGTCACTGGATGGGAAAACTTTGGACTTTCCTGGGACCACAAGGTTGAGGTGACTGGGCCGTAGACGGCCTGGGAGAGAGGAAGAGACAAGATGGGGAGGCAGGTGACTGGGTCCCGAAAGGTTTTTACCTTCCAAGCCAAAGTGTTTGGAGGTTGACTTGAGGGCACTGTGCCACCAGTGAAGGATTTGAATAAGAGGATAGTGTGGTCAGAGTTGCGTTGTAGAAAGAGAAATCCGAAGTGTGGAGGACAGACGGGGGAGGTGACGTGGAAGTGGGACGGCTAAGGAGTGAGACTCAGGCGTGGAGGGTGGGAGAGGAAGGAGGCAGTGAGAGAGGCCTCTGGGATGATGCAGACCAGGGCCTGAGCTGGGAGCCCATGTACGAGACGGGAAGGAGGCAGGGACGATGGAGAGGGCCAGGGCCGGCAGGGGGCAAGGATCCAAGCCGTCTTGTGGACATAGTAAGTTTGAGGTGCCCAGGGGTGAGCCTGCTCATGGGAAGTTGAGCATAGGTGTTTGGATGAAGGGGAGGGAATCCATGAGAGACGGTCAGAGGTGGTGTAACCTGGGGACTTGGGAAGATGTTTAAGACTCCAGCTGAATTGGAACCCTGGCTTTGGTTCTTACTAGTTGGATGAACTTGAACAAGACAGTCTACAAGTGTGTTGCTTTCCACTTCTGTAAGAAAGGAATCTTAGTCCTGTCTTGCACAATTGTAGGAGGACAAGAAAGATAATACATGGGAGGTGCTATGCACAATATCTGGGACACACTAGGCAGTTGGCAAATGTTTTACATCATCAGGCGGTTGGAAGCTGGGGCTGGATGTTGGTCAGGTGGCCCCAGGAAGAATGAGCAATGGGAAGGAAAGAGGAGAGTCAAAAAGAGAATTCCTGAGGAGACTGGCGGGCAGCAAGACAGGAGGGTGGGGTCAGGGAGACTGACACTACAGGAGGGCGTGGCCGGGAGACTGGAGACCACAGGGATTTAGGAGATGAGGGTAGGCATGTTGGCTCATCAGTCAGGAGGTTACTGGTGATTTTAGAGCAATTTCAGTGGAGCAGGGAATGAGTGAAAGACACTTTGAAAAATCTTTGCTTTGAAGGGTGGGAGATGATAAAAAGAAACAAAAGGGGAGCTGGAGTTAGGAAGACTTCTTTTTAAGACAGATTTTGTTTATATCTCTATCCTTTCACTTTCCCTGTTTTACTGAAATCATCTCTGCAGGTGGACGCCTACCTCTCTGGCCCCCCCAGCATCCCTGTGCCTTCCAGTCTGGGTTAGGGACACTCCTCTCCTAGCACCCCAGCCGTGTTAAGAGCCGTGACAAGGCACCCACATGGTAAACAGAGTTGTCAGTTTCTTCTGTGTCTTCCTCTTGACCATGAGGAGCATAGGAACTGGGCCCACATAGCTTGGGTTTCTCAGCCCCTATCCAGGTGCCTGGCACAAAGTAGGTGCTCCAAAAATGTGCCCTGACGGTTCAGACTTGTGTGAATGAGATGCAGGACGAGGGCTGCTGCTTCCAGCCCCTGCCTGCCTGGGGAGCCCCAGGGGGAGTGAGCTGTTAATTGTCCTGGTGTTGGAGCTACAGCATGTCTGGTGACGCTTGTGTGACCTAGAGAAGAGGCGTGGTTTCTCTGCTTGTCAACCGGGACCAGTGCCTTGGGAATACATGTCGAAGTGCAAGTTCAAACACATTCATATCAGGTATCTGGACCCAGAGTGGCTCACTTGTGTTCCCGGAAATGGTGTCGGTGAGTGTCAAGTTCCTTATCCGTACTAGGGTCATGCAAAGTCTTCAAAGGAAGCAGAGTCATCAGCAAGGATTTTGTACATGGAGACTGCAAGCAAAAGGCTCTGACCTCTCACAAATGATGTTCCCCGGAGGGTCTTGGTCTCTGAGCGTGAGTTTACCTATAAGGGCTGCCGGGACCAAACTCACCTTGCCTGGAGAGTCAAGGCGTCATTCCAGCTCCAGCTGACTTGGATTGTGCTGAAGTTGTAAATCCCTTCTTGAGATTAGGTTTTGATAGAAAGAGCCTGTAGGGATGTCATGGACCTGAGAGGGAAGAAGGGCTTCTGTGGAGGGTAAAGGACTGAGAAATGGGCGGTTATGGCTCTGGGAAACCCATTGCCCATCTTCCTGCCCTCATGTCACTTCCAGTGCAATTAAGGAGTTAAGACGACGACTGTAGCCTAACAATCAAAGCATGTTCTTGGTGATGCAAGTTCATGTGAAGTCATACACATGCACTCCAATGGGAAGCGGCAGTTAGGACCAGACCCATTCAGACCTGTCCTGAAAGTGACCAGAGGCCTGTGAAGTGGTCTTAGAACTCCTGGCACTGCTCTTCTGGGATCTGCTCACTGGATCTGCTCTGGACAGCCCCTAGTTCTCCCCTATGCTGTAAGCAACCTCTCAAGGTAATGCAGGCAAAAGCAGACCCGCCCCTTGGGAGGAAAGGCCACCTGCCTGGTATATAGCCAGAGCACTGAAGGAACCCTGTCTGCCCTTGATGCCATGAAGACGCGACCCCACGAAGGCCTGGATGGGATCTCCATTGGTGGATAGAGCAGATATCCTGAGACAGTTTTCCTCCCCTCCTGGCTCTGATCAGGCAGCAAGAGTGTGTGTTGTGACTTGGTCAGAGCTCACGCCAATGAGTGGTTCTTACACCTTATCTCTGAGGAGACCATTTCTGATGCTTTGCTGCCAAGTGGCCTTGAGAAGATGAAGAAATTATGGCATCTTCAGAGTCTGCTTCTAACTTTCAATGCAATGACCACTCTCTAAAAAAGGGAGGCAGTGTGCTGTCACAGGAAAAAGCCATGGACAAGGAGTCAGAAGACCTGAGTGGTTCTGCCACTTAAGATCCAAGCATGCTTCACAGCCTTGGTGTCAGTTTTCTAATCTCTAAAATGGGAATATTCGGGTTAAGTCGCTTCAGTCGTGTCCGATTCTTAGCAAACCCCATGGACTGTAGCCCGCCAGGCTGCTCTGTCCGTGGGATTCTCCAGCCAAGAATACCGGAGTGGGTTGCCATTTCTTCCTCCAGGATGTCTCCCCGATTCAGGGATCCGACCTGCTTCTCTTCCATCTGTTGCTCTGGTAGGCACTAGTGCCACCTGGGAAGCCCAAATGGGAATAGGAACGTGTATTTTAGATGCTCATGGGCTAGTTTTGAGGATCAAATGAAACAAAAATGTGAGTCTTTGCGAAGGGGTAGTAGTTTATTTTTTAAAAACTTTAGGCCACGCGGGGTCTTCATTGCTGCAGGGGCTTTCTCTAGTTGTGGTGCAGGGCTTCTCACTGAAGGAGCATGGGCTCTAGAGTGTGGACTCAGTAGCTGTGGTACTCAGGCTTAGTTGCCCTGTGGCCTATGGGATCTCCCCAGACTAGGGATTGAAACTGTGTCCCCTGCAGGCAGATTCCTAACCACTGGACCACCAGGGAAGTCCAGGAATGGTACTCTTGACTGCAAATCAGCTGGACTCCAGATCATCTTGTCCAGATACTTCCGCTAGATATCTGCTAAATCAGACCACACGGGCCTGCGTGTTGTGGTCCACATGGGTATGTGTGGGCATGGGGCTCTTTCAGCCCAGTTTGGGGACCCTCCAACAGGCAGCACCGTCTGCTGCCTCATCTCTCTTGCTGGGTTTGTCCTATAGAAGGGCCAATGGGGGCTTCCAAGCAGGAAAGGTTTTCACGGTTTCTGCCATGAGCAAACCAAACTTTCCTGGGCTGAACTCTGAGCCCCGAATTGTTGGAGAGGATCGGAGACTGGCCTTTATCTCTGTGACAGATACAGCCTTTAGAGTCAGTCAGGCATTTTATTGTTTCCCCAGTGATGATGTGGTTGGAATTCGGCCCATGTCTTTGTAGTACTCACTGCTGTTGAATTAATAAGGGGAAAGGCGAAGGAATTGCCTGCCGGACAATGAAAGCTGAGGGCTCGGGGCTTTACAAGCTCCCAGCAATTTTCTTTTGGTTGGAAGGCAGCTGTGCTGGGAAGGGTTGAAGATATGGAGTTCTCCTTTCTGAATTGACTGCTGGGAGAGGGGCTGGGGTGGCATATCTCCTCTGGACATCTCCTTGTTAAAACTCTCTTATGTGAAGCAGGCCAGCCCCGGAGGAGGGTCTTTCTGGGAGCCATCTCTGAGTGGTGGCTGAGCCAAATTGTTTGCATCAGGACTGGAATTCAGCCAAAAATGCATCAGTTTCACACTGAGAGCAATTTTGAGCAGGGAAACAAGGATCAGCAGCTTAGAATTCTGGCTCTCCAGGAGCTACAGGAAAGGATATTGAATGTCGCCACATGTGTTTTTGACCTGGGGGGACTGTGATGACCACTCTTGGGGAAGGGGGATTTAGAGCTTTGCTGCGGTCTTAATGTGTGCCCCCAGAATTTCTATGTTGAAGCTGCATCCTCAGTGTGATGGTATTCATAGATGAGACCTCTGGGAGGTGGCCCCTAATGCCTTTAGGGTGGAGCCCTCATGAAGGAGATTAGTGCTCTTATAAAAGAGACTTCAGAGAGCTCCCCAGCCTCTTGCAACACGTGAAGATGCAACCAGAAAGCCAGAATGGGGCCCTTACTCGACCATGCTGGCATCCTGATTTGGAATTTCAGCCTTTAGAACTGGGAGAAATAAATGTCTACTGTTAATAAGCTATCCAGTCTCTGGCACTGCGTCATAGCAGTCCAAATGGACTGAGACAGGTATTGTCCAGGGAGTCCCAGGGGTCTGATGGATGATGAGTGGCTACACGGGCCCCAGGCTGCACAAGCATACCTATGGTCATGTGTCTCTACAGAGCCTCACACTGTGGCCACTGTGAGTTGGTAGCCTGAGAGCATCATCTCATCAGTCTGGGTCTGAGGCCAATCTCCATTTCATAGGCCATATCAGATGCATGCCTGGGATGACCACCTGCCCTGGAAGATAGTCACCCAGGGACTGTAAGCCTGTCACCCTCCAGTGCCTCCTCTGACTTGAACGAGCCTGTGTCCCAAAGATGAGGGCACTTTTATTTAGAAAAAGAAGAGAAAAATAGAGATCATCAGGAGTGACCTTTCCCCTTCCTGGCCAGCAAACCTTCTCTCTTTGTTTGCACCCTTTGATGTTTCTCTGGGTCACAGTGGAAGTTGTGTCCATGCTTGTCTCTCTCTCTTTTTTTGTTCTAAACTGTCTTTCTTTCTTTCTTTTTAGCCACATTGCATGGCTACCACACTGCATAGCCACACCACATACATCTCACTGCGTGAGATCTTCGTTCCCTGAAACCGTGCCCCGACGGTGGAAGCAGTGGAAGCTCGGAGCCTCAACCACAGGATCTCCAGGGAAGTCCCTGTGATCGCCTCCTAGCCAACCCCACACCAGCACCCCCAGTTTCACAGCGTGTGGCTCCCCGTAAACATCTCCTCTCTCCTAGGTCTTTAGCCCTTACCCCTAGGCTAGTTTGTTCTCCATCTGCATTTAACACATTCAAGTCTCATTCATTTAAGAAAAAGAAAAGCCTCTCTCCTGCCTTCACATGCCCTGCCACTGTGCCTCCCACCTTCTGGAAGGTGGTTTCCGTACCTGCCCTCTCCACCACGTCCCCCCTGGGTTCTCACCTGGGCTCACATCTCTCTGGCTTGTCCGTCAACCACGCGGCCAGCGTGGCTCTCATTGCATCACCAAAGGCCCATCTGTAAGAGCCACTGTGCTCTTTCTGAGCGAATTTGATTCTTTTGACCTGTTTTTTTCCCTACTGAAAGGAAAAAACCCCTGCTCTTCCCTTAAATCTTCTGACACCACACACGTTCCTGGTTTTCCTGGGCCTCCATTTATTTTTCTGCCCCGTCTCCTCTCACCAGCTTCTGTTCTTGTGTCCTGAGCTCTCTTTTCTCTTCTCACATTCACCTCAACTATTTCCTGTAGTTACACAAAGTGAAACCCACCACCTGCCTCAGATTCCCGCCTAGACAGCTTGCCTGAGCTCCGCTTCCACGTTCCTAGACTCCCACGGGGAGCACGCGAGCTGGCTCCCTCTCTGGGCTGGGCCTCAGCCGACAGCATGGTTAGTAACTCTGTTCCTCAGAAACCTGACTTTGTGAGGAAAATGTGGGATGCCTGGTGAGCACACGAACATTCCCCTCGAGCCCGCATTTTCTCCTCCGCCTTTACCCTCACATTCCCGCCACTTTCAGTGTGAGAGTCACACGCACACACACTCACACTCACACTCTTCTTGTCTGGAATGTTCTCCTCAGAAACTTTCCCCAACTTTTCCACTGTCAGGTTGCGCTGCCTGGGGCGGGTCCCATCCCCTCTCAGAACCTCAGCTTCCCCGTCCGTGAAACAGAGGCGGTGGACTAGGTGAGCCCCACTGGGGTCCTTTTCTGTACTGAAGTTCCTTAACTAGGTGGCGAGCTGGAAAGTCACTGGAGGACATGGACTCCACCCTGGATACCACTTTGGTGTCCCTGCCAGAAGCCACATAGAAACTGCAGTCTAGGTCAGTGCTGATTTTGTTACTGAGACAGTCTGGCCCATTGCGGGGACTAAAGGTCTCCCTTGCTGGGCTGGTGGTGGGTGTGTGAGCGTGTTCTTGTTTCTTGGGCCATGCATTTGTCAATAGGATGTGTGCACATAGAGATTTATTTTAAGGAGTTGGCTCATGTGATCGCAGACTAGTGAGTCCAAAATCTGCAGGGCAGAGGTCAGCAGGCTGGAGAGGCAGGGAGCAGCTGCTGTTCAACCCTGAAAGCAGTCTGCTAGCAGAATTCCCTCTACCCACCTGAGACTTTGTTTCTATAAGCCCCAATTTCACAACCTTTCCCACCAACTTTCATCAGCCATCAGGCCTGATGGTGCGGGTGAGAGTGAGAGCTTCTGTGGCATTGCCTCCCAAGCCAGAATGCAAGTCATTCATTTCAGGAATTTTTCTCCACTTAAGTAAGCCTCACTATGGGTGACTCAGATCTAAGAAAACTCATGAGTGGGTGAGATGTCATTGGTAAATTGCAAAGGTTCAGCACCAGCCACGTGGAATTGTGCTCTTTTTTTCTGTGACCTTATACATACCTTAAGTCAAAAAAAAAAAAAAAAAGAAAAAGAAAACCCAAAAACAAATAGGAAAAAAAAAGATAAGACATTGTCTCTCCTGGCCAGGCATTTTGCCCGTTTGCCCATTTTACCCTAGGCCTAAGCCTGACTTTCCAAATCGCTTTGCAGCCTGTTGTTCAGGCAAACAGAAGCTCCAAAGAAAATAACATAATGGTTTAGTGCCCTTGGGTTCATCTTGAACAAGCCAGTGGGTGATGGGTTTCCACATTACCTTTGGCAGGTGAGGTTGGTTGGCACACATGTTAAACAGGAGGAAGAATAGCGTTCAAGTTTCTGTCATCAAGTATGTGCAATAGTTGATTTTGTGAAGACAAACGAAATGCTAAGAAAGAGGTCCTATGGGGTAATGGGAGTCACCCCATCCCAGGTAATCAAAGGGGAGGCCAAGTGCACCAGCGGGATGTTCAGGCTGTAGAGAGCTTCTCTCAGAGTAGATCTGGCCCATCCATTCCATGTTCTGGGCACAGGGTCTGTCTAGGGAGGACTGTCTGTGGCCTCAAACAAGACCATCATCAATTTGCAAGGAACCCTATTCAAATCCAGCAACTCTAAACTCAGGGAGGGGAATGAGGCCTGAGAACCCCAGGGGAGCTTGTTGGACACACATACCCCAGTTTCCCCACCCCACATGGTCCTGACTTGGCGGGACTGCAGTGAGGCCCCAAGAATCTGCATGTTTGCTGAGCTTGCCGGGAGATTCTGCCGCCCAGCCAGGTATGGGAACCAGGGTCCTAACCAGTGCCGAGGGATTGGGGATGGAGCACTGGTTTCCTAATTGGCCTGCTTTCTGTCCCCGGCCTCAGCGGTGCCATGTGTGTGCTCTCAGGAGCGTGTGGTCATCAGACATGCCAGCTGTTTGACCTACCTTCCCCACGGCATCCGCACACACCCCTGCCTCTCTGGTTCTGAGACTGTATTAACTTCCGTGTCTCTGGCTAGAGTGGGACAGGAAGCTCCCCTGTACATACACTTGGGCCTTCGAACTCTCCTCCTTCATTGCCTGCCCTTCCTCCCAGGGTCCTGGGGGATGTTCTGGAGCAGGAGGAAATACACCTGGGGAGTGGGGTGTTCTCTGACCTGGACACCTGTTCTGGGACTAACAGTTTTGATGGCAGTAGGTGCTGTAAAATGGGTCATAATATTCCTCTTGGGAGAAAGGGGCTGAGTTAGCTGAGAGTTAGGCCAGGTCAGGGCAACTGCCTTCTCCTCCGGGTCTGTTCCTTTCCCTGGGAAAGGTATGAGTAATAACAAGAGTGGAACTGGCAAACTCAGCTCGCTCTCATCAGTGATGGGGTTGCGTGCACAGTCGGGTGAGTGGCCCTGAGACAGGGGAAGGGCCCAGGGGTGTGGTGCTGCTGGAAAACCTCACGTAGGCATTTCTGCTCCTCGGGGAGCCCCAGAATGACTCCTCGACACCCCACCACACTCGGTCCTCTGGGCTGTAGGTAGGATGCTGCCACCTCCCCTTCTGTTCATGTTCTCATCTCTGAGCCCCTCCTCTGCCCAGAAGATGAGCACACAGCCTCTTTTTGTCAGAGGATCTCTGCCCTCATGGCAGCCTAGGACAGAGGAGCCCGATGGCACATGGGGTCCCACACAGGCTGCTCTGTGCTTGGCTGTCAGCTCCTGACTTCCTTCTGAGATGGCAGGCAGAAGCCCCTGGACAGAGCTCATCAATTACCCACTATCCTAACCCCTGGGCCCTCTGTGTACAAAGATGTAACAGCCCTCCCTTCACCTGTCTTTCCAGATCTTTGTTCTTGCCTGTGTGGTCTACTATTCCACTGCCTTTTTAATTTTTTTAAAATTTATTTGGCTGCCTCGGGTCTTCCCTGCGGCCCATGAGACCCTTGCTGCATTACGTGTGACCTTTCACTGGGGCACGCTGGCTCTAGTTGTGCACATGGGCTCCAGAGCTCACAGGTCAGTAGTTGCGGCCTGTGGGCTTCAGTTGCTCCATGGAATGTGGGATCTTATTTCCCTGACCGGGGATTGAACCTGCTTGCCCTGCATTGCAAGGTGGATTCTTAACCAATGGACCACCTGCGAAGTTCCTCTGTTGGCTTTTCGAGCCTCCCTCCCTGCTTCCGCTTTGGCTGGATAGTGCATGCGTGGTAGCCTCCTTGCATTCCGATGGGGCTGCACTCAAGGTGCTGTCTCTCAGATGAACCACCTGAATCAACCGTCCATCCTCCACCCCGCTCCCAGCCTTGTCCCTTGTCCTGGCCCCATCTTTGGCTCTTGCTCACCTGGGCGGGAGAGCAGACGTGGACAGATGGAGCCTGGCTGGGGAAGAGGGAGTAGGGAGCTCTTTCATGTCTCTTGGACACCCGGCCTCCTCCCTGCCTCCATTCAACAGCCCTGTTTTCTGCATCCTTCACATGCTCTCTGTTTAGGACAGCCTTGCCTGGGTCCCTCCTGCACTTACAAACTGTGTGCATTTACAGGAAACAAAGCTTCATGTGGGCACATTCTATGATCCTAATTAGATGAAAAAGGGCAGGCCATCTGGTCCCAGCAGTCATCAGTGCCATGCATGCTGGTGGAAATTCAACTGGCTACTGACTCCTCCTGGTGAAACACTCCCGGTTTCCCTCTGCTCTTGGAGGCACTGGAAGCAAAGTTTCCATCAATGTGACAAAAGCCAATAGAAAGAAGAGCTCTCTTCTTGGGAAGGATTCTGGGTGTTCAAGAAAACTTTGCTCTGACCAACACAATCCATACATTCTTTCATTTGTCCTTTCATCCACTGATTCCCGGTAGACCTTTGAAGTGCCAATTCTAGGCGATACACAAGCCATGGGAGCTTACCATCTTGTTCGGGAGGTAAAACAGTGAGACAGCATGGCAAATCAGCATGCAACTAAATGCCCTACATACTTGGTTTGAATCATGAATTGAGGAGGTAAGAGAAGGATCAGTCAGTCAGTTCAGTCACTCAGTCGTGTCCAACTCTTTGTGACCCCATGGACTGCAGCATGCCAGGCTTCCCTGACCATCACCAACTCCCAGAGCTTGCTCAAACTCATGTCCATCATGTCGGTGATGCCATCCAACCATCTCATCCTCTGTCGTCCCCTTCTTCTCCTGCCTTCAGTCTTTCCCAGGATCAGGGTCTTTTCCAGTGAGTCAGTTCTTCACATCAAGTGGCCAAAGTATTGGAGTTTCAGCTTCAGCATCAGTCCTTCCAATGAATTTTCAGGACTGATTTCCTTTAGGATTGACTAGTTGGATCTTCTTACAGTCCAAGTGACTCTCAAGAGTCTTCTCCAACACTGTAGTTCAAAAACATCAATTTGGTGCTTAGCTTTCCTTATAGTCCAATTCTCACATGCATACATGACTACTGGAAAAACCATAACTTTGACTAGACAGACCTTTGTTTGCAAAGTAATGTCTCTGCTTTTTAAAATGCTGTCTAGGTTGGTCATAGCTTCTCTTCCAAGGAGCAAGTGTCTTTTAATTTCATGGCTGCAGTCACCATCTGCAGTGATTTTGGAGCCCAAGAAAATAAAATCTCTCATTGTTTCTATTGTTTCCCCATCTATTTGCCATTAAGTGATGGGATGATAGGGTTGCAAGTACTCTATAGACGCTAGTGGTTCTCCAGGCCCTGGGAGGAAGGGCAGAATTTAGATATGCAGAAGAGAATGTGGAAGACTTTCCAGGAAAAAGAAAAGAGCAAAAGTGTAGTGTTTTGCGGCAAGCAGAGGTGTTCTGGGGCAGGGGAAGGAGCTGAAGAGAATGAAGGTTGGCTCCAGCTGCTTCCATGGATGTAGTAAGCATGTGGGCTAACACTGGCCATTCCTGACCTTGTCTGGGAATTGCTTTGGTAACCAAGAATGCATAAAAGAAGCTCCCTGGGCCTGCCCTCACCTCTTCCCATGCCCTGCAAGCAGGCCTCATCCAGACCACTCTCATGCTCCAGCAGGAGAGGTAGCAAAGCGACTGGAAAGGCAGAGCTGCTTGATTTCTAAGGTCTTCTGATCCAGCCAGGTGGAAGGCAGCCAGGGAGGCAGCAGTTGGTGACAGCCTGCCTTACTGCCTAGATAGCAGGCAGCTACCCAAGGGAACAATTGGGCAGAAAGGCGGGTAGCCGGTCAGGGAACACGGGCCAGTGGAATTCTGAGCAAGGTCAGAGTCCAATCTGCTACAGTGCTTGATTACCAATTTAAATCTCATCCTTCCTCCCAGGGCGGCTGCCACCCCTACAGAAGAGGCCAAGGCTGCCGCAAGGGACATTTGCATTTAAAGAGGCCAAGTGCCCAGCATTCTGGCAGGGCTGAGGCCTGGCCTACACGTTCATCCCAACACCAGAAGGTTGCACGCTGAGTATGCTCCGATTTCACCCACTTATGGATGCCCACTTGCTTGGGGTGAAAAGACTCCAAATTCTTCTTATTTCTTCCAGTCTGAAGGGGGATCCTGGAGTGTACAGAGTGGAGGCAGTGGAGTCTGGAAGCCGGTGATCATATGGTTTTCTTAACAGGGTCTGGAATGAAGTCCTAATCGAATGGCAGGCAGTGCATGACAGGGATAGTAAAGGGGCTAAACTGGAATAAGGCTGGGGCAGGGGAGATGTGGAAGGTGGCTGATAGAATGAGGCAAGAATCTGGATTATGGGACTTCCCTGGTGGTCCAGGGGCTAAGCCTCCATGCTCCCAATACAGGGGGCCAGGGTTTGATCCCTAGTCAGGGAACTAGATCCCACATGCCACAATGAAGATCGAAGATTCTGCATGCTGTAACTGAGACCCAGTGTGGCCAAATAAATAAGTAAATAAATAAATATTTATTTAAAAGAAACTGAGTTACAGTGAGGGTCCAGCAGGAGGATTCGACAGCAGTGTGGATTAATTTATTCTGGGCACATGATTCAACTTGAAAGAAGGCTCCTCTTCATGTCTCTCTCCTTGGGGCAGCTGACTTTTCTTTTTCTCCATCTGGGAAACGTTAGGAAATTTTAATGTATGACTACTAATACCCCAGAGATTCTGCTGCAGCAAATCTATAACTTCTCTCCTTCCCCATCAGTCACAGCATCTTGGCCTCCATCACCAGCACCCTAAAGGAAGAGGGCAAGGGCTGGACAAGCCCTCCTCACTCCCATGTGCTACAAACCCCCTGGGCTTGGTCTTCCTGTGACCCCTCAACCACTAGATCAGCTCGCACTATTGCATCCCTAGGTGTTGGTGGAAACTGAGGCACACAGCTGGAAGTCATGGTAGCTTTGTGTTTGCTTTCAGCTGGACAGGCTGTCCATGAGAAGAGGGAGGACTTGGTGCAATGGGATTGTGACGTCGGGGTTCTCAGGAACAACAACCTTCTCAGAAGATTAGCTTGTCGGCCCCCTCAAAGGCAAAGCCTATCTCGATTCTTTGGCTGCAGGCTGGGCATTAGGTTACCCAACACCTGTGCTGGGAAGCCCATATCTGCACATGTGTGCATGCACACACACACACGTGCACACACACACATGCGCGCACACACACACCCCTGCTGGAGGCACCCAAAGGTACATTCTGTGTATCCTGCAGCCAAGTAGATGACCAAGCAGGTGTGGCTGGCCCAGACTTCATCTGAGCACTCCTGGGACGCAGGGGTGCACTGAGGCTTTGCTGTGAGCCTCAGGGCTTCCCTCTTCCCCGCTTTAGCTGGCAATGGTGGGAGGGTGGGTGGTCAGAGGTTGATGGGACAGGAAGTCCCTGCTGTCTGTGGGCAAGGAACAAGGAAGACTGGAGCCCAGCTCTTCAAGAGCCCATGGGGTCAGGCTGGGGAGGCTCAGAGCTCCCTTGGGTGCTGGTGGGTATCTGGGGCTGGCAGGGACTCCAGGAGAAAAGTTACTTGGAGATGCACACTAGCTAAGTGGGCCACAGATGATCTTTGTTGGACACATTCCCCACATTAAAAAAACCCAGCTGTACCCAGCCCATCTATCGCTCACTTTGGAAGTGGCAGGAAGCTGGTGGACACATTTGGAATCTCCAGGTTCCCAGAGTCCGGTGGACACCCTACTGTCCACTTCCAGTGTCCCGTCCAGCCTCATTCGCCTCTCTGCCCTCGCTCAGATCTTCTTCTCAGACTGACCTGCTCTCTGCCCACCTCTTGCTGCTCCCCTGGATGTTCCAAAGGCCATCAGTCCCAGGTATCAGTCGCCCCACAGGTGTGGTACACCCACTTCCTCCTCAGACACTGATCACATCCTACCAGCTCATCTAGGTCCAGCTCTGGGAGTCCTCCCTCGGCCAGAGGCAGTTTCTATGCATTTCCCAGAAAGGTTGCATCATAGCAGTTATCTCACACATTATCAAGCTGACTTAGGAGCTCACAGAAGGTGCTGACCTGTCGGGGTCAAGCCCTGGTGGATCCAGGGAATTCGAAGGGTGGACGGAGTCGGCAAGAAGAGATTTATTTAATTAGAAATACAAGATTCGATTAGGAAAGAATAGTGTAGTAGGAAAATTAGTGGAGAAAAGAGGCTGAATAACTTGGTTTACGTGGAGAACTAATAAAACCTCGAGACAAGAGGTTTGCACCATCTACGTTAGGCCACCGGCACCCATTTGAATAGTGGAGGGTGCCCCGCCTTGGGCTCCCTCTCACGTAGGTCTTAGAAGCCAGGGCAAGTAAGTAGACATGGCAAGCCTCCACGCCCCAGATGGGAAGTCAGCCAGAAAATAGAGTAAAGAAGACATGGGGTGACAAAGCTGCTTTGGTGAGTGAGGCCCAATAAATTTATTTTTTAAAAGGACTTTTATACCTTCCCACAAACAATACTGTGTACATTATCTTCTGGCCTTGGAGGCCTGTGAAATATTTTAAGACCCTCTTTTGATAAAGGCTGCTCAACCAGAAAACTTATTTTCCATTGAAGTGTTTTTTCTTTATATTTCTTTTTTTTTAGCAAAGGTGCAGTAAGTTACAACAAAGAAAGAACCAATTAGCTCAAAAGTCTGATGTGGTCAGTTTCAAGGCTACATTTGTTTTTTCTTACATTCTAACTATGTTAACCAATGTGCTCCCAGGTGCACAGTGGATAAGAGATATGGGAACTTAGCAACAAGCATTGGCTCAACAGTGAAATCTTACACCAGCGCTACTCTAATAACTTTTAACTCTTTGAAAGGCTTTATGTTTTAGGCTTCCCATGCCTCTCACAGTTGGGGGGCTGTAAACAATCACACGTGTAGTTGTAAAAGTCCGGGTAAGGCAAGTTAGAGAGCCATCAGAGGGGTTTGAAACACTCCTTTTATATGCAGGAGACTGTTAACTGGAGCCCTAAGTTAATTCTTTTTAGAGGAAGGTGATCGGAGATGGCCCCCTGTTATGTCAGAAGAGTGGAAAACATAGTACAATAAGGCAGGCAGACTCTGGTTTTGGGGAATGTTCAGGATGTTCAGGAAAACCCAGGGAGAACCCCTGAAGCCAGATCACACCTTTGTGTATGTCAGGCTTCCTTCCTCATGACCTTTGCCACAGGTGGGATTCCTCATGCTGGCTCCCGTCACTGACCCTGTCTCCTTTCCCCACCTCACAGCACACAGCCCAGAGTCTTGTACGTGGAGGTGTTCAGTGACCCTATGGACTATACAGTCCATGGAATTCTCCAGGCCAGGATACTGGAGTGGGTAGCCTTTCCCTTCTCCAGGGGATCTTCCCAACCCAGAGATCGAACCCAGGTCTCCTGCACTGCAGGCGGATTCTTTACCATCTGAGCCACAAGGGATATATGCAGTTTACCGTTTTAATCATTCTAAGTGAACTCTGGGAATTGATGATTGACAGGGAGGCCTGGTGTGCTGCAATTCATGGGGTCGCAAAGAGTCGGACATGACTGAGCGATTGAACTGAAGTGTACATTCAGTATATACTAAGTACATTTATAATGTTTTGCGGTCATCACCACTATCCATTTCCAGAATTTTTCCATCATCCCAAATAGAGATTCTTCACAAAGTAAATAATATTCCCTTTCCCTTCTCATCCCAGGCCCTGGTACCCTCTACTCCACTTTCTGTAAACAGCACAGGTACAACAGTGGGATTTTGGCAGGTTGAGAAACAGAACCCTCAGCCGGTCATTGTGGAGCCGTAGGGATGTCTGTTTTTGCTTAGACTCTGAGTCTCATTCTCCTGACCTGAATGGTAGAAATAATGATACCATCCCTAAACCTGCCCAAGTCAAGTTTTTATCCTGAGAACTGAAAAATAACACAAGGGCTTCCCTGATGACTAAATGGTAAAGAATCTGCCTGCCAGTCTAGGAGACATGGGTTCAATCCCTGGTCTGGGAAGATCCCACATGCCTCAGAGCAACTAAGCCAGTGGGCCACAACAATTAAGCCTGTGCTCTAGAGCCCGGGAACCGCAATTACTGAGCTCACTTGCCACAACTGCTGAAGCCTGAGTGCCCTAGAGCTTGTACCCCGCAACAAGAGAAGACCCCGCAGAGACGCCAGCTCACCCCAACGAGAGAGCAGCCCCTGCTCTCTGCAACTAGAGAAAAGCTCGAGCAGCAAAGGCTCAGCACAGCCTAAATAAATAAATAAGATTATTTTTAAAAAGACAGCACAACCAATACATTTATATTCAAGCATACATATTCAGCACCTTTCTAGGTTTATACCAAAAAGTTTTTGTGAATACATTGATACGACATAAATAAAGTTGTGTCTTATCTGCTCTAGGAAATTTGTCTCTTCAGAGAAATTTCATAATTAACTTCTTTGTTAAGTGGATGACTCTCGGCAATGTGTCTGCTTTGAATGTTTAGCCTTGAATACTTGTTTCTTTCTTAGGACCAGCTGCATAGATCATTGACAGGCTGACACGGACAGGCTGGCTTTAGGAAGAAAGAATGGTTGACTGAGTGTGGCAAGGAACTGTGCAAACAGGGCAGGCTGGTGAGAAGCCTTGTTAGAGGCTGGGACTTGTCTTCTTGCCCTCCCCACCACTTTTCCATAAACAGGATAAGTGGACTGGCCTTCCACCTCTCTGGGCGGAGGCAGTGTGAATCTTTGCCAAGGTGAGGAGCCAAGGTTAGGTGCATTTTTTGGAGATCTGTGCCTCATGGGCTCTTTTAACAGACTCCAGAACCTTCCTGGGGAAGCTCAGTCTTTGTGACACACAGAGAAGGCATAGCTTCCCTGCACATCTGCGGGCCATGGGACCATCTTTGAAAAGTTGGGAAGACATGTGGGGCACATCCAGGCTGGTTGGCCAGTGGCTGGATTTAGCCCAGCTAAATCTGGGTTTGCTTTTCCTTCCCAGGAGATTTGTCTCCTCCGTCTCCCCCTCCTTTTCCCTCCCAAGACCCTGATCGCCAGAGGAGACCCAGGAACAACTGAGAAGCAAGCCTCAGACACAAAGGCTGTGGGCAGGGCCACCACGTGAAATGAGGCAGCCCCCCTTTAAGCAGCTGATTGCTCGCATGGGCGGTGCAGCCAGACTCCTGGGCCAGGTAGATTCCCTGCAGTTCCCGTTGCTCACCTTCCTCCTGGTGTCTGGGCGGGAGCTGTGCTGGTGGGCGCAGTCAGCTTCCCGTGCTGGGCCCGGGCCTGGAAAACGTCAGCCTGCGGCTGGCTGTACATAAAGCACCAGCCACTCCTGGGCTGAGGACACTTTTCCACTCACCTTGCTCCAGACTTCCAGGGCCTGTGTCTGTCTGTGTTTATGTCTCGATTCTGTGAATAGAGTCTCCTTCCTGAGGAAGCCCGTCCTGGGGGCCACCTCCTCCCCAGAAGATGAGGGTCTCAGCCATCACACCTGAGTCCTTCAGAACATTCCAAACCTTCTTAAGAAGGCAGCCAGGATCTAGAGCAGCGCTGGGTGGGAGCCAATAGTACGGGCCCAGGGACGGTGTGATTCGAAGGAAGGAAGAGTCTCCCAGCCAAAATACACCTGCCCTCCCCTATGTTGCTGAAATTTCTCCAAGGTGTGACTCGGGGGGAAGTGGGGATGGGATAAATTGGGATGTTGGGATTAACAAAGGTATACTCCTGTGTATAAAATAGATAACCAATGAGAACCTGCAAAGCACAGGGGAACAAAAGGAAGGTACAATCTGCATGTAGGACATGCATTAAGGTAACTTCAAAAATACATTTAAAATAAATATATTTATTAGATGCAGACAAATACTGTTTGATTTTGCTTTTACGGGGTACCTAGAATAATCAAATTCATAAAGTCAGTAGTACATTGGTGGATGCCAGGCTGGGGGGTGGGGAGGGAGAATGGAGACTTAGCGTTTTAATGGGGACAGTTTCAGGTTAGGAAGGTGAAAAATTCGGGAGGTGGATGATGGTGAGAGTTGCACAAGGATGTGGATGTACTCAGGACCACTGAACTCTGTAGTAACACGTGTAAAACAGTGTGTTTTATATTCTGTGACTCTTACCACAGTGAGAAACATTAAGAAAAGAAGTTACAGTGTCAGTAATGACGGTGCTTCTTGTTTGAATTATACTTTCTAGGTTTTATTAGGTCTTTCAATCTCCAGATCAGCTTCAAGTAGGTGGGTCAGGAATTGCTTCTGTTCTTTCATAGATGGGGACATGGGGAAGGTCAAGGAGATTCCAGTCCAAGCAGGCTGGGACTGGAATCAGTCGGCCTGGGTCCCACCCTCATTCTGTCATTGTCATGGTCAAGGAAAACTGGTGTTCCTTGAACTTAGTTTCCTGACTTGAATGTATTTTGTGATTTATAAAATTCTTTTCATTTAAATATGACATATCAGTTAAAGGCAGGCCTTGATGTACTGATATTCTCCAAGATAAGGTGTTAAGTACAAATGGTAACACGTGGAATGTGGGTGCAGTCTGCTGATATTTAAGTTTTTTTTTTAATGCCTATATATGTGGTGAGAGTTGCATAACAATGTGAATGTACTTAGTGCCAGTGAGCCATGCAGTTAAAATGGTTAAAATAGTAGAATAATAATAATGAAGTCCTGAATAGCTAATTAAAAAATGGCCATATGTCTACACACGTTTGATTCTGTTTGCGCATCACCAGCACTAAGAAGATACAAAGGGCGTGTTGCTCCCAGGGGTGGAGGGAGGAGGGAGAAGCAGAGAGTGGCAAGAGGGAGCAAGTCAGGGGTGGGAGGGTGACTTTTCCATTTCTTTGTACTTTTTAATTGTCTATTGTGTATAAACAAAATTTTAAAATGAAAATATTTTATGCTGGAAATCTTAAGGTTTTTTTTTTTGGAGCCAATGGGATGATGTAAATGATATAAGGCATTTTATGTACATAGTGAGATTATGATTATTACTGTCTAAGGGGGTTCCAACAACACAAGAGAAGACTCTACACATGGATATCACCAGATGGTTGACACCAAAATCAGCTTGATTATATTCTTTGCAGCCAAAGATGGAGAAACTCTATACAGTCAGCAAAAACAAAACCGGGAGCTGACTGTGGCTCAGATCATGAACTCTTTATTGTCAAATTCAGACTGAAATTGAAGAAAGTGGAGAAAAACACTAGACCATTCAGGTATGACCTAAATCAAATCCCTTATGACTGTACAGTGGAAGTGAGAAATAGATTTAAGAGATTAGATATGATAGACAGAGTGCCTGATGAACTACGGATGGAGGTTCGAGACATTGTACAAGAGACAGGAGTTAAGACCATCCCCAAGAAAAAGAAATGCAAAAAGGCAGAATAGTTGTCTGAGGAGGCCTTACAAATAGCTGTGAAAAGAAGGGAAGTGAAAAGCAAAGGAGAAAAGGAAAGATATACCCATTTGAATGCAGAGTTCCAAAGAATAGCAAGGAGAGATAAGAAAACCTTCCTCAGCAATCAGTGCAAAGAAATAGAGGAAAACAATAGAATGGAAAAGACTAGAGATCTCTTCAAGAAAATTAGAGGTACCAAGGGAACATTTCACGCAAAGATGGGCTCAATAAAGGACAGAAATGGTATGGACCTAACAGAAGCAGAAGATATTAAGAAGAGGTGGCAAGAATACACGGAAGAACTGTACAAAAAAGATCTTCACGACCCAGATAATCATGATGATGTGATCACTAATCTAGAGCCAGACATCTTGGAAAGTGAAGTCAAGTGGGCCTTAGAAAGCATCACTATGAACAAAGCTAGTGGAGGTGATGGAATTCCAGTTGAGCTGTTTCAAATCCTGAAAGATGGTGCTATGAAAGTGCTGCACTCAATATGCCAGCAAACTGGAAAACTCAGCAGTGGCCACAGGACTGGAAAAGGTCAGTTTTCATTCCAATCCCAAAGAAAGGCAATGCCAAAGAATCCTCAAACTACTGAATAATTGCACTCATCTCACATGCTAGAAAAGTAATGCTTAAAATTCTCCAAGCCAGGCTTTAGCAATATGTGAACTGTGAACTTCCAGATGTTCAAGTTGGTTTTAGAAAAGGCAGAGGAACTAGAGATCAAATTGCCAACATCTGCTGGATCATCGAAAAAGCAAGAGAGTTCCAGAAAAACATCTATTTCTGCTTTATTGACTATATGTGGATAGTCAAAGCCTTGACTGTATGGATCATAATAAACTGTGGAAAATTCTGAAAGAAATGGGAATATCAGACTACCTGATCTGCCGCTTGAGAAACCTATATGCAGGTCAGGAAGCAACAGTTGGAACTGGACATGGAACAATAGACAGGTTCCAAATAGGAAAAGGAGTACATCAGGGCTGTATATTGTCACCCTGCTTATTTAACTTCTCTGCAGAGTACATCATGAGAAACCCTGGGCTGGAGGAAGCACAAGCTGGAATCAAGATTGCCAGGAGAAATATCAATAACCTCAGATATGCAGATGACACCACCCTTATGGCAGAAAGTGAAAAAGAACTAAAGAGCCTCTTGATGAAAGGGAAAGAGGAGAGTGAAAAAGTTGGCTTAAAGCTCAACATTCAGAAAACTAAGATCATGGCATCTGGTCTCATCACTTCATGGGAAATAGATGGGGAAACAGTGGAAACAGCGGCTGAGTTTATTTTTCTGGGCTCCAAAATCACTGCAGATGGTGATTGCAGGCATGAAATTAAAAGACACTCCTTGGAAGGAAAGTTGTGACCAACCTAGGCAGCATATTAAAAAGCAGAGAGATTACTTTGCCAACAAAGGTCTGTCTAGTCGAGGCTATGGTTTTTCCAGTGGTCATGTATGGATGTGAGAGTTGGACTATAAAGAAAGCTGAGTGCTGAAGAATTGATACTTTTGAACTGTGGTGTGGAAGAAGACTCTTGAGAGTCCCTTGGACTACAAGGAGATCCAACCATTCCATCCTAAAGGAAATCAGTCCTGGGTGTTCATTGAAAGGACTGATGTTGAAACTGAAACTCCAATACTCTGGCCACCTGATGCGAAGAGCTGACTCATTTGAAAAGACCCTGATGCTGGGAAAGATTGAGGGCGGGAGGAGAAGGGGATGATGGAGGATGAGATGGTTGGATGGCATCACTGACTCGGTGGACATGAGTTTGAGTGAACTCCGGGAGCTGGTGATGGAGAGGGAGGCCTGGCGTGCTGCGATTCATAGGGTCACAAAGAGTCGGACACGATTGAGCAACTGAACTGAACTGAGGGGGGTTCCTTAAAAACTGTTACCACCATTAGACTTGACAACATTGTGTTACTGGAAAAAATGCAGGAACTGAGATGTAAGTTACATTTGACCTCTGGTTTTCTCACCTAAAAAGTTAGGGGAAAAAAAGTTAGGGGAGTGAGAGGGAGTCGTGTGAGTTCTGAGAAATAGAATGAGACCATGAAAAAACAGATGCGACATACAGCATGCCGTTCTCCGCTCTTGTGTCCTGCGCCAGGTGGACTCTAGAAAGCGCTCTGTGTCAAATAAATTGTGACATCAAGAAAGGTCTCAGGGCAGTACTACCCAAAAGAAATATAATGCAAGTCACATGTGTAAGAGCTTCCCTTGTGGCTCAGCTGCTAAAGAATCTGCCTGCAATGAGGGAGACCTGGGTTTGATCCCTGGGTTGGGAAGATCCCCTGGAGAAGGGAAAGGCTACCCACTCCAGTATTCTGGCCTGGAGAAGTCCATGGACGGTATAGTCCATGGGGTTGCAAAGGGTCAGTCACGACTGAGCGACTTTCATTTTCACTCACATGGGTAATGTTAGGTTTTTAAAAGTACAGGGCTTCCCTGGTGGTGCAGTGATAGGAGTCCATCTGCCGATGTAGGGGACATCGGCTTGGACCCTGGTCTGGGAAATCCCCACATGCCGCAGAGTGGCTAAGCCTGTGGACCACAACTACTAAAGCCTCCAAGCTCTAGAGCCAGCAAGTCGCAGCTGCTGAAGCCTGTGCACCTAGAGCCTGTGCTCTGCAAACAAGTGAAGCCATTGGGATGAGAAGCCTGTGCGTGGCAACTGGAGAGTAGCCCCTACTCTCTGCAACTAGAGAAAACCTGCATGCAGCAAGGGAAAACCCAGCACAGCCAAAAGTAAATAAATATAGCAAAAAAAAGGTTTTAAAAAAGTACCAAGAAATATGTGACATTCATCTTAATAATGTATTTTAATTAACTCAATATATTAAAAATGTAGATTTAGCATGTAATCAATGCAAAATTATTCATGGGATATTTGACGTTGATTTTCAGGCTGAGTCTTTGAAATGTGCATGTAATTTTTATTTACGGCACGTCTCCAATCAGACCAGCCCCATCTCAGACAATCAATATTAGCCCACATGGGCCTAACCTCTGCCCTACTGGAGGGAACAGACAGAGGGTGTGGGCTCTTTGCCAGCGATGACTCAATGGGAGGCTCTGGAGAACTCAGGGGTCTGAGGCTGAAAGAAGCTGACAGAGGTAAAACCAGGGTTGCCCAGTCCAGGTTGCGGTTAGGTAACAGGAGCACAGAACGTGCTTGAGTAAATAAGCAAGGAACTGTATGGTCTGCCCTGTGAGGTTAGTCTCCCATCTTCTCAGGAAAGGTCAAGTACTTCACTGCAGCGAAGTGGAATAGGAACTGGACAGGACTCGAGGGTCAGGGAAAGGACCGCCACTGTCTCCGTGTGACTGCCCACTGCCCGCCGCCCTGGCCTCTCTCCCCTCCTCCCCAGTCTTTGTTGTGAGCCCTGCGTCAGCCCGAGCCCTAAATGTGCTTTCCTGGTCTGAGCCTCCTTCTCCCCCCACACTACACATTGTTCTCTTTTCATGGCGCTGGGTCCTTCCATGGGCTCATTCCACAGCCCCAAGAGCTCCCCCGAGCTCGAGAAACCTTGGCATCTCACTTGGGTCTCCCATCTCCTTCCTCTCGCTAGGTGCCTTCATTCAGCTCCCTGAGTCAGAAACTGGAGAACGCGATATGGCTTCTCTCCTTCTTCCCACTTCCAGATCACCACCAAACCCACTGACTGCCGAGATTACCAGTACTTCTCACCAAATTGGTGTGAACATCCAATTCTGTTCTTAGATGGAAGGGTCTGCCCTCCATCCCGCAGTCAGCACATCTCTCAAAAACTTACATTTTAAAACGCTCCCACCTGTCACAAATGTCCCTGAATGAAGTCCAGGGTCTGTGTGTGTCCCCAGCCTACCTCTGAGATTCTCATCTCTCTCCACTTCCACCTCTGCCCTCTGTGAGGGGTTGCATCATGATCCCCTCAAAGTTACATCCCCTGGGAACCTCAGCACATGACTTTATTTGGAGAGTGTCATTAATGATAGAGATGAGCTCACTCTGGATTAGGTGGCCCTAAGGCCAATGACAACCGTCCTTATGGGAAGAAGAGACACAGAGAGAAGAGGCAGAGATTAGCGTCATGTAGCTACAAATATCAAGGATGGCCAGGACCCCCGGAAGCTAGGAAGAAGTGAGGAAGGATTCTCCCTTAGAGTCTCCTGAGGGGAGTTTGGCTCTGATGGCGCCTTGATTTGGAGTTCTCGCTGGCAGCACTGTGAGAGGATCAATTTCTGTCGTTTGAATCCATCGAGTTTGTGCTAATTTGTTACGGCAGCCCTGGGAAACCAAGGCACTGTTCCTGTTGCAGCTGCAACTTGCAGTTACTTGGGTTTCCTTGTACTCACCCTTCCTTCGGGGCTGCCTGGCCTCCCTTCCCCTTCAGTCTGACTCATGGAGCTTCTTGATGTGTGTTCTCAGATGGGTTAGGTGTGTCCCTGCTGTGTTCCTGGGCCACATGGCTTTCTGTGTACTAATCACCTCTCTCATGGCCTGAGTTCCCCCTTGGTGGGAGCCCTGTGAACACAGGAGCACCTTCGGGACCCGTGTCCTCTCCCCACCAGAGCTGCCTGCAGCAGACCCTGAGTGTTAATGAGAGGGCTGAGTGCTAGTTCCTCTGCCACGCATTGCTCTTTGTGAGCATCATTTCTGGTTAGCCTTGCTAAAGCTTTGTGAGTTAGATATTATTAGTATTTATTTTCTTTCTTTTTTTCTTCTTCTATCTTTTGGCCTCACCATATGTCATGTGGGATCTTAGTGCCCTGGCCAGGGATAGAACCCAGATCCCCTGCAGTGAAAGTGCAGAGTCCTGTCTGTTGGACCGCAAGAGAAGCCCTATTAGTGTTTAGTTTTCAATTCAAGACCTGCAAACCAAGGCTAAGGGCCCTCAGGGCCGACCTGAGTGGCATCAAGTTCTATTTACAGCCTTTGTAGTCCACAGGAATTTGAAAACTTATTTTGGGCGCTACTCAGCCTGGCTCTCAAAGAAGCATTTTTCACTGTGTGTGCCCTCAGTCTTGTCCAGCTCTTTGGCTGTAGCCTGCCAGGCTTCCCTGTTCTTCACTTTCTCCAGGCTCTGCTGTCCATGGGATTCTCTAGACAAGAAAACTGGAGTGGGTTGCCATGCCCTCCTTCAGGGGATCTTCTCAACCCAGGGATTGAACCCAGATCTCCCGTGTCTCCTGCATTGGCAGGTGGATTCTTTACCACCAAGCCATCTGGGAATTCAACATCCAAAAGTCAGACTTTGCCAAGGAACGTGCTTTTTACATCCAGTAGAAAGCGATGGTGGTCATCACTGAGGGACAGAGCGAGGCCAAGAGAAGAGCTCTGACCTGGAAGTCCCATCACCAGAAGATACTTGTGGGCAAGTGCTTGTCTTGGTGCCCACCCCTCCCCTGCCCCTCAACACCGCCCTAGGCCCCCTGCATGTGCTTGTGATTTCAACCTGCAGGAACTGAGTTCCAAGTTAGGAAGGCTTAGGGGAGTCCAGGCCTCCCTGCTGCCCTGGGCAAGTCCTTTTATCTCTCAAGTGATCATCTGCCTTCTTCACCTCCTCCAGACCAACTGAAAAGGAAATACTAGCTTAGGGTCCACAAATGTGTTTTTAAAGGTGTCCTAGGACATGGGTCCCCAACCTCTGGGCCTCAGACTGCTTCCTCCTGTCAGATAAGCAGAGGCATTAGACGAGAAATAAAGTGTGTGATAAATGCACTTGGATCATCCCCAAACCACCATACCCACCCCGGGTCCATGGAAAAATTGTCTTCCACGAAATCGGTCCCTGATGCCAAAATAACTGGGGATGCTGCCCTAGACAATTCTAGGGGTGAAGAACCAATGGAAGGAGGGGGAACCTGGAAACCTTGGGTGCTTAGATAGGAGGGAACCCCCAAGGGGATAGAGGGTGAAGATGGGGAAGCCGCAGAAAATGAAGGCGAACCTGGCTGAGCTGTAATGGTGCCCTGGGTGGCGGTGGGGTGTGGGGCCATCACAGCTTCTAGCAGAACATTCACAGACACTTGCCCCACTGACCCAGCCGCTTTCACTCCCCTTCCCAACAGGAGCCCTTTACCAAAGGCTGTCACCCAGCCCTCACCTTGGCCCCAGGTGTCTCCAGGCTCACTGGACAGGGGACCTGATTTCTGCCATCTGCACACCTGAATTTCCCCGGAGTCTGAACTCCTCCAGCCTGGGTCTGCACTTCTGCTCATACTAACCTTATCTTCATTGATTCCACCCACGTGTGTCCTCTCTTGTGCATGTTTTCTGCCCTAGAGATCTGGGCAGAGGCCTTTGGTGCAAAAAGCATGGGCTTCGGAGGCCCCACACCTGCAAGAATTTTCACTTACCGGCAATGTAACTTGGAGCAAATGATTAACCTGGCTGCCCAGCCTCCATTTCCTTGTCTGTAAAAAGGGAAGAATAATATGTTCTTCTTAGGGTTGTTGTGAAGATAAGATGAGGCAATGTGGAGCATGTCCTTGGCATATAGTAGGTGATCAATAAATTTATGTTGATTAACCAAGCAACTGGATAATCATTGCCATAATTGTAACTCAGATCAGGGAGTACTTGCTTATTTTCTCCTTTAATACAGTCAGCAGGTGGGGTGTCATTAGACTCATTTTACAGATATGGAAAAGGAGATTCAGACAAGTTATCAAGTCCTCAAGGCCCACTCCTCCTAAGAGGCACACCTGGGGTTGCCCTAAGCGTGGCTCCCCTTAGATCCTCCACTTTCTCTGCTCCAGGGCTCCTTGGCCGGATGTGAGAAAGTGAGAACAATCGCCAGTTTGGGCTCTCTTCTTGGGCCGAGAGCACAGTCCGAGGGTCAACAAGCTCCCTCCTGGGTCTTTTTGATAGAACTTTTTGATAGAGCTCAAGCTTGCGGAGCCTGGCCGACGCTGCCATCTGCAAGGGAGCGGGGAAGGGTCTGCCTTGTGTGGCCGCGGGCTCTGGTCGTTTGCAGCGGGCAGGGCTGTGTCGTGTTCCGGCGCTCTCCTGAGTGATCGCATGCGCAGCCCTCCGGCTCACGTTCCAGGGCCGAGGTGGGGCTGGGCACGCACTGTGCCTCTTGTTCGCTCTTGGTTTCTTTCCACGACCGCCTCAGGACTGCCAGTGCGGTCGGGCCGTCTGTGTTCTGCAGCAGAGGGTTGTCGCATTGTCTCAGGGCGAGAGTGGAGAGAGGAGGGAGGCGGTGGGGTTGGGACATGGGGAGACAGCAGCCGCGTGCGCCTCCGCTCAGGCTGGTCCGAGGCCAAACTGATGGGAGGCCCATTGGAGGATCCAAAATTCAGAGTCCGGGAAAGGCGGCTGTGGGGTCTCCGGGGCAGGATGTGGGGCTGGCGCTGGGGTCTCAGCCTCCCTTCTGTGCAGGCCCTGGTGAGAAGCGGGTCACGTTGCCAAGCTGCCGTGTCCATGCTGGGGCCTGGCTTCCCGGGCCAGGAATTCAGTGACACCCTCGTTCCCCATTCCCTGACCTGGCTCCCCAGGTTTGGGTCATAGCTGCAAAAATAATACCATGAGTTTTGCTTTTTTTTTTTCCCTTTGGATTTTTATTTAGAACGTAAAAGATGGCTCTACCCTGGCAACGCCACCAGTGTCCCCCACCTCTTTTCCTCTCGTGCCCTGGCTGTATTGATGGTACCATGGTGTCTAGAGGGAGGGGTGTTCCAGCTCTGCCCCCCGCAGCTCCCCTCACACGGCCCTCAGTAGGGGGGTTGTGGGGATGCCAAGGAACATCCTCAGGGCTTCAAGCTCTTTCCATGCTACCAGCCTCTCTGACTTCTCCCGGGGCAGATAGGCTTGCTGGAAGTTGTGAACAGTGGGAGCTAAGAAGGCAGGAAACACACCCACCCTGGGCTTGAGGGAGAGCTCACAGGGATGCAGGGTGAATGGAGCTGAAGGGGAGGAAGACAGGATCCAGAAATATCTCGAGGACCTCTCAACCCCAGGCCTCGAGCCCCCCTTTCTCCTGGGGAGTTGAACTCAGGTATCTCTGGAGAGTCAGACAGCTTACTTCCTCTCTCTCTCTGCCTCCTCCTTGCCTTGCTGGCCCAACATTCTTGGGGAGGCCTGGGTGCCTGCGGCTTCCTCTGTGGCCAGTTTAGCCCCTCAGACAGGCCTCTGGGGCCAAAGCTTAAGCTGATGAGGCCTGAAGGCCTGGGGCCTTCTGAATGGCGTGAGTGTGCATGCTAAGTCGCTTCAGTTGTGTCTGACTGTTTGCAACACTGTGGATTGTAGCCCACCAGGCGCCGCTGTCCAAGGGATTCTCCGGACAGGAATACAGCAGTGGGTTGCCATGCCTCCTCCATCAGAGGATCTTTCTAGACCCAGGGATAGGACCCACGTCCTTTAGGTCTCCTGCATTGGCTGGGGGGTTCTTTACCACTAGCACCACCTGGGAAGCCCTTGGAATGGGGAGGGGAGCCCAAAGCAGGAGAAGAGGAGGAAAGAAAAGCAGGCAGTCTGATCTGGTGATTTAATTAGTTCCTGGAGTCTGTCTGGCTGCAATGAAATACACACTGAATGAGACTCAGCCTCTGACCTCTCCCTGCCTGCGTTCAAAACGGCCGGTAGGAGCTTTGATCAAGGGCAGGTGACCATACAGCATCGACACCAGCAACTGCTGTGGAACAGAGAAAGCAGGCATGTGAGTACAGTCGTGTGTGCTGATTTTTTAATTGGAAGGAAGGAGGAAGGAGTCTGGGGGGTCTCAGGGAGGGTCCTCACTGGACTCACCTGGGGTCATCGGGAGAGGACAAGTGTCACTGAAATATGTTGGGAATGGGGCGCTCAAGTCAGAATGTGGCACGGAGGCCCAAGACCAGTTCTACAGATAACGAAAGAGCAGTCGGGGGTGGGTGGGTACGTGGGGGAGGGGGGCAGTTTGCCTGCAAGGAGCCTCATGTCCCCAGACCTTAGACAGAGAGGGAGGAGTGGCAGTCTCTGCCCAGGAGCCTATCTACATTCTAAAATAACTTCTATGACACTCATGATTCTTAAAGCACTTTCACCTTCATCCTAGTATCTCATCTTGAGCAGACAAGCTTCTTGAAGGCAAAGGTTCTTTTGGGGTCACAGGAGTGTCAGCCCAGACCTTCGTGAAGGATCAGATCATGATGTGATAAACCCCAGGTGTGTGAAGCCAGGGAACCCAGAGGTTTGAAGTGAGTCTAAAGTCTAAGAACCAGGCCACATTCTTCACTATAAATTTTATCTGCACAGATAAAGTTGTTGTTCAGTCGCTAAGTTGTGTCTGAGTTTGCAACCCCACGAACTGCAGCACGCCCGCCAGGCTTCCCTATCTTTCACTATCTCTTGGAGCTTGTTCAAACTCATATCCATTGAGTCAGTGATGCCATCCAACCATCTCATCCTCTGTCACCCACTTCTTTTCCTGCCCTCAATCTTTCCCAGAACCAGAGTCTTTTCCAATGAGTTGGCTCTTGGCATTAGGTGGCCAAAGTTTTGGAGCCTCAGCTTCAGCATCAGTCCTTCCAATGAATATTAAGGGTTGATTTCCTTTAGGATTGACTGGTTTGATCTTGTCCAAGGGACTCTCAAGAGTCTTCTCCAACACCACAATTTGAAAGCATCAATTCTTGGGAAACAGCTAGAGTGTTTTTAAAGCATCTTTATCTCAGCTATCTCTTTCCCCAGTGCTGTCTTGCTTCATTTTTTTTTTTCGATTTTAACTGATTTTTACTGTGATAAAATAAAATCACAGTAAAAATTTAAAAATTCAGATTTAAAATACAAAATTTATAGTTTTGTGGCATTAGCAATATTTCCATTGTTGCATCCTCCTCACTACTATCCATCTCCAGAACGTTTTTTAAAAGTGAACTATGGTTGATTTGCAGTATTGTACTAGTTTATGGTTAGTACAGCATAACCATAAGTGATTCAGAGATATATATATATATATATATACACACACACATCCTTTATCAATTTCTTTTCAATAATAGGTTATTACAAGATATTGATCCAAAGCACTTTTAAAAATTGAGGTATAGGACTTTCCTGGTGGTGCAGTGGGTAAGGATCTGCCTGCCAGTGCAGGAGACCCTGGTTTGATCCCTGGTCTGGGAAGATTACACGTGCTGTGGAGCAACTAAGCCCAGGCACCACGACTTCCGAGTCCGGGCTCTCGAGTCCACAAGCAACAACTACCGAAGCCCGTGCCTAGAGCTTGTGCTCTGCAACGAGGGAGGCCACTGCAACAAGAAGAGTCGCCCCTGCCCGCTGCAGCTAGAGAAAGCCCACGTGGCAACGGAGACCCAGGGCAGCCAAAATTAAATAAATAAATTAATTAAATTTTAAAATTGAGGTATAGTTGAGTATAATATTATATGTTGCTACTACTGCTAAGTCACGTCAGTCGTGACTGACTCTGTGCGACCCCATAGACGGCAGCCCACCAGGCTCCCCCGTCCCTGGGATTCTCCAGGCAAGAACACTGGAGTGGGTTGCCATTTCCTTCTCCAACACATGAAAGTGAAAAGTGAAAGTGAAGTCGCTCAGTCGTGCCCGACTCTTAGCGACCCCATGGACTGCAGCCTACCAGGCTCCTCCATCCATGGGATTTTCCAGGCAAGAGTACTGGAGTGGGGTGCCATTGCCTTCTCCATATTATGTTACAACTGTACAATATAGTGATTCACAATTTAAAGGTTATACTTCTTTTATAGTCATTATTGCTTGTATTCCCTGTGTTGTACAATAAATCTTGCAGCTTATTTCAGACACACTAATTTGTGCCTCTTAATCCCTTACCCCTGTATTGCCGCTGCCCACTTCCCTCTCCCTACTGGTAACCACTAATTTGTTTTCTCTGTCAGTTTTCTTCTTTTTTGTTGTATTCACTAGTAGTATATTTTAGATTCCACATGTAAGTGGTGTCATACAGTATTTATCTTTCTCTGACTTATTTCACTTAGCAGGGTGCCCTCCAAGTCCATTCCATGTTGCTGCAAATGGCAAAATTTTGTTCTTTTTCATGGCTGACTAGCGTGTGTATATATATATTTGTGTGTGTGTGTACATACACTATATCTTCTTCACTCATTCATTCACCTATTGATAAATAGTTGGTTGCTTCCATATCCTGCCTATTATAAATAGTGCAGCTAAGAATGTTGGGTTGCATGTATCTTTTCAAATTAATGTTTTCATATATACCCAGAGTGGAATTGGTGGGTCATATGGTAGTTCTATTTTTAGTTTTTGGAGGAAACTCCATACTGTTTTCCACTGTGGCTGTACCAATTCCCATTAACAGTGCAGGAGGGATCCCTCTTCTCTACATCTTTACCAGCATTTGTTATTTGTTTTCTTTTTGATCCTAGCCACTCTGACTAGTGTGAGGTGATATCTCATTGTGGTTTTGATTTACATTTCCCTAATAATTATCATCCTGTTGGCCATCTGCATTTCCTCTTCAGGAAAACGTCTATTCAGTTCTGCCCATTTTTAAATTGGGTTGTTTGGTTTTTTGATGTTGAGTTGTATGAGCTATTTATACATTTTGGGTATTAGCCCCTAATCGGTCATATTGTTTGCAAATATTTTCTTCCATTCAGTAGATTTTTTCATTTTGTTCATGGTTTCCTCTGCCGTGCAAAGGCTAAGTTTAATTAGGTCTCATTTGTTCATTTTCACTTTTATTTCCTTTGCTTCAGGAGACAGAGCCAAAAAAAATATATTACTACAATTTATATCAAAGAGTGTTCCCTCTCCAGAACAATTTTATCTTCCCGAAGGGAAATTCTATACCTGTTAGGCAGTAACTCCACATTCCCCCCTCCCCCCAGCCCAGCCCCTGGCAATCACCGTTCAACGTTCTATCTCTATGAATTTGACAACTCCAGGTACCCTTAAGTGAATTTATACAGTTATTTTCCTTTTGTGTCTCATTAATTCTTTCTGTTGGTTCACAGTCCTGGTCTCATCCAACATATATCTATTAAGCACCTGCAGAAGTAACCCCACTTGCTGTTCCAGGGGCAGGTCAGATAATGGCTCCACAGAGGGCAAAATCGGGTGAGAATGTCACTTCGGGGGTTCCTCCTGACCAGGCAGGTGATGGGGTGTGCTGAGACTGTGCTGGTAGGGGTTACCTTCACTAATAAGTCCATGGCGTGCTAGTTTGGGAGCATTTGAAGCTTATTCACTTTTGTCCGCATGGCCTCGCCCTTACCTGAGCTCCACCAGTGTTTGTCGAGTGGACTGACTGCAGAAAATGGCCCTGTAGTGAGAATCTTAACAAGGAAGAACAATGCCTCCAAGATTCTGGTGTGAAGTATGATTAGCCAATAAGAACTCGTATCTGATCTGGGCACTTGCCCTAAAATACAAATGATGTCAAAATTAAACATATCTAGGGCAATACAAATATTTTCCCATATATTGATGGGAATCAATGCCTTAAAAAAAAAAACACATAAAACCTTTATTCACATGAGATAAAGAACAGAGTCACTCTAAGATCAAAATCTGGTCCTGATATATAAATTTGCTATTCATTTTCCTTGCTATGGACTTGCTCGAAAAACTAGGTGTGCCGCAAACTTTTTTCCCTACTACTTGACACCTCACATCTATTTTCCTGTCTCTTTCAGCCCAAGGAAGTAGGTCAAAGGTAGGGGGAATCAGGTCCGACACAAAGAGTATGAGGTGTTGGCTGCAAAGTAGGGGCTGAGAAGAGGATGTGTTTCCCACAGGGGAGCTTCACTACCAAGAATTTCTACCCAAGACCACTCCTGGTCCACAGATGTGGGCCAGACTCCAGTGGAGCCTGAGAGGTGGCCCCCTAGTCCTGGGAGAGCCGCCTGAGGGGAGGGGGAGGGAGGGTCCTGGGGTGTGTGGTTTTTCCTGGGAGTCCAGGTGCACAGGTATTTCATCCAGGTGACTCATTAGCCCGGGTTAGGCTGGGGCGAGACTGGGGCAGCACACAGCCATGGTTCACTTCACGTGCTTGCTCGGGGCTGGCAGGCCTCTCTAAGAATGACAGGCAAGGAGTCGATTACACAGGACTTTTTGAGAAGATAGACAATCTCCCCTTTACACAAACACACAGGCAAGTCAAATCTGCTGCTGCTGCTGCTGCTAAGTCGCTTCAGTCCTGTCCGACTCTGTGCGACCCCATAGACGGCAGCCCGCCAGGCTCCCCGTCCCTGGGATTCTCCAGGCAAGAACACTGGAGTGGGTTGCCATTGCCTTCTCCAATGCATGAAAGTGAAAAGTGAAAGTGAAGTCGCTCAGTCGTGTCCGACTTTTAGTGACCCCATGGACTGCAGCCTACCAGGCTCCTCTGCCCATGGGATTTTCCAGGCAAGAGTACTGGAGTGGGGTGCCATTGCCTTCTCCGAGTCAAACCTAGGGCTTCTAATTGTACCCCCTGGCCTGGACCCAAGGCAGCAGTTTGGACTATCTTTTTCTTGGATTAATCTGAAATAACTGCCCCTTGTATCTCCTCTTTGGCCACCTCATGCAAAGAGTTGGAAAAGACCCTGATGCTGGGAGGGATTGGGGGCAGGAGGAGAAGGGGACGACAGAGGATGAGATGGCTGGATGGCATCACCAACTCGATGGACAAGAGTTTGGGTGAACTCCAGGAGTTGGTGATGGACAGGGAGGCCTGGCTTGCTGCGATTCATGGGGTCACAAAAAGTCAGACACAACTGAGCGACTGAACTGACTGACTGACTGACTGTATCTCCTCTTACCCTCGTTTCCCCAACACACTCTAGAATCTAGAGACTTGACGCTACCGATGTTATGGGTCAGATGATTCTTTGTTGAGGGTGCTCTCTGTGCTTTGTAAGGTGTTGAGGGGCCTCCCTGGCTACTACCCACTGGATGCCAGCAGCGCCTCCCAAGCTGTGATAATTAAAAACATCTGTCCATGTTGCCAAATAGCCCCTGAGAAACAAAACTACCCCAGCTGAGAAACACTTATCTCCTTAAAACACTTAATGCCATGTGTCAACGTCTCAGATTTCAAACAAGTGGCCCCATTTTTATTAAAGATCAATTCAGAATGAGGAGACAGCAACAGTGACTAGCACAGTGTGTGGAGGAGAGCATGAGGGGGCTAGCCCTGCAGTGAGCCGGTCTGCAGCCTGGGGCAGGCTCAGTGTGCTGGAGACTTAGACTTAAACCCCCAATACAGCGAAATATAGCAGTCTTCTTCTAACTGCGCAGGCGCGCCACTAAGATAAGGATTGGAAAGTGCCAACCAGGGCTGGGAATTCTCTGGAGAAATTTGCATGGTGGTAAGACCAGTGTTACGGTTAACACAAGTTATTAACTTCGTGCTTGAAGCACAGTGAGGCCAAAGTGAAACGTTGGAGTTTGGAGCAGAGAAAGGTTTAGTGCAAGGCCAGAAAAGGAGACGAAGTGGCTCATGCCCTGAAAACCTTCAAGCTCCCAGAAGGGTTTTGGCAAAGCGCTTTTAAAGAGCAGGTAAAGGAGTGGAAACAGTGGAAATAGTGACAGACTTTATTTTTTTGGCTCCACTGCAGATGGTGACTGTAGCCGTGAAATTAAAAGATGCTTGCTCCTTGGAAGAAAAGTTATGACCAACCTAGACTGCGTGTTATAAAGCACAGACATTACTTGCCAACAAAGGTCCATCTAGTCAAGGCTATGGTTTTTCCAGTAGTCATGTATGGCTGTGAGAGTTGGACTATAAAGAAAGCTGAGCACTGAAGAATTGATGCTTTTGAAATGTGGAGTTGGGGAAGACTCTTGAGAGTCCTTCCAGGAGCAAGGAGATCCAACCAGTCCATCCTAAAGGAAATCAGTCCTGAATATTCATTGGAAAGACTGATGCTGAAGCTGAAACTCCAATACTTTGGCCACCTGATGCAAAGAACTGACTCATTAGAAAAGACCCTGATGCTGGGAAAGATTGAAGGTGGGAGGAGAAGGGGACGACGGAGGATGAGATGGTTGGATGGCATAACCAACGCAATGGACATGAGTTTAAGTAGGCTCTGGGAGTTGGTGATGGACAGGGAAGCCTGGAGTGCTACAGTCCATGGCATCACAAAGAGACGGACACGACTGAGTGACTAAACTGATCTGAACTCCAGCACACTTGTACACTTGCCTGGAAAATTCCAGGAACAGAGGAGCCTGGCTGCTGTAGTTCATAGTGTCATAAAGAGTCAAACACCACTTAGTGACTCAGCAACAACAACAGGTACTTCAGACAGGAGCTAAAGCAGAGGATATGGGGAAAGGCCTGTCTCAGGAAGGCCTCATAGGGTCCTGCTTGGTTATATTAAGTGTTTTGACTATTCTCTGTCCCATAGTCCCCACACTCCTTTAAACTATCCCAGGAATCCCGTGTTTATGTTTCTCAGCCTGCTTCTCACCCCTAGGGGTGGAGGAAGGAAGGGGAGCACTTGGGTTGGACCTCGTGAGTTGCATTTGGTACACCTCCCTGTGAGGTGCAGCTCAGCAGTGAGCCTGGCCAGGGCCCTGCTGACCTCCTGAGTGGGGACCATGTGACTTGGATTGAAAATGGGCAGGAAGCACACCCTGTGTTCCTGTGTCCTCCAAGGACACAGGCCCTGCTCACCTAGACGTTCCTTACACTGTAGACATTCTTGCATTAAATGGATCGAGAGTGAAGGGGAAAATGCTTTGCTGGGAGTCCAGAACCTGGAACTCTGGTCCCAGCTTTGCCACTTCCCCTCTCTGCATTTTGCTTTTATTATGTGTAACATGAGCGGGCTGGACTGGACCTCTATGTTTATGTTGAGCTATGACGTTCTCTAGTCCTGGACAATGTCTGCAGTTCTTAGACAGCCCTCAGTATGCGTGTACTGTGGGTCTGCAGAAAGCAGCGCAGGCAGACTGTGTCCTCCAAGAGTCTAGATTCTGAGTCTGGGTGCTTAAACCATTAAGGACCTGGCGCCAGACTCCAGGAGTCTGAATCCTTACAAGTTGTGTGATCTTTCTAAAGTTATTTACACACTTAGTTTCTTCCCCTGTAAAATGGACCTAAATGCTCTTAGAACAATTCCTGCCACATAACAAATTCTCTGTATGTGTTAGCTCCCCCACGGTAAAATGACTGGCGTTCGTATCCTGTGGACTGGAACTCCAAAATATCAATAGCAGGACAATTGAGAGAGGAAGCTGGCCCCTGCCCAGATAGAAGATAAGAGACCAAGCATTTCTTATTCTCCAAGTCAGGAGACCCCTCTGGCTTCTCATGCACAGAAAGCCTCCGTGGAGGTCAAATGGGGAGTGATGCTAACTGATGCTCATTACCCATAGGCCTCTCGAGTGGAATCCATCTTGGCTAAGAAATGTGTGTGCACACATGGAAAGACTCTGAGATATACCAAATATAGATGCTGAACCAGGCAAATCAAAATGACTGGGCAAAGGAAACCCAGAAGAAATGCCCCATATATGTGACTTAAACTGCCACAAGGGTGCAACTCTTTTTGAGTCTTGCCTGTGTGTCTATCCACATATACTATACTTTTCCCTTCTCCTAGTAAACACTCTTCTGCTTCTGTTAGGTTCTTGCATTTCTGTCCTTTACTGTGCCCATGTTAAAATGGCAAAGACCTAACAGAAGAAATTAAGAGGAAGTGACAAGAATGAAGAACTGACTATACAAAAAAGGTCTTAATGACCCAAATAACCACAATGGTGTGATCACTCACCTAAAGCCAGATACCTGGAGTGTGAAGTCAAGTGAGTCTTAGGAAGCATTACTATAAACAAAGCTAGTGGAGGTGATGGAATTCCAGCTGAGCTATTTCAAATCCTAAAAGATGATGCTGTTAAAGTGCTGCACTCAGTATGCCAGCAAATATGGAAAACTCAGCAGTGGCCACAGGACTGGAAAAGGTCAGTTTTCATTCCAATCACACAAAAAAGCATTGCCAAAGAAGCTAGCAGAATCTTTCAAGCGAGGCTTCAACAGTACGTGAACCAAGAACTTCCAGATATGCAAACTGATTTAGAAAAGCAGAGGAACTAGAGATTAAATTGTCAACATCCACTGGATCATAGAAAAAGCAAAGGAATTCCAGAAAACCATCTACTTCTGCTTCATTGACTACGATAAAGCCTTTGACTGTGTGGATAACAACAAACTGTGGAAACTTTTTCAAGAGATGGGAATACTAGACCACCTGACCTGCCTCTTGAGAAATCTGTATGCAAGTCAGGAAGCAACAGTTAGAACTGGACATGGAACAACAGACTGGTTCCAAATCGAGAAAGAAGTAAGTCAAGGCTGTATATTGTCACTCTGCTTATTTAACATCTATGCAGAGTACATCATGAGAAATGCAAGGCTGGATGAATCACAAGCTGGAATCAAGATTGCCGGGAGAAATATCAACAACCTTAGATATGCAGATGACACCACTCTAATGGCAGAAAACAAAGAGGAACTAAAGAGCCTCTTGATGAGGGTGAAAGAGGAGAGTGAAAAATCTAGTTAAAAACTCAGCATTGAAAAAACAGATCATGGCATCTAGTCCCATTCAGTTCAGTTCAGTTCAGTTCAGTTGCTCAGTCGTGTCCAACTCTTTGTGACCCCATGAATCGCAGCACAAGAACGGAACAAAAGTGGAAACAATGGCTAATTTTATTTTCCTGGACTCCAAAATCACTGTGGATGGTGACTGCAGCCACAAAATTAAAAGGTGCTTGCTCCTTAGGCAGTGTATTAAAAAGCAGAGACATTGCTTTGCCAACAAAGATCCATCTAGTCAAAGCTGTGATTTTTCCTGTAGTCATGTATGGATGTGAGAGTTGGACCACAAAGAAGGCTGAGTGCTGAAGAACTGATGCTTTTGAATGGTATTGCTGGAGAAGACTCTTGAGAGTCCTTTGGACAGCAAGGAGATCAAACCAGTCAATCCTAAAGGAAATCAACCCTGAATATTCATTGGAAGGACTGATGCTAAAGCTGAAGCTCCAATATTTTGACTATCTGATGTGAAGAGCCGATTCATTGTAAAAGACCCAGATTCTGGGAAAGATTGAAGGCAGGAGGAGAAGGGGTGACAGAGGATGAGATGGTTGGATGGCATCACCAACTCAATGGACATGAGTTTGAGCAAACTCCAGGAGATGGTGAAGGACAAGGACAGTCTGTGGGATCGCAAAGCATCTGATATGACTGAGCAACTGAACAACAGCAACAACAATAAACACTCCACTTACTTCAGCATTCTTCATATTTGTGGGGATTCTTTTTCTGCAAAGCCAAAGAGTCAGGGCCTTGTCACTGATGATTGGTCTAACGTTTAGGATTCAGTGTTTTCACTGTTGTGACCCACCTCCAACCTCAGTCTCTGTTTGGTACCAAAGCCCTTTAAGCTGCTGCAGGCCAAGGCCACCAGAGATCAATGCTATGGTGATCAAACCATAGTAAAGATGTAAACAAAATGCTGGGAAATCTAGATGAAGGGTGTTACCCAAGCAATCTAGGGAGGCTGGTGTGCGTGCATCTCTGTGGCTTTAACCAAAGAAAAGACTCAGAAACCCGGAGCATCCAAGTAAATCCAGTTACCCTGCATCCTATGCTGCTTTTCCCGAGCTAGTGGGCTGTCTTCCAGAAGTGGGAGACTTGGCTCCCCAAGTGTTCTCTCCAGTGTGGCCTGGGTCCAAGTTCTCTTAAGGTCACTTCAGATTCCTGGAGTCTGAACAGCTGTTTTTTGGGAAAAGCCAGCTGTATGTTGAACTGATGGAATTTCCTAGCATTTTAATTGTTAATGGGGAACAAGTAGCTGGTGACTCAGAGAAATAATATCTACCACTGGTGCTGAAAAAAACCTGAAATTTCTGTACAACGTTGGAGAATACAAAGTCTTAACTGTCTTTTACACCCAGGTACAACTCAGAACCAAGTCTTGAGAACCGACAGAGATGACCCAAATGATAAGGTACCAATGGATATACAAGTCCCAGAGAAGAGGTTTTGGAACCCTGGGCATGCTATTACCAAATTCTATGTTTCTCTCGGCTTTTGCGGGGAGGGGGATCCTTCTGGCAAGTACACTGAATGTAACTATCAAGAGCCAAGACAATTCAATGGGGAAAGGGTAGTCTTTTCAACAAATGGTGCTGGGATAACTGACCATCCCATGTAACAGAATGAAGTTGGACCCCACCTCATGCCATATGCAAAAATTAACTCAAAATGGATCAAAGATCTAAAAGTATGAGCTAAAACTATAAAATTCTCAGAAGAAACTGCTGCTGCTAACTGCTGCTAAGTCGCTTCAGTCGTGTCCGACTCTGTGCGACTCCATAGACAGCAGCCCACCAGGCTCCCCCGTCCCTGGGATTCTCCAGGCAAGAACACTGGAGTGGGTTGCCATTTCCTACTCCAATGCATGAAAGTGAAAAGTGAAGGTGAAGTCGCTCAGTCATGTCTGATTCTTAGCTACCCCATGGACTGCAGCCCACCAGGCTCCTCCATCCATGGGATTTTCCAGGCAAGTGTACTGGAGTGAATTGCCTTTGCCTTCTCCGTTTGAATCTGTTGCACTGCCAGAAACATATGTTTTCACAATGATGATAAAATCCTTCCCTGTTAAACTGGCAAAGATTTAACAGGGGCAGAAGTGAAAGTGAGCAAAGGACTCATCTATGGTTGATAGGAGTATAAACTGGTACAATTCCTGAGCGAGTTCAGCAAGTAGCTATCAAAAGTGTAAACACTTTGCAAGCCTTTTTCCAGGTAGGTCCATTTCTAGGAATTTGTCCTATTGAAATCACCATGGATGGTTGTCATAGCATAGCATTTCCTAAAATTATAAACTGTATAAATACCCCAGGCAAGGGGGGAAAAACAGGAAAATTGAGGAATAAGGGACTTCCCTGGTAGTCCAGTGATTAAGAATCAGCCTTGCAATGCAGGGCACATGAGTTCAGTCCCTGGTTGGGGAACTAAGATCCCTCATACCGAGAAGAAACTAAGCTCGTGCACCACAACTAAGACCCAAGAAACCAAATAAATAAATAATTTGCCTTTTTTTTAAAGGAGGAAGAGGAATCACTTATGTCAGAAAGGAACCTTCTGAGAAATCTCCAACAAACTGCTTAGAGCTCCTGGATCAGATCACATTTTGTGGCCATCCCTAGTTGAAAGGGAAAGTGGAAAATAGAATTTTATTTGGGTTCAAAACCAAGGTTTTCTTAATAAGAAAGAAGGGAGGGATGGACATCATAGCATCTATTTATATCTATCTATCTATCTATCTATCTATCTACCTATCTGGGGGCTTCCAAGGTGGTGCTAGTGGGAAAGAACCCACCTCCCAGTGGAGGAAACTCAAGAGATGCGTGTTTGATCCCTGGGTTGGGAAAATCCCCTGGAGGAGGGCATGGCTACCCACTCCAGTATTCTTATTTGAAGAATTCCATAGACAGAGGAGCCTGGTCCACAGGGTCACAAATAGTTGGACACGACTGAAGCAGCTCAGCATGAACGTATGCAGGCGTCTATCTGTCTATCTGTCTTTCCATCTGTCTTCTGCCATCTACCTTTCTACATCTGGAAGGATCAACATCAACTTCCTTTGGTGGTCATTCCTAGTTGGTAGAATTTTCAAGATAATTTTTACTTTCTTATTTTCACATATTTAATATTCCAAGTTTACTTTCTGTAAAGCTGTATTATATTTATAAAAAGAAAAAGTCACTTAGAAGAGGTTGTAGGTGTTAAGAGTGGGATGGCACATGGTGGGGACAGGATCAAAACCAGGTTGTGGTGCCAGAGAAGCTGTGAAGAGCAGAGAACCAAAATATGTCAGGAGGAGAAGGTGAAGAAAGTTGGTGGAGACATAGCTACTGTGGTTTGTGGTGGAATTCTGGCTGTTCTTGCTGGCTTGTTGCTTCCTTGGCTTTTAATTTAAGGAGAGTCAAAAATGTTGCCTGATGTCTTGAAGTTGCTGCCTACAGTCTAATTGGAATTTTCAGGGCAGGAGAAAGGACTCCGCAGCCCTTACAGGAAGCCCTGCCCAAGAAGGGAGAAGATCTCAAATATGTGTGGATTTTGCTAAAATCCTTGCAGCTCTCTGACACTCTGTCTGACTTCTCAGGTTAGCTCTTAATTTCATCGACGATGTTCTGAGACCTTCTTGTTAGACCCAGCCTCAAAGAGCAGACAAAGGTTGTCTTTTCTAAGAGGAGTAGTTTGTTAGTTGCTCAGTCGTGTCCGACTCTTTGCCACCCCACGAACTGTAACCTGCCAGGTTCCTCTGTTCGTGGAATTCTCCAGGCAAGAATACTGGAGTGGGTAGCCATTTCCTTCTCCAGGGGATCTTCCTGACCCAGGGATTGAACCTGGGTCTCCTGCATTGCCGGCAGGTTCTTCACTGTCTGACCACTAGAGAAACCCAAGAGGAGTGGGCCCTGTGGCTATTAGAATCATAGCAGCTGCTTGGGCTTGAGTCTGGACAGTGTCCAGGCTCCTGGGAATTTAAGAGAAGCACAATTTATTCTTTTTTACCTGGGATTATGCTGCTGCTGGCTACTATTTATTGAGTATCTACTGTTTTTGCTCATTCGGTCCTAAAAACCACTTCACAAGATGGGTCCTTGTTTTATTAATTAGAAAACCAGAGCTCAGATGGGTTAAGTAACTTGTCTAAGAGCACACAGCTAGGACAGTGGGAGAAACGTGACTGCAGGTTGTCTGGTTTCACAGTCTATACTCAGAAATCATTAGTTTCTCTGCTCTCAGTGTGACTGGCTGGCTCCAGACTGTCCTAGATTTAGTGTTTTAAGTCCCACATCCTGAAAGAGTCCTCAATTCCAGGCAAACCTAGACGGTTGGTCACCCCAGCTGCTCTCCTTTCTCCCCTCCAATCCAAATCCTATCATAGTGGAGAGCTTGCTTCCAGTCTTGCCTCTTTTCCGAAGGCCTTCCTGACACCCCCCTTACCTCCCCCCCACCCCCTGCACCCAGTCCCCTTGGGGGGCTCCTTTGGCACACGGTGCTCCTCCAGTGAGCACTCAGTGCTGGCTGTGTTCTTCACACGTGGATGCCTTCCAAGCTCGCCTGGCTGCCCCGGCAACAGTGGACACGTAACTGGCACCAAAGGAAAAAATCGTAGCGGAATTAATGAGTGAATGAATGATTAACATCACCTAGAGCAAATGCTTATTGAGCACTTCCTGTGAGCAGGCACTGCAAGGTGTTGCAGGAAGTAAATAAGTGAGTTTTAGGTAAATGAGTAACGGAGGCGTGAGAATTGGTGAACTGCGGTCTGGGTAGTGGCTCGTGCTGTTAGTGATGTCAACAAAGATGAATCAAGGGATGCTGCAGCCAGAGGCTGATGCCTATGATAGCAGCAGCGGCGCCCACAGCAGCATCGGCGCTCTGCTTCAGTAGGTCCCATAGTTTATAAACCTTCTTCCTCACATGACTTCATGCCTCTGCCTCCGAGCAGACATGAGAGATAAGCAGAGGAGACATGTACTGCCCTATTTTCTAGGCAAAGAAAGTGAGTCAGAAAGATTCCTCAAGCGACTGATCTAAACCCACGAGTGCATAGTGCAATCCTGAGCCACATCCAGGCCACCGTGTCTTGTGCTCTGCATAACTTTCTAAATAATTGAATTGCATGATGACATTTAAAGGCAGGGAGATTGCACATAAAAACCTGCATTTCTGGTTTCTCTTGACTAAATGGAAGGTGTGATGTCCCTGGTCGTCACTTGAGATGAGGCATGGGCTCACCAGCGCTAATATTTCCAAGACCATCCTAGCCTGTGTTCCCTGAGGCACCACAATGAAGAGACCAGAAAGTCAGGAAACCACCTCCAGCAACAGAAGACATGTGGTTATAAGGAGCCTGAGGATCCCAAATGTTGTTCTATGTTTCAAACCATCAAAAACACGTACAGGAGGAAGGGCCACATCCACCAAAGCCCCGGCCTACCCCTTTCCCTTTCAGGAATCTGGATCTTGTCCTTGACTTCTCTTTTTCTGTCATTGTTGTTTCCACCTCCTATCTAACTGGCCAAGTCACAAAGCAAACTTTTGATTTTTTCCCCAATTAACCTCATCCTTCAGTAAACGGCAAGTCCATCCTTACAAAACTCTAGGGTCATTCCTGACAACTGTCATACTTAGCTGGGCAAAGCTTGGCTCTGCCTCAGAAATAGATCCTGAAGCTGCTGGATTCTACTGCCCACTGTGGTAGCCTCCTAATTGTTCTGTTTCCACCACTCCCCTGCTGCTGTCTACTCCCAAATGCTGCACAGAGGGATTCGGTTAAAATATAAATGAGATCTGGGTCTTTTGCTCAAAACTCTCTATGATTTGCCAACAGAGGAAATCTGTTGTCCCTCGTGTGGCCCCAGGCTACTCCACGCTCACCTCCACATTCATTCCGTTCCAGCCAGACTTCTTCCTACCCCACCTGCTGAGCTTGGAATACAATAAGTGTGTTATAGCTTGGGGTCTTCAAAATTGCTACTGATTTCAATTTTCTAAGGTTGCAAAACAGCTCACCCCAAAACTTAGTAGCTTAAAGCAATACTAATCATCTTATCTCTTACGGCTTCTGCAGGAGAGGAAACCAGGAGTAGCTTCGTGGTTGGTTCTGGCTCCTGCGTGAGAGCTCAGTGGCTTCACAAGTGTCTCGCTCTTTGCGACCCCATGGACTGCAGTCCGCCAGGCTCCCCTGTCCATGGGATTCTCCAGGCAAGAATACTGTGGTGGGTTGCCATGCCCTCCTCCGGGGGATCTTCCTGACCCAGGGGTGAAACTTAAGTCTCCTGCATTGGCAGGTGGGTTTTTACCCCTAGCACCTCCTAAGAAGCCGGTTCACGGCCCTCCTCAATGGTACAGTCAGTCAGATGTTGGTAGGGGCTGAGTCATCTGGGGCTTGGCAGGGATGGGGAGTCTACATCCAGGAGGGCTAGCCACTTAGTGCTGGCTGCTGGCAGGAGGTCACAGTTCTTCACGTGGACCTCTCCATGGGTATGCAGCAGGATGTTTAGAGAAGATGGAGGTTGGATTCCTTCAGAGTAAAAACCAAGAGAATAAGGTGGGAGTTGCAATGGCTTTTATGCCTTAGGCTCAGAAATCACCCGCCATCCCTTCAAATGGGTTCAATTGGATCCACAGAGCTGCACAAGGGTGTGAAACCAAGAGGCCCGGATCGCAGCCCATTCTGAGGGAGTCTCTGCCTGTGTGCTCTTCCTTCAGTAACCTCAGGGCTCTAAAAGAAATATGGCTTTTTCTATCAAAGAGAAAGATATACGAAATCAAGAAATGATCCATATTCATGTTTTAAAAATAACTAAATAGAATGATGTGTTCAGTTCAGTTCAGTTGCTCAGTTGTGTCCGACTCTTTGCGACCCCATGAATTGCAGCACGCCAGGCCTCCCTGTCCATTACCAGCTCCCGGAGTTCACTCAAACTCTTGTCCATCGAGTCGGTGATGCCATCCAGCCATCTCATTCTCTGTCGTCCCCTTCTCCTCCTGCCCCCAATCCCTCCCAGCATCAGAGTCTTTTCCAATGAGTCAACTCTTCACATGAGGTGGCCAAAGTACTGGAGTTTCAGCTTCAGCATCAGTCCTTCCAATGAACACCCAGGACTGATCTCCTTTAGAATGGACTAGTTGGATCTCCTTGCAGTCCAAGGGACTCTCAAGAGTCTTCTCCAACACCACAGTTCAAAAGCATCAATTCTTTGGCACTCAACTTTCTTCACAGTCCAACTTTCACATCCATACATGACCACTGGAAAAACCATAGCCTTGAGTAGACGGACCTTTGTTGGCAAAGTAATGTCTCTGCTTTTGAATATGCTATCTAGGTTGGTCATAACTTTCCTTCCAAGGAATAAGCGTCTTTTAATTTCATGGCTACAATCACCATCTGCAGTGATTTTGGAGCCCTCCCAAAATAAAGTCTGACACTGTTTCCACTGTTTCCCCATCTATTTGCCATGAAGTGATGGGACCAGATGCCATGATCTTAGTTTTCTGAATGTTGAGCTTTAAGCCAACTTTTTCCCTCTCTTCCTTCACTTTCCTATATACACCCATGTCCCCAGCTTGTGAATAAGGTTTCTAAGCATGGCAGCTCGTGGCCAGTCCTTTGTTCTCTTCCCTTCCTGGTTCCCCTTTCTCATAAGAACAACTTCGCAGGCTTTACCCTAGACATACGCAGGAAACTAAAGAGGGGAGGAAACTGTTAATATAAACCCTCCCACCCAGAAGCCTGCAAGTTTTACTCATAGCCCCATCCTCTGATAAAAGACTTCAGGAAGATTGTTAACCCCGTAACACTGAGCCAATGAGGAATTGGGGAAAGGACTTGCGTGGGCAGAAAATAAAAACCCCATTATAACGGTTCTGGGTGGGCCTGTCCACTGGACACCTGGTCTCACAAGACCCTCACTAAAGCCTCCTCTTCCTGCTTCACCTCCTGTCTCCAAGTCCATTCTTTGAGTGGGGGCTGGTGAGCGTGTTTCCCACAGGGCTAACTTCAGGTTTCCTTAAAATCCTGGTTCTTATTTTCCTTAGCAGAGAGGTCTTCATAGACTGCCCCTTATCAATGAACACCTCTCCCCTCCTAACATTCTTATGGTGCTTTACTTTCCTTCACAGTGCTTATTATACCTGAAGATTTTCTATTCCTTTGTATATTGTTTTTCTCCAGGAGAATGAATCTCAGCCTTTAGACCAATGCTTGGTGCATAGAAGGTAGTCAGTATGTTTTAAATTAATGAATAGTCTATATGCATTAAATTATTCATTGGAATAATTCATTGAGAGGTAAAGAAAACCTTGCCTCTTTCAATACACTTCATCACATCATATCAAGGGCACATACTTCAAAATGCCTGCTGATGCTGATCTTGATCAACTAATTGAGAGGAGCTTGTCAGCTTTCTTGTCTGCAGTTACTGGGTTTTTTTTTTTTTAATATTCTAATTTATTTATTTGACTATGTTGGGTCTTAGTTGCCTCATGAGGAATCTTTAGCTGCAGCCTGAGGGATTTTTAGTTGTGGCATGTGGGATCTAGTTCTCTGATGAAGGATTTAACCTGGGGCCCCCCTGCACTGTGAGCACGTTGCCTTAGCCACTGGACCACCAGGATGTCCCTGCAGTTACTGGGTTTTTCCCATTTTTCTATCGTGTACTTGTTGGAATTAAGTCACTATGTGTGGCTCACAGTAGAGGTGTGGGAAGTTCTGCTCCACCTTCCAGAGGATGGAGTATCCACATAATTAATTTAAAGTTCTTCTGCCCAGATTTGTCTCTTCTCCCTTGTTTATTAACTTAATCGTTCCTTTACATCATCATGGACTCATGGATATTTATTTTATACTTTGGATTGGAATGCAATCCTACTTCATTTTCTTGCTCTAATTGTCCCAGCTCTGACCACTGGGACCTCTGTCAGCTGGCCCACAGCAAGCTAGATCAGCAGAAGAGGGCAGGGGAAAGGGAAGTATTTTTACTCTCAACATTTCTCCATCCATATCTGTGGGGCTTTTTATATTTGTTGAGCACTTCCCTATTTTCTGGTGCTATAAGAGACTCCAGGCTCATCTCATATATTTCTTGCTCCAGCCCTTATGTTCTGTAAAGAGCCCTGGTTCCTTTTACTGGAAAATGATATTAGAAGCCAAGATCTGTAAATATATTTCAAAACATGCATCTCTCCCCATTTCCTCAAGCTCTACCCTGATCTAGGCCACCACCTCCTTTGGGGGCTGCCTGCCCACCGCCCAGCGTGTACTGCCTCAGCATTTGCTGTTCATTCCTCCCCACCTGTTCTTCCTACTGCAGGCAGAGGCATTATTGTAAGTCATGTTGTGTTGGCCAAAAACTTGGTTCAGGTGGCCAAAGTATTAAAGCTTCTGCTTCAGCATAATATTTTATAGTAACTTTATGGAGTATAATCTATAAAAATATTAAGTCACTGTCTTGTACACCTGAAACTAATATACAATAATATTGAAGGCAACAATACGTCAAAAAAAAAATGTTCACTCAACACTCACAGTGGCTGATGCCCTCCTCATGATTTCTGCTAATTCCAGGGCTTATGCATCCTTGAGTCACCTCTGGCTCCAATTTCCTGCTTCTTCTGAGCTCTCTGAATCTTGCTTTGTCTCTGTTCCTTCCCTTTGACCACTCCCCACTTACTCTACCCTGCTCAGGGAAGCTTACTGTCTTGCTCTAGAAAATTTAAGCGGCAATTGAGAGATTTATATAAGGGGAGTTATATTGCAGCATCATACAGTGTATAAATTAAGACAGAATATTCATGTCTTTATGGCCCCCACCCCCACCCTCTCTGCACCCGCATTGTTCCAGCCACCCACAGTGTTGCTCAGCTCAGCACTCCCCATCCCCTCCTCATTCCACCTTAGGATCTCAGGCTATTTTCCCGGGAGGAAGTTTGGTGACAGCAGGTAACATTTTCCCACATCCCTCTACCTTCTGTTCCAAGCAGAGTTTCACAGCATGCTGCCCACAGCCTTGGAGCTCCATCTGCATTAGGTGAGGGGCCCAGGACAAAGTCAGGGGAGAAGGATGAGGAAATACTCGGGCCTGGAAGGAACAGACAGCTTAGTATGACTCCCTGCCCCAGCATGGAAATTCTTCCCAGAACCTGAGGGTTCATGAGAGCTGGCACAGAGGCCTGTCCCAGTAAGGGATGTTTCAGGGCTGGCTTGAGAGTGAGGGTCATGTGAGACCTCTCTGTACCTCACAGGGCTATTGAGGGGTCAAGTGACATCATGGATAAGAAAATGCCTTATAAAACAACATGTAAATACGAGAACTTGTTACAATATGGTTTTTAATGGGAAATATAATTTGAGTTCCAAACAACCACTTTCAGATGAATTTTTGGAACATAATTGTAGTGGACATCCGTTGTTTTGGGTCTGCCACATGGCCTTTTCCCCTTCTTCTGGTAACAGTCCCACCCGCTCCTTTTCCTCTGAGGAAGTCCACCTCCTCAACTCTCAACCTGTGATACCGCTGGGGCTGCCATTGCCTTATTCTACTGCCAGGACGCTGGGATGGACATGTGACTCACGCTTGGCCAATCACAGCAGTTGCTCCTCTCCACTCATACAGTGATTGGTCTGTGGGATCCATAACCCTTAAAGTCTGGCCAATCACTCTTCTTCCTGGACATTTTGACACACTGAAGCATGCAGAAAAACCCTTTCCTTCTGCTGGTGGTTGCTTAGCAGGGGTGACATGAGCTATTGTCAGTCTTGTCCTGCCCCTGTCCTGCCTCCCACAGCCACTTAGAGAAAGCCTTCCACAGTAGGAAAGAATAAGACTGACACGGGGGTTGATGCTGGAAAACTGAGTCAACAGGAGGAGGGAGGCTCCCAGCCCATCGTTGGAGAACCTGGCCTTCCTCCTGAGACAGATAACTTTCCCGTCTCCTGAAAAACACATCCCCTTCTTTCCTTCTGCTACAGCAAACTTTATGTCTCTTGTATCTGAAAAAAAAAATCCTTTTCAATACAAGTTAACCTATTGTGGATGGGAGGTGAATATTCATGAGATTCAGGTTACTTCATGTGTGAATATCTTCCTTGTCCAAAGAAATCTGAAAGGTCTCACAGGCAGGAGACTTGGGCTTGACACAGGGTAGTCAGCTGACAATAAAGACAAGCTTATCGAATTAAACTGAACTAGTGATCTTTACAGATAAAGCCTGCATCAACCTTACTTCCTTTCCAAAAAGCCTTGGGGCGTAAAAAGCAACATATAATAGATGCTAAGTATATATAATCGAGTGCGTCAAGGAATAGATTCATAATTAAGGAAAGCTACATGTTCATTCACTTTAAGTAGAAGCAATTCTATTTACTACACAAGCTCAAGAGGCAAGGTCTGTGTGCTGTGGGTAAGAAGCAAGGGAAACTGGAACTTCTTTTTCTGTTTTGGGATCTTGTTTTGAACATGGCTTAAAAGGCTGGGTCTTATCCCGATACTGGTAACCATTTCTTGAGATTTCTGCCAAGACAAAATGTAAACTGTAGATTGGACCAGTTGACTGGAATGTGGAATTTGAGGACACAGAGGGTGTGTAAAGGGGTGTAATTTCTTGATAGAGGGGGGACACCAGCTGGCAGGCAGCTCAGTCCAGCTCAGTTTTTGAGAAATCAGAGCAACAATAACATATCATGACTTCAGGAAGCAAATGCAGCGAGGACCAGAGAGAGACAGATGGTGCAATTCAGGAGCTAAGATGATACTCGGGAATTTTAGATTGCTTCACCCTATTAGCAAAAGTTAAATAAATACATTTTGATTAAAGTCTGGCATTATGAACCTAGATTTATCTTTTTGTTGAAGGTTAATAAAACATGTCATATGATAGGCTTATGAATAAGTATTCCGTCATCACAGAAGCTGCAGAGGCACTTCTGCTCACAGGATAGGTTTCCTAGCTCACTCCAGGTCTGAGCAAAAGCTAAATGGTGGTCAGAGGAAGCAGAGAGAGCTGAAAGGCACAGCACTCTGAGGCTGTCGGTTCTGGTTCTGACCACTTGCCTGCTCAGGGACCTTTTTCTCCATTTTTCTTATCTTGAATTATAGAGTTGTTTCAAAGATCAGATGAAATAGTGGATGATAATAGATTTTGAAGACTAAATAACTACAGAAATATAAGATATACATAGAGAGAGGGAAAATAGACCCTAAGAAGAAAATCTATGAAGTCTCAACTAGTAGAAGCCAAAGCCAGGGTCTGAACAATAGAGAAAAGAGAGAAGGATTTTAGAGGACCAGTATTGTTCACCCTGGAGAAGGGCATGGCAACCCACTCCAGTATTCTTGCTTGGAGAATCCCAGAGAAGCCTGGCGGGCTATAGTTTATAACGTCGCAAAGAGTCGGACACGACTGAAGTGATTTAATATGCCTCCAGCATTGTCCACCCAGGAGGGTGCTGCTTTTTGCTGGCCTGTTGGAATATGGGTTGTTATTAGGATCCAGGCAGAGTGTTGAAAGGGTCAACAGCCTGGACAGACCCTAGAGCCAGACTATCTGGGTTCAAATCCTAGCTTCACTCCTTATCAGCCACACAACTTTGGGTGGGACACTTAGCTTCTCTAGGGGAAGTGAGATGTACAGGTGAGAGAGCTCAGATGCATGTTTCTCAGGGGAGAGCTCCATTGTTAGGGTCCCAAGGCCATTTGTGACCTCCACAAAACTTCAACCACTGGTCCTGGGTGCCTTCTAGCTCTGACGATAAAGCCATTCTACCACTATCACTGGGAATTCTGTCCCTGGGAATTCCCTGCTCTTTCTCCCAGAGCTTTTCTGATAACTCTGCTGCCTTCAATCCCCCTTCTTCCTCTATCCAGCCCCTCCCTTCTCTCCCATGTTCATGACTTGAGGGGATTTTCCTGGGAAGTCTGAGTGCACTTTGTAAACAGCCAGCTGCTCCATGACTTCTTCCCCTGCATGTACTGTCAGCTGTGAGCAGACGGCACTGGGGGAGAGGGGCAGGATGGAAGAGTGTGGTTGGGGAGACTCAGGTTGAGGGGGTCTGGATCCCACTTTCTGGGTAGTTTCAGTCCTAAGCTGGCTTTGTTCATGACCCTTCCTTGCTGGTGTTCTGGTCCTTGTCATCTTGGGCAGGGCCAGAGATGCCAGCAGCTTCTTGCTCCAGATCACTCTGCTAGATAGCAAATATATATATATTTTTAATTTTATTGAAATATAGTTGTTTACAATGTGCTATTTAATTTTCTGCTGTAGAGCAAAGTGACTTAGTAATGCATATTCCTTCAATCCTAAGCTATTGTGGTTTATCACAAGATGTTGAACATAGTTCCTTGTGCTATACAGTAGGATCTTACTGCTAACCCATTCTATATGTAATAGTTTGTGTTCACTAATCCCAGTCTTCCAATCCTTCCCTTCTTGTCTGTTCTCTATGTCTGTGACTGTGTTTTTGTTTTGTGGATATGTTTATTGGTGTAATATTTTAGATGCCACATATAAGAGATAGCATATGATATTTGTCTTCCTCTTTCTGACTTATACTTTGTTTAGTATGATAATCTTTAGTTGCATCCATCTTGCTTTAAATGGCATTATTTCATTCTCTTTAACAGCTGAGTAACATTCCATTGTATATGTATATACCACATCCTCTATCCATTCATCTGCTGATGGACATATAGGTTGCTTCTATGTTTTAGCTATTCTAAATAGTGCTGCTGTGAGCATAGCGGCACATGTATCCTTTCAAATTATAGTTTTGTCTGGGTGTATTTCCAGCAGTAGGATTGCAGAATCATATGGCAACTCTATTTTTAGTTTTTTGAGGAAACTCCATACTGTTTTCCATAGTGGCTGCACCTGTGTACATTCCCACAAATGGTATAGGAGTGGAGAGCTAGTATCCCTGCTGCTGCTGGGCTGGGAGAAGAGCCTACTGTGTTCTGTGGCCGCCTTAGGACTCAACTCAGGACCTCTGCATGTCATGTGATCAGGCTGACTACTCAGAGTCCCTCATTAAGAGCTTGGCTCTTGACCATGGAGATGTGAACCTTCAGTTGGACTGGATCAAGAGTGGAGAGAAGGGAAAGGTGCCAGCCTTCTGGATCCAGGCAATACATGTAGGAGAAGGAAGGGAGCCAGGGCGCTTGTCAGGCTCCTCCTCCACCCCTGGGAAATTAAGGCACATGGACTAAACACTCTCAGAAAGGTGTCAAGGACAAAAGAGGCCCCAGGTGTAAAAGACAATTATTTTCATGGTGGGCACCAAAAGTGTAGCTAGCATAACACGGGGATCAGATTGCACATTGTGTTAACTTCTTTTGACAGCCTAAATACTGGCATCACCCACTCGATGGACATGAGCTTGAGCAAGCTCTGGGAGTTGGTGATGGACTGGGAAGCCTGGTGTGCTGCAGTCCATGGGGTCGCAAAGAGTCAGACACAACTGAGTGACTGAACTGAACTGAAAATACTACAGAAGAGATGAAAGGAAAAAAAAAACACAATAATTCTGGGACATCAAAAGCAATTATCCTTCAATTTAAAAAATAATTAATTAATAAAAATAAATAAAAATGCAAATATTAAACTTGCCATTTACAAAATGCTTTTTATGTGTAGAGTACTATACATAATATAAATATGTTATTACATATGATATGTTTTTTGCATGTATTATCTCCCTTATTTCCCACCCATGAGGTAGTAGTTACTGTCACCATTTACAGGAGAATAAATGAAGGCTTGAACCCAGATTGCAAATGGGTCTTCCGGAGATGAAATATAAAGTGTATTCAGCTACAGGGATGCCCCCACACCCCAGCCCGACCTTTCTGGGGACCTGCTTTCCTGGCTCTTAAGAGTTGGTTAGTAGAGTCTCCAGCCTACAGCAAACCAGATGTTAGGCAGTGCTGAGCAGGTAAGTTGCATGGTAAGGAGGTAAGGAGAGAAGATGGTACAGAGCCCAACAGTGGGGCAGTGGCAGCAAGTCTAAGAAAACAGACCTCATAACCAAAAGAGCAGAGCGAGCTGGGCCAGCCAGCCTAGGGGAAGAGTCCTGCCTTGTTCATGGCCTCGTACCTCTGGGCAGCCCTGTGTCAGAGACCAGGACGCAAACACAAGTTCAACAGAATGGTCCTTACCATTGTTCATGGTCCTTACCATGAACACATCTCATTTTAAAAAATGGGCAATTGTGTACATTTATTGAGGAGAGTTTCCTGAAAGCTGATTTGAATGCAGAGGGTGTGGAAAGATGGAGGGCTTCAGAGCCTGGGATGGAGGAGGGGGACCAGCAGGAGGAAAGGTACCGCCATGGGAGTGAGGGAGGCACACAGGTGAGCCTCCAAGTTTGGCCAAGGGTTCTTCCTGACTTTATCCTCTGGTTTGCCTACCTGTCTGCCTTCTGCTCCCAGATGACTTTGCCCTGTGGGACTTTGGACCATGACGTCCTCGGGGAAAGGTCAGTCCATTAGCCAACACTTGGGGCTTTTGTGTGTCAGACACAGGACACCAAGTCTTGCTCCCTACTCTTCTGCCGTAGCACTGCCCCTGCAAGTTCACATCCAGGACTAGGCCAGCCCTACTGTATGTGAAATGAGTGACTCACAGGACTAATAATAGGATTCTTATGAGGACTAAATGAAGTGTTGTGTGCAAAGTCTTTAAAACAGTGTTTGCCACATAGGAAATACCCGATAGATATGAGTTATATTATTTCCACTGGGGCTAAAGACTAGCACTTATGACTATACTGAGCAGATATAGCTAATGTGGTTGTGGCCATTCTAGAGGTAAAGAAATTGGATGAGCAGGAGAGAGGGTGCTAATAAGATGAACGTATTCTGAAGTCAGGCTTAGGGAAGCTGGTGGCATCATTTGATGTCCATAATCAGAAACCAGAGCTTATGTTCTCATGTTTGTGCTACTCAAGAGATTCACACCATATCCTGGAGTGAATCAGCTATATCTTTCTAATCTGAAATCAGAAGGAAGTCATCTACCTCCTAGGGTGCTGGGAACATGGAGTGGCTGGGAGCCTGAGGGCTTGAAGATCCAAGAGATTTGTTGAGTATGTGTCTCCTCTTGTCCATAATTAGCCTACACATGACCTAAGATGTGTGAAAAAAAGGGCTACTGCCTCTGTAACCAATAGAACCCAGAAGGCTGACTGAAAAAGTACATTGGATGTCAGAATTCAGGGCAAATGAGGCTTTGTACCAGATCAGAACGGTGCTTTTGAGTTAAATGGTGAACCAGAGACTTCAGGGGCTTAGGAGCTCAAATAACATTTTAGGAAAACCACCACCACAAAAATCCAGGAGAGTTCCATGAAAACAGGTGTTAACTAAATTAGTCAGGGTTCTCCAGAGAAAAAGGACCAGTAGGATGTCTGTATCTGTATCAGTTTCTATCTAGATATCTATCTATCTATCATGCTGCTGCCGCTGCTAAGTCGCTTCAGTCGTGTCCGACTCTGTGCGACCCCATAGACGGCAGCCCACCAGGCTCCCCGGTCCCCGGGATTCTCCAGGCAAGAACACTGGAGTGGGTTGCCATTTCCTACTCCAATGCATGAAAGTGAAAAGTGAAAGTGAAGTTGCTCAGTCGTGTCTGACTCTTAGCGACCCCATGGACTGCAGCCTACCAGGCTCCTCCATCCATGGGATTTTCCAGGCAAGAGTACTGGAGTGGGGTGCCATTGCTTTCTCTGATCTATCATGCTAAGTTGCTTCAATCATGTCTGACTCTTTGCAACCCCATGGACTGTAGCCCATCAGGCTCCTCTGCCCATGGGATTCTCCAGGTAAGAATACTGAAATGTGTAGCCATTCCCTTTCCCAGGGGATCTTCCCAACCCAGGGATTGAACCCAGGTCTCCTGCACTGCAGGCAAATTCTTTATCATCTGAACCACCAGGGAAGCCCTATGTGTACATAAGGTGTACATATACATACATATGTGTATATATATAAAAACACACATATATATTCAGATTCTTTTCTGTTATAGAATACTGACTATAGCTCCTTTGCTTACAGGGCATGGATGCTAGGTGCATGCTAAGTTGCTCCAGTTTTGTCCGACCCTTTGAGACCCCACGGACTCTAGTCTTCCAGGCTCCCCTGTCCGTGGAATTCTCCAGGCAAGGATACTGGAGTGGGTTGCCATATGCTCCTTCAGGGGATCTTCCAGACCCAGGGATCAAACCCGAATTTCTTATGTCTTGTGGCTTCTTTACCACTAGTGCCACCTAGGAAGCTTATTTACTTTTATTGAAAGATTTATTTTAAGGAATTGGCTCATGAAATTGTGACACCTGGTGAGTCCAAAATCTGCAGGGCAGGCCAGCAGGCTAGATAACCAGGGAAGAGCTGCAGCCCAAAGACCATCTGTTGGCAGAATTTCTTCTTGCTCGGGTGGATGAGTCCTTGTTCTATTAAGCAGGGCCTTCAGCTGATTATGTGAGACCCACTCACATAATGAAGAGTCACCTAATTGGCTCAAACTCCACCAATTTAAATGCTTTTATTTAATTACTTTTTATGGGCTACACTGGGTCTTCGGTGCTGCACGTGTGCTTTCTCCAGTTGCAGTGAGAGGGCTTCTCGTTGCAGTGGCTTCTCCTGTTGCAGGTTCTAGAGCACAGGCTCAGTAGTTGCCCTGGGGCATGTGGAGTCTTCCTGGACCAGGGATCAAACCCGTGTCCCCTGCCTTGGCAGGTGGATTCTTAATCAGTGGACTATCAGGGAAATCCCACCAATTTAAATGTTAATCTCACTTTAAAAACACACTTGCACAGAGACATCCAGAGTAAAGTTTGACAAACTAGCGGGGTATCGTGCCCCAGCCAAGTTGGCACCTAAAATTAATCATTGCAAACCGAAAATGCATGGCTGAGGTTACTGGTCCGCAGAAGGACTCTCTTGGCTGTGAAAGGCTTGGAAACATGAGAGTAGTCTCTGGTGACCTCCAGGTGACCTTGTGTTTAGCCTTTCACTGGGTAGGAGATAAGAGCACATTTCCTTCATCTGTCTTTTAAATGTCCCCGTTCATGTTCTTTCCTCTTGATTTAGGATGGTAACAGAAACCTGAGTTTGCTCAGTAAGTTGTCCATAAAGCTTCCATCTCTTTCCTGAGCTTGAAGGTACAGTGCTAATGAGGTATTTGGAATTGATTTTCTCTGCCAATATAACACATGGCCACCACTGAACAATAATTTTATGCTTATGTCCACCCCAACTGTGAACAATGTGGTCAGTGTTGTGAATTCATGAATAGTAGCCCTGGCACTATTACTGCCCATTGCTCAGCTCCCAGGCATAGGAAAATGAGCCCTTCTTTGGAGCAGATGTAGTGGAACAGTCTTAGCAATTCTACTCACAGGGCTGAGGGTGGAAATGTCATCAATAGATGGCAACACAATATGAACAGCTTGGGGGGTTCTCATGACCTTATAACTCTTGAAACCAAGCTTGGAATAACTCTCCAGTGTTGCCTGAGGGCCCTGGGGAGCAGCATAGACAGTTTCATAGCGGGCAGGTTCCTGGCCAATCAAAAAGTTTCCTGAGAAGGGTAAAAGCTGCATGTGAGAGATGCTGACGTAGTAAACATCCGATCACTTCAAGAGCCAGTCATGTATGTACAAACTTTCAAATCAGATTAACAGTTCAATCAAATCTGGGGGGAAACACAAAGATACAGTGTACATACATTTTTCTAGTTTAATCAACTATGTGTATCTGCTTTATGTCCTTTGTATTAATAAATTGTGCTTTTTATATTAAAAAAAATAAAAATTAAAATTAAAAAAAATAGTTTAAAAAAAAAAAAAGAGCCAGTCATGTGGCTAGGAGAACAGCATCAAGCTGATGGTTTCACCAAAGGGTCATTTCAGTGACCACAGAGTTGGCTCTGAGCTGGGTCTTTCAGCCTGAAATTCACCAGGCAGTGAGAGATCCACCAACCTCTCTCCCACCAACCCTTCCATCAAAGCCTACACAAGAGGCTTGGTCTGGCCACTGGGAAGCCCTCCTTTAAGGCTGGTGTGGAGGGCAGACCTTCCCCCTGTATTGATGGACAGTCCCATTTGATCAGGCATTCATGGGGCAGGGTTATATTTCAAGAATGACAGGGTGACCCGGGGACCAGGAGATGGTGGTTACAACATGCTTTGAAAATCAGAGGATGTACTGCACATCCCTCATGCCCACCTGCCATTGTTATCCTCTTTAAACCAGAGTTCACCATCTTGGAGTGCTACCCTCTGAAGGCTGCTTTTTCACATGGAGGGCCCGAGAAAGGTGTCTGCCCCCTACACACAGCCAGGCCAAAGGCCCCATGCTTGCTTTGTAAATATTAACACAGGTTACAATTAGTCCACTAATTCCTTGATTATGAACATTAGTTAGACAAATTGACTCCTGAGATCTGCCAAACAAAAGAAGCGGTTCAGGTATTTTTGGTCATGAAAAAGAACAGACTTAGCATATGGTCCAGAGAAGGACACAGGCCTTCAGGTTAGTGCCTTGACTACAGGAAAATGATATATCAGTCATGAAATAAAATTGCTTATTTGCTCTTGGGAAATAGCATGGTTTAAAGAATTGATCCAGATCTATCTGGATGGGTTCTGTTCTGTTTGAATTTGAGCTTTTGATTCTGTTCAATTCCATGAATTGAATTGTTGGATAGCTGTTATTTGGAAAGGAAAAAAAAAGAAAAGACAATCTGCTCTCCTTCCTTAAGGAGCTGATAGAATTGTAAGAGGTAGTGGACCACAGAGGATGAGTTAGTTGGATGGCATCACCGACTCAATACATGAGTTTGTGCAAACTCTGGGACATGGTGAGGAACAGGGAAGCCTGGCATTCTACCGCGCATGCGGTCACAGAGTCGGGCATGACTCATTGGTGAACAACAACAACGTGATATGCGTGTGTGCTCACTCAGTCGTATCCGACTCTTTGAGACCCCATGGACTGTAGCCCACCAAGCTCCTCTGTCCATGGGATTCTCCAGGCAAGAATACTGGGGTGGGTTGCTATTTCCTCCTCCATGGGATCTTCCTGACCCAAGCATCAAACAAGTGTCTCCTGAGGCTCTTGCATTGGCATGCAGATTCTTTACAACTGAGCCCCCTGGGAAGCCCAGTTGCTGTTATAAAGTCATTAAAAGAAAGAGAGAGGGAAAGAGGAACATAGAGCTGAGTGATGCTTCATTGGAGAGATGAGTCTTGAGCTGGTCACTGGAAAACAGTTAGGACTTGGCTAGAGGAAAAGCATGTGTGAGATACTCTGGACTTAGCAAATGTTGCAAAAGCCAAAGTGCGGAGGGAAATGAACAGGCCTGTGTGGGAAAGGAAGGCTGGGACTCAGGCCAGCATAGCCAGTGTTGCACAAGAATTTTATGGAGAAGCAGTAATGCTGAATGTTAAAAGTGGCATCGACACAAGAGTCCATAGTGATATATATAAATGATCAAATAAGTGAATAAATGCAGAAGAGACAAATCTTCCTTATAGAAGTTCAAACAATATAGGTTAATATTCCCACCTCCAGGAGCGAGGAACTTAATCTACTCCTTCTCCTACCCCATGTGTGGGCCAGACTTAGAGACTTCCTTCCAGAGGACAGATGTAGAAAGAGGAAGTAGTTGCCTCCCACCATGGGGATATCTAGCAAATGCCATCTTTTTTTTTTTTTTACTTAATTAATTCAGCCACATTTTTTCTTAGTTACAGTATGTGGGCTTAGGTGTTCTGCAACATGTGGGCTCCTAGCTCCCTGATCAGGGATCAAATCAGCGTCCCCTACATTGTAAGGCAGATTCTTAACCACTGGATCACCAGGGAAGTCCTTGGAAAACACCATTTTAATCAGGTTGTTAGGGTTGCTATCACTGGTGCTGTGGATGTCATGTACCCCCTTCTATGAATCAGGGTTCTCCAGAGAAAAAGAACCAATAGGATACAGAGAGAGAGAGAGATAAGACAGGTCTATTATAGAAACTGGCTCACGTGGTTATGAAGGTGAGCAATTCCACAGTTTGCAGTCTGCAAGCAAGCTGGAGAGTGGGGAAAGCTGGGGGTGTAATTCAGTGTAATTCAGTCTGAGTCTGAAGGCTTGAGAACTGGGAAGCAGATGGTGTGAGTCCCAGTCTGATCCCCAAAACTCAAGACCCAGGTGCGCTGATGCCTAAGAACAGGAGAAGATGGACGTCACAGCTCAGGCAAAATGCAAATGCAGCCCTCCTTCACCTTTGCATTCCGTTTGAGCCCTCAACAGACTGGTGATGCCTACCTGTGTTGGTGAGGGCCAACTTGCTTTACTCACAGATTCAAACACTTATCTCATCTGGAAATACCCAGAAATAATGTTTTATCAGCTCTCTGAGCATCACTGAGCCAAGTCAAGTTGAAGCAGACAAGTAGCCAAGGAATGCCACAGGTTGCCAGCAAACCACCAGAAGCTAGAGGAGAGGCATGGGGCAGAATTTTCCCTCCTTCTCTCAGAAGGAACCAACCCTGCCGGAACCCTGATCTCAGACTTGCAGCTTCCAGAACCATAAGACCAGAGCACCCAGTTTGTGATGCTTTGAAACGACAGCTCTGGCAAACCAGTACATCGAGAAAGCAAAGCAGCTGCACTTATCCATGTGAACCAGTAACTGGCCTAAATCTGCAAGACCGAAGCATCCAAAGAGAGGCCTGTAGCAAGCAAGCTCCGCAGTGAAGCCCCAGCGGCAGTGCCGAGAGGGCACAGTGCCCCGTCCTCAGTAGGAGCCCCGCAGAGAAACCTGGAGTGGCGACAGGGCGGTGTGTCCAGAGGAGCCTTCCTTCTGTCCTGAGTGCTTCACACCTTTGCTCTCTGGAACCTGTGCTGCCTGTAACTACGGCCTCTGTCTGCTTCAGGCTATTTGTCTCTCCGGCAAAAACTGGGAAGAAAGAAGAAAGCTAAGTTATGAAAGAAAGAAAGTTTGGGTCTATAAACCTGACTTGTCTGATCTTACCATGAATTAGTGGAGAGTTGACAATATCAACTGGGAGTCCTTCTGCGTTTTTCTTGGAGGCAATGGGGCCACATTTGTTGGGCTGACCACTTAAGTGCTGTCTGTGGAAGCCCTATTCCGCCTCTCCCTCAATGAACCCCTGCAGACATCTCTCAGCTCTTTCCTCTGGGTCTCTCAAGCATCCGGTTACAGGCACTGCTGGTGCCAAAGCCTTCTAGAAAAAATCCAGCCAGACAAAGAGTCTTGGTCTATCTGGGCTGCTGTCACAGAACATCACCGCCAAGGCAGCTTACCAAGGACAGGGGCTGGGCATCTGAGGTCAGCACGGTTGAGCTCTGGTGAGAAGCTTCCAGGTGGCAGACTGCTGCCTTCTCACTGTCCTCACATGGTAGAAGGGCTGAGAGAGCAGCCTGGGGTCCCTTTCATAAGGGCACTAATCCCATTCATGAGGGCTCCACCCTCATGATGTAATCGCCTCCCAAAGCCCCACCGGCTGATACAATCACTTTAACAGGATTTCAACATATGAATTTTCAGGGGACACAAACATTCAGACCATAAAACAAGAGAGCAACCCCTCACCTCCAGGTACCAGAAGGAGATCCATTGAACCAGACTGGCCCAGGTTGAGATGGGGCTTCTCAGCAGACAGAAGCAGAAGGGCATTGAGGTAGGTTGGTGAGATCTACCAAAGGCCAGTCCTCACTTACAAATATCATAGCGTGAAGGAAAAGACACAGGACATAGAGAAAAAGAGACTGGGGCAAAGGTGGGGGCACTGAGGGGCGAAAGCAATTGTGGTCATAAACCAAAGCAGCAAGGGGCCAGGAGCTCCGGTGGCGAGCAGCAAATGGTCCCAAGTGAAGTTGATGGTGATCGTGGTGATCATTAAACAGAGAACATCATGACTCCGCCGATTTGGAGGGAAAGGGGATCGACAGTTGCCCATGCTGTCCCTCACCTGGGAAAGGAGAGAAATATGTTTGATTTTGATGCATTAACTACAGCTTTTAGGAAACATCAGAATCACCCAGGGTGTTTTAGCAAGATGATGCTTGGGTTGTGCCCCAACCCACTGATCCACGGAATCTCTGTGGAGTGAATGCGATTGGGGTTAGGGCATTCCTGCTACATAGGACAGTGTCCTCATGTCCACCGGCAGCTGTAGCTAAAGAACACTGTGATGGCTGATGCTTACAATAATGGTCTTAAATGATCAGGACTGTTCTGTGTTGATCCAGATTAGAGGAGGATAAGATGGCAACCTGTATGTGGTACTTTACCATTGCAAAGAACTTTTGCATAATCTTTTGCCTCATTTCCTTCTCATTACAATCTTGTAAGGTATAGATTATTATACCATTGCTTTGCAGAGGAAGTCACACACCTTGCATAAGGTCATAGACTAACAACTACTGTGTCTTCTGTTGCCAGATCTTTCTATAAAAGCCTATCTGGAGCTTCCCTGGTGGTCCAATGGCTTAGACCCTATGTTCCCAATGCAAGAGATCCAGGTTCAATCCCTGGTCTGGGAACTAGATCCCACATGCCGGAACTAAAACCAGGTACAGCCAAATAAAGAAAGAAATATTAAAACAACAACAACAACAACATATCTGCAAAGAAGTATCACTATAGAAAAGTCTGTATTAAAATAATATTTCCTCAAGGGTTTATTTATGCATTCACTCCCTAGACATCACTGAAGGCCCACTGTGAGCTCCACAGTATATCAAGTGTGGCGCTGCCCCCTCAGCTGTCTGGTAGACCCAGTTAGCCTGAAGTTCATTCCCCATATGCAACAGCTTCTCAACAGCTATAGCTGCTGCAGTTTTACTGATAAAGTCTCCCTGGAAAGTGAGTGGAGGTCATTTTCCACTTTCTAATCAAGCAGTGGCCTCCATATTATCTCGAATCTTCTAGTTCTGATCTGTTCTCTCCAGCCCTGAACACAGCTCCTGACTCATCTGCAGATTCACGGGGATGTGTTAACCCCTCAGATGCTTTCTTCACAGGGAAACTTAGCAGGGAATTTCCTCAGCTCTGATATTTACTTAGTCTGGAGAAGGCCGGTTTATTTCCTGCTTCCCAGAGCTCTAGGGGGAATCCCAGGAGTCTGAGATGAGGTTTTCCCTATGATGGCATTTGTATTTGGGTCCGATGATGACATTACCAGGGAGAAGGGAACGTGCCTAAAGTAACTACAGGTCAGCGGATGAGCTCACGATGTCCCTCACCTAGCATTCAGGATTCGTCTCCAGTGTGCCGAGTTACAGCATACCTCCTTATCAGATCTCAGAACCACGAAATGTCTGAGCCAGAAGGAAATTCAGGGCTGGTCAATTCCAGTTTTATCATTTTATTCTTGGGAGGATCGAAGCCTGGGGAAAGGAAAGACTTCCCAAAGTGGTTTCAAGGCAGGACTAAGGTTAGAATTCAGATCTTCCCAAGGGTGAGAAGATCAGTTTTACTAATAAAGTCTCCCTGGAAAGTGAGTGGAGGTCATTTTCCTCTTTCTAATCAAGCAGTGGCCTCCATATTATCTCGAATCTTCTAGTTCTGATCTGTTCTCTCCAGCCCTGAACACAGCTCCTGACTCATCTGCAGATTCACGGGGATGTGTTAACCCCTCAGATGTTTTCTTCACAGGGAAACTTGTAGCTTACCTACACTGGGTCCCACCATCTCTACCTACCTGCTTGTTTGCTTAAACTTTGATGAGGTAAAATCATTTTCAGCAGGAGCCTTCAGATGGGAAAAGAGAAGAGTCAGTCTGGGCAAGCCCTACTGAGTCAACCTTTAGCTGACTTGTCCCAGAATCATGCTCAAACCTTATCTAAAAAGTAACAATGTTGATTTCTATGGGCTCAAAGAACAATAACCGCTTGAAATTCAAAACCCACACATAAGACAGTGCTGTGTGCTGGTTTGGGCCTGGATTCACCTTGTCAGCCATCCACTTCTGAGATGTGCATGGGTGTATAGATATTCATCATGTCCCAGGCTGGGGCAACCTTTATAAACCAGATGTGCAAATTCCTGGGCTGTTGACCTGATTAGAATTTTCCAGATGTAGGTGCCTCTCTCATTTGGAACCATCCAACAGGGCAGGAAGGCTGCCGGGCAGACAGTCCGAGGCTTACCCAGAATCTCTGCCAGAGTCTACAACGTGCTATTTAAAGCTAGTTATATAACCTCTCTGGGCTGGTGTTCTTTTCTACACTGGGACTTATGATATTTGTCTTACAGCTGTTGGGAGCAAGTGAGGAAATGATGGAGAAATGTTTGGAAAAGAGTAAGTACCAGTAACCCAGACGGGTGGATGGCTCTCATGTTCATTTTGATGTTCTGCCCACTTCTTGATGATTAGCTCTGGGCAGAGATAAGGCCTGATAGCTCTTGCCAGGAGCCACTTCTCAAATCAAAGATTTGTTGTCTTTCCTGAAAGCTTTACAGCGTGGAGGAAGATGGTCTGATTGGAACCTTGATCCCTAGGCACTGGAGGAAGTAGGTTAAAGATCAGAAACCACTGCCTGCCAGTCTCCAGGGCAGGACACTGGGGCAGCTTGGTCTCAGGTCCTGGCTAGTGCTGCTCCCCGTGGGAGGCTGGAACCCCCCAGAGAAGACTGTGAGTCGGGAGGAATGATTTCAAGGATGCAGGGTAAAATGTACCCCCAATGTGGGTCTCCTTCCTGACTTGATATACTTTGAAAATTCTCACTCACAAACGTGGTTCTTAGCGACAAGGATATATGGTACAGCATGAGGTAATAGAGTCACTATTTTTGTCAATTAAAAAAAATTCAAGTATAATTAATTTATAATTTTGTAAATTTCTGCTGTACAGCAAAGTGACTCAGCCATATACATAATCTTTTTCATTATGGTCTATGATAGGGTACTGAACACAATTCTCCGTGCTGTGTAGAAGGACCTTGTTTATCCATCCTATATAGATGCTTATACCTGCTAACCCCAGCTGACCACGCCTTCCTGCCCAGGCCCCTCCGCCAGTCTGTTTCCTGTGTCCATGGTTCTCTTTCTGTTCATAGATAGGTTCCTTTGTGTTGAATTTTAGATCCCACATATAAGTGGCATCATATGATGTTTGTCTTTCTCTTTCTGACTTCCTTCACTTAGTGTGATAATCTCTAGTGGCATCCATGGTGGTGCAAACAGCATGATTTCATTCTTTTTTATGTAGAGCCATTATTTTGTAATAACTTCAAATAGATGGTAATCTATCAAAATATTGAATCTCTGTGATATGCATATGAAATTAATATACTATTGTAAATCAATCATACTTTAATTTTTGAAAAACACTATATTATGTTAAAAGCACTGTGGTTCTTGGCTCCCATTAAAGCTTGAATCCCCTTGGAAGCTGTAATCCCAGACACTAGTATGAGTCACATAGATTTCAAGTTGATGAGTTTGTCAGCTCCTTTTTGCAATAAGAGATTAACAACTGGGGAGAATAGAGAGGAGGTAGGGAGAGCTAGTAAGGGAGAGGGGAGAGAGAGGAAAGTGTTGGGATATGAAATTTTGACCAAGGACAGAATTGTGCTCTTGTAAAAGGTTAGTAAGCTTCTGGCCTGAAATAAAGCTTGGGGATAACTTATGACTTGAAAATGGTCACGCTCTCCTTTCTCCTTTGGATCCAACAATTTAGAGTTGATCAAATTTATTTTGCTATTTTGCTGTGTACATAATTTGATTTCCAAGATATACTCTTATCCATTTTGAGGAAACATCAAATTCCTTTTCTCCTACTAAATGATTGTGTATGGTAGTTTTAGAAAGTGTGATAGCATGTTGATTGATGTTATCACATATTCTGAATTAATTCCCAAATGTTTTTCTCCTTGAGATTCTTGTTTCATTACATGATATCTATTCTATTCTAATTTTAAGGTGATACTGATGATGGTAATGGTGAATATGACAGTGCTTTAATTAACAACTTCCTAATTAATTTTTCTTAAACAAGTATTTTTTAGAAAAATATTTATTTTTTTGTTTTGGCTGTGTTATGCAACTGGCAGTGAAAGTACCAAGTCCTAACCACTGGATTGCCAAGGAATTCCCAAAAGGCTTTTTTAACCCTTTTCTTGAGAAACCCTTGGAATGCAAGGAGATCCAACCAGTCCATCCTAAAGGAGATCAGTCCTGGGTGTTCATTGGAAGGACTGATACTGAAGCTGAAACTCCAATACTTTGAAGAGCTGACTCATTGGAAAAGACCCTGATACTGGGAGGGATTGGGAGCAGGGGGAGAAGGGGACGACAGAGGATGAGATGGCTGGATGGCATCACTGACCCGATGGACATGAGTTTGAGTGAACTCTCGGAGTTGGTAATGGACTGGAAGGCCTGGTGTGCTGTGATTCATGGGGTCGCAAAGAGTCGGACTCTACTGAGTGACTGACCTGAACTGAACTGAACTGGCTGTGCTATGTAGCTTTGCTGGATATTCGTTGTTTGAGGAGAAAGATTGCTTGTGGACACATATACTCTAAACACTTACTACTAACCTAAGGGACTATTGATGAAATTTAAAAATCATCCATATATCCACCCATCCATCCGTTAGTCAGTCCATTGTCAATATATCCATCCATCCATCTGACATCCAGAATATGTTTGTTAAGCACCCACTGAGTGTACCAGCACCTCGGTAGCCACAATGGTGGCAGCCGCCAGGGGTAAGTTCAAGATTGGCTGTTCCCACGTGACCTAGAGACCTTAATAGATGGTCATTTACCCACAGGCCGTGGACTCTGGTCCTTGTAAACTTCAATAGTTACCAGGCTGACCCTGGATAAAATTGTGAAACTAGAGGTTCAGAATATTTAGATTCTGGTCATTGGCTCAACTCCAGGAAGACATGTATGGGCAGAGAGCAAAATATAATCAGGATATAACCAAGCCACTTCTAGGAAGACTTGGTCATGGAAGGCTTGGTCACGTTAGGCAGGAAGAGAGCTGTCTCCACACCTAGACTGCCTGCCTGCAGTTAAAGCAACAGGGGCATGAATTTGGAAAGATAAACAGGAGATACCTTTTTGTTTCTAAGACGTGCCTGTGGAGTAAGATTCAGGGTCAGACACAGAGGCTTCATGTCATTTCACCAACTAGTCATAGTAAAAATCTCAACGAAATAAGAAGGGGACACAAAAGGAGGAAAATATAAATTTAGGTCCCTGCTCATGAGACAACTAAGATCTTACTGAGGTGCTCCATTTTTATAGAGAGAATGATGCAAGGCAGGATAGAGTCGAGTAGGCAGTGTATGCAGACTGCAATGCTGGAAACTTCATTTATAAAAGCTTGTGGAGAATGACATCAGTTCAGTTCAGTTCAGTCGCTCAGTTGTGTCTGACTCTTTGAGACCCCATGAATCGCAACACGCCAAGCCTCCCTGTCACCACCATCTCCCAGAGTTCACTCAGACTCACGTCCATCGAGTCAGTGATGCCATCCAGCCATCTCATCTTCGGTCGTCCCCTTCTCCTCCTGCCCCCAATCCCTCCCAGCATCAGACTCTTTTCCAATGAGTCAACTCTTCGCATGAGGTGGCCAAAGTACTGGAGTTTCAGCTTTAGCATCATTCCTTCCAAAGAACACCCAGGACTGATCTCCTTTAGAATGGACTGGTTGGATCTCCTTGCAGTCCAAGGGACTCTCAAGAGTCTTCTCCAACACCACAGTTCAAATGCATCAATTCTTCGGCGCTCAGCCTTCTTCACAGTCCAACTCTCACATCCATACATGACCACAGGAAAAACCATAGCCTTGACTAGACGGACCTTAGTCGGCAAAGTAATGTCTCTGCTTTTGAATATACTATCTAGGTTGGTCATAACTTTTCTTCCAAGGAGTAAGCGTCTTTTAATTTCATGGCTGCAATTGTGGGGACAAACTTTACTAAGTTTATTCTAGAGAAAAACATGCAAAATCTAAATGAGGAAAATATAAAAATACTCTTGAAAAACACAAATGTAGACTTTAACAAATGGAAATGACATTTGTTGTTGTTGAATAGGATAATATTATAAACATCATGTCAGTTCTCCCTTTTTTGTTACTTTTTAAAATTTAATGAAACCACAGCAAAAATACCAACAAGCTCTTTATGGAATTAGACAGGCTGATAAGTAAAATTCATGTAGAAAAAGAAGCATACAAGAGCAAACAGGGAGAAACTAAAAACACCTGAGGGAAGTAGCTCCACTGGGCATTAAAACGTATCACAACATGACCACAGGGAAAACATCAGGGTGTTGGTGCTGGAACAGACAAAAAGACCAGTGAAAGAGAATACAACAGATCCAAATACTCATGGAAATTTAGTATATGAGAGAGGTAGCGTCTCAAATTACAAGATGATATTTTCTAATAAATGGTGCTGAAACAACTGGAAAAAGATAAAATTAGATCTATACCTCACCCCATATGCGAGAGTAAATTCCAAATGGATTAGCAATCTAAACCACAAAAGTACTGGAAAAAAAGACATGGCTGAATTCCTCTTAACCTCAGTTAAGAGGTTAACTCAGTTAACTCTGCCTCAAAGCCCAGTCACAACAAAAGCAAACACCGATAAATTTGACTAAATTGAAACAAATCAAGTGAACAGAAAACCCAGGCAAGCACAAGGCAAAAAATTATCATAAACAGCTGTAAAAGTAACTAATAGGGGGAGAAAAGATTTTTACCATCTACCATAGACAACAGGTCAGTGTTCCTAAGCCCTGTGTGTGCTTGCGTGCTAAGCCACTTCAGTCGTGTCTCTTTGTGACCCTGGACTGCAGCCTGCCAGGCTCCTCTGTCCATTGGATTCTATAGGCAAGAAATCTGGAGGGAGTTGCCATGCCCTCCTCGGAATCTTTCCGACCCACAGATCAAACCCAAGTCTCTTACGTCTCTAGCGTTGGCAGGCGGGTTTTTTTTACCACTATCTGGGAATCCCTCCTAATACTCGAAGAACTTCTAAGGAATAAAGAACCAAAAATCTTTTAAAAATTAGGGAAAAGTTGCAAATATATATATATGCAAATGCTGTACTCTAGCTAGCAAATTTGTTTCCCATGGTGTATAAGGTATCGATCCTGAAACTACTTTCAGTTCAGTTCAGTTGCTCAGTCGTGTCCGACTCTTTGAGACCCCATGAATCACAGCACGCCAGGCCTCCCTGTTCATCACCAACTCCCGGAATTCACTCAGACTCATGTCCATCGAGTCGGTGATGCCATCCAGCCATCTCATCCTCTGTCGTCCCCTTCTCCTCCTGCCTCCAATCCCTCCCAGCATCAGAGTCTTTTCCAATGAGTCAACTCTTTGCATGAGGTGGCTGAAGTACTGGAGTTTCAGCTTTAGCATCATTCCTTCCAAAGAACACCCAGGGCTGATCTCCTTTAGAATGGACTGGTTGGATCTCCTTGCAGTCCAAGGGACTCTCAAGAGTCTTCTCCAACCCCACAGTTCAAATGCATCAATTCTTCGGCGCTCAGCCTTCTTCACAGTCCAACTCTCATATCCATACATGACCACTGGAAATACCATAGCCTTGACTAGATGGACCTTTGTTGGCAAAGTAATGTCTCTGCTTTTGAATATGCTATCTTTATGGCTATACTAAGAACGGACAAGCAAGTGAAAATATTGTGGATAATGAAAGACACTTTTGTTATGTTTTTGTTTTTTTACTGCTCAAGAAAAGTCATAAGTAAGGAAAGGTGGAAAGTTAGAATGAAATACACACACACACTGAAGGATTCAGAAATGCGTGTGTGTGGTTTCCTAGGTCTGTCTGCTGAGAGGCCCTAGGAGAAATGATAGCTCATTAGCAGTGAGCACACCAAGTGTCCAGATCTTAGTTTCTAAAACACCATTCTCAAATAAAAGAAACCAGAACTCATTGCAGAAATGGTTGATTCTAGGGATGAGGCTGAAAAAAGAATATAAAATTAGCCTGAAACATCTTATGGTGCCAGGAAGGAAAGAAGTACTAAAAACCAAATTTAGGACATCAAAGGACATAAGTGCCAACCTGAAGGCGTTCCTAATGCCAAAGGTAGAAGAACTTTAGTAACCATGTAAATAATAATAGTAATGTAAAATAACCCATGGAATAAAATGAATATCCTTTAGTTCATACTGTTATAAAAAAATAACTAAATAAAATATTGGAGAAGGGACAGTTCTGTCCTACAGAATTCCAGTCAATAAACGTAGAGAGAATGAAGCAAACAAAGCCTGGCTTTGGGCAAAATCACACTAAGAGCTGTTAGAAGCAAGAAACGAACCGCGGATGGCTGCTAAAATCAGTGGGCAAAAGTACGAGGACAAACACACTGTTTGCAGAGTCTCAGACTATCTCCCCATAAGGTATTCATTAATTACAGAGGAAAAAATGGTAAGTTTATAATGGAGCAACTTAGCATCTGAACCAAGTGGCCAGGATTAATGTTACCAGTGATAACACATACAGACATCATGCACCCCTGATGTGATGCACAGAGAAAGACGAGACACCATTTCTGCGGCATTCTTGCCAAAATGCATCATCTCAATCTATTCACAAGACATCAGACAAACCTTCAAACTGATAAACTTTCACAAACGAGAAGAGACTAGGCAGACACGATGACTAAATACAGGGTGGAGTTCTGGATTGGGTCCTGGACAGGGAAAAGGACATTAGTGGGAGAACTTTGGAATTCCACTAAGATGTATAGTTTAGTTAATAAGGTTGTATTAGTGTTAATTTATTGCTTTTGATAATTTGAATGTTTGTTTTATGTAAAATTTAACATCAGGGGAAGTTGGGTGACCACTATATGGACATCTATATTATTTTTACATTTTTTTCATAATCTAAAATTGCTTAATTTTTTTTGGTAAAAAGGCCACCTGTGTATTTCCTGTGTCAAAGATCCAAAGTCAAATAAACACAAATCCCCCGTGGTTTCCCAAACTCCTCTTTGCTGAGTTACTGCACACAATTCGTTTTTGTATTGTTTGTCCAGGTTGCACCTTCTATGTACTCAATCCTAGAAGACATAGTCAAAATGCAATCATGTATTAAACATTTTCACTCTCCAACAACGAAAAAACTCTAAAGGAAAACAAAATTAAAAGTCTGGAAGCAAAAATAAGCTTATTGGTTTAACTTCTTTGCCGTGTGTTCTCTGTCACTTCAGTCGTGTCCAGCTCTTTGCAGCCTCATGGACTCTCTGCGGCCCCATGGACTGTAGTCCATCAGGCTCCTCTGTCCATGGGATTTCCCAGGCAAGAATACTGGAGTGATCTTTCCAACTTAGGGATCAAACCCGCATCTCCTACCAATGCAAGTTCTTCAGAGATCAATATAGAGAAATTGCTTCTGTATTCCAAGGCCCCAGTGCCTTAGAAAACTAAAGGCATTGGAATGAGAAGAAATGAATCCTATCTGAGTCATCTGAATCAGCTTGGTTTCCCAAAACCTCTTGTGTAACTGCCCCCTGCTTCCTGATATTCTAGTAATTACTCTTCCTGACCCCCACCCCCCATAAATCTGCTCTCCATATCAATCAGGAAGCAGCTTTGTCATAATTAGCTGGCTGTAGCTAGAGTCGGGGATTAAGTGAGGGAAAAACTGGTGAAGGGGAGGAATGGTGGGGACAGAAGACCAGAAGGATCTTGAATGAAAGCTAGGGGTGTCTTCACCAGCTCACAGGAGCCTGGCAGGGTTCCTTCTGCCTTCTGCAGAGGTTCTGTGTGAAGGAGGTATGGTGGGGGTGGGGATGAAGGGTGGGGGGAGAGGGAAGAGAGGCCTGCTACAAGCTGGCCAAGGGTCTCTTTGAGGGATACAGAGGTTAGGGATTGCATGAACTTTTTAGCATGGTCAGAATTACATACCCCTTTGCTAGTGGCCCTATGGCCACACAAACAGAGGGTGTCAGTGTCTTATCTGGGGTGAGGACTTCTAGGAAACTGACCAGGAACTCCACTGGGAAAAAAATGCCAGTGACTGCTCCCACAGGCAGGCGCATCCCCAAGTCCATCTCTTAAGACAAGTCAGGTCCACCAGCCTTGGGCCCCGGCACTCCAGGTCACACTCCAGGTTTGTCAGAGGCCCTGAAATTCCATCTCCTGGCTTTGTTCCCCTGGATTAGTGGTGAGTGGATGTATGATGGATGAGCGATGCTTTGAGGCTTATGAAGTGGCTGCGTTACCTCTTCTAATAGATCAGTTTCAGTGGGAGAAGGTGTCAAGGAGGTCAGACGAGCCCAGGCACGTCCAGAGTGGGCATCCAGGGTGGACACTGAAGAGGGCACCCAGAAAGCCTGGAGGCAAGAGGGCTTTAAGAATGAGCTGGGCCTCCGTGGACAGGATGCAGAAAAGCACAAGCTCAGCCCAGTGCTATGGTCAGACCTAGGCAGCATCTCCCAGGGGGAGGCTTCTTTGGGGGCTGTGGAATGGCCAGGCAGAGCCACAGCATCCATCTGGGCAAAGGCAGGAGAAAAGACTCAGGCTTCTGGGATTGGCCCGGGGCAGGGGCTGCCAGACTATGGCTCGTGGGCCTCTTCTGGCTCACTGCCTGGATTATAAATAAAGTTTTATTGGAATATAGCCATGCTGTGTCCAGCTTTTGGTGTATTGCCCATGGCTACTTTCATGCTTAAATGGCAGAGGGATGAGCTGTGACAGAGGCCATATGGCCTGCAGAAGATTTGTAATGTATTGTATGCCCTGGTCTAGGGCATATTGGGTTCTGTCCGTGCTTTCTAAAAAGATAAAATCCCCTCTCAAAAAATAAATGCCTTGAGACTTCCCTGGTGGTCCAGTGGTTAAGGCTTTGCCTTCCAAATCAGGGGGTGTGGGTTCAATCCCCAATGGGAAGCTAAGATCCCACGTGTTTTGCAGCCGAAAAGCCAAACACTAAAAAAAGCCAAAACACAAAACAAACCAAAAAAACATATATCTTTCCTTTTCTCTTTGCCTTTCACTTCTCTACTTTTCACAGCTATTTGTAAGGCCTCCTCAGACAACTGTTTTGCCTTTTAGCATTTTTTTTTCTTGGGGCTGGTCTTGATCACTGCCTCCTGTACAATGTCACGAACCTCCATTCATAGTTCTTCAGGCATTCTGTCTATCAGATCTAATCTCTTGAATCTATTTGTCACTTCCACTGTATAATCATAAGGGATTTGATTCAGGTCATACCTGAATGGTCTAGTGATTTTCCCTACTTTTTTCTATGAATGTTTATTGATGAATAAATGAATGAAAAAAAGAATGGATGTGTGGATAAATACATAATCAAAATCTTCTAGGGAAACCCACAAAAAGATGGTGTGTGTCTGTATATTAAAGGAAGGTGCTACAAACCCAGGCTTTTGTCCTGGGTTGGGAGTGCTTCTGAGCAGAAGCGTCAGTCTTGTTTCTGGTAGCTCCCTCCCCATCATGGATTTTCCATACACATTCCTCCACCCCCAATCCCCACACTCAGGGCCAATGCCTAAATTCCCCAACACTGGGAGAGCCTCTTTCTAAGCCTAGATTCCAAGTTGTTAGGACTCCATGCTCTGTTGTGGGGGCAGCGAAAAGCTCAATAGGAGGCCTTCTGCATTTCTTCAGCCAGCGGTCCTCTTTTCCCCAAGACCTGTTTCCTCCAGAGTTCACATACTCTCTCTCCTCACCGTGAACACCTTTGTCATCCCCCAGCTCAGCCCTTAAAGCTCCTCCGAGCACTGGCTAAGGCCACAGGTGGCCTGCCTCCTCCCCAGCTCCCTCCCTAATCTCACGCTCACACCCCGTGATCTCAGAGGGCAGCACAGAGTCGCGGCTCCCAGGCAATCAGGCAGGATCAAAGGAAATCCCCGCTCCTTCCCATCCTCTCCAAACCTCATCTGTAAATGGGAGTAGCAATCACTTACCTCATGGAATTATAAGAATCAAATGGCCAAATAATAAATACCAGAGAGGGTGTGAGGAAAAGGGAACTAACTCTTCTACTCTGTTGGTGGGAATGTAAACTGGTGGAGCCACTCTGGAAAGAGTATGGAGACATTTTAAAAGACTAGAACTACGGAATGATCCTGCAATCCCACTTTTGGACATATATTCAGAGAAGACTCTAATTCAAAAAGATGCATACACCCCAGTGTTCTCAGCAGCACTGTTTATAAGAGGCAGGATATGGAAGCAAATTAAATGTCCACTGACAGTTGAATGGATAAAGAAGATGCAGTGAACAGACACAGTGAACTATTACTCAGCCATAAAAAGCATGAAATAACGCCATTTGCAGCAACATGGATGTGCCTAGAGATGATCATACTAGGTGAAGGAAAATCAGACAGAAAAGACGGATATCTTATGATGTCACTTATACATGGAATCTAAAATGATACAAATGAACTTATTTACTAAACAGGAACAGATTCATTAGACATAGAAAACAAATGGAATGGAAGGGGAAAGGGGGAGGGAGGAATAAATTAGGAGTTTGGGACTAATAGATGCACACTGCTGCTGCTAAGTCGCTTCAGTCGTGTCCAACTCTGTGCAACCCCAGAGACAGCAGCCCACCAGGCTCCCGCGTCCCTGGGATTCTCCAGGAAAGAACACTGGAGTGGGTTGCTATTTCCTTCTCCAGTGCATGAAAGTGAAAAGTGAAAGTGAAGTCGCTCAATTGTGTCTCACTCCTATCGACCCCATGGACTGCAGCCTTCCAGGCTCTTCCGTCCATGGGATTTGCCAGGCAAGAGTACTGGAGTGGGGTGCCATTGCCTTCTCTGAGATGCACACTAGTATATATAAAATAAATGAACAACAAGGATCTACTGTATAGCACAGGGAGCTATATTCAAGATCTTGTAATAACCTATAATGGAAAAGAATCTGAAAAAGAAAACACACACACACACACACACACACACACACACACATATGTATGTATGTATAACTAAATCACTTTGCTACACACCTGAAACATTATGAATCAGCCATTTTTTTTTAACGGAGAAAAACTTTAACTAAAGAACCAAATGGCAATTTACTATATGAAAAAATGATTACTATTCAGTCCATAAACTGAGTGAGCAAAATGATACATTTTCTTGTCCTTTAAAAAAGTAACTTAACTCTGTTTTCCAGTTCCTGTCCTAGATGTGGCAACCTGGAAAGCATATTACTCTCACCATGGCAAAGATTTTTTTTTAAGCTGGAAAAATGACAAGTTGATAACTTTTATTGAACCCATGGGAGAACTGAGGACAACCAACTAGAATGAAATCCAAGAAGAAACAAGTGCCCACAGGGAGAGACAAGGAGTGAACACTGGCCAACACAGCTAGACTGCGGCAAGATTTCGGTTGGAATGCTTAAGAGACTAGTAAAGACAGAAAGTGTGGAGCCCAAGGGGGGATTTTTTTTTCTCTCCAGATCACAAGGTTAGGGAGAGTCCTTGAGGAAGAACCTCTTGTGATCCAGCCCCAGGGGAAGTGAGCATCTCCCACCACAGGAGGGACACGGCCCCTCCCCCGATGCTTCTCTCTAGTCCCTACTGTGGGAGCAAAGCCTTAATCTGTAGGGTGAAGGGCAGCAACACCATAGCCATATGGTGTCATTATAGCCATATGGAGGCATTATATAAGGGTGCACAACTTATAAGCAATCTGAAGATGAATAAAATAACACACCTTTCGTTCATACACAAATTAAGGCACTGTTCTGAGTACCGCTGTACACATGCCTCTAGGTTGTAAATGAGCTCAATTCCAGCACTTCCGTCACAGCCCGAGAAAGTGAGAGATGCCTTATGTGGCCGGGTTGATATTAATAGCAGTGACCTCCAGAACTGTCCCTCCCCAAGAACACACATGACGCAAGAAGCGACTACACAATACCTTTGCTCACATCCTATTGGTCCAAAAGTAAATGATGCCCAAGGGAATGGGAAAGAGTATTTGTTCTGGATGCCCACGTGTCCTGCTAAAAATATCAATAACCAGGAAAGCAATAAAAAAATGGACAGAAGACCTTAACAGACATTTCTCCAAAGAAGACATAAGATGATTAATAAAGACATGAAAAGATGCCCAACATCACTCATTATTAGAGAGATGTAAATCAAAAGGACAATGAGTTATCACCTCACATTGGTCAGAATAGCCATCATCAAAAAATCTACAAACAATAAATACTGGAGAGGGTGTGGAGAAAAGAATACCCTCCTGCACTGTTGGTGGGAATGTAAATTGATACAATATATAGATTCCTTTAAAAACTAGGAATAGAACTACCATATGACCCAACAATCCTATTATTGGGCATATGTCGTGAGAAAACCATAACCGAAAGAGACACATGTACCCAAATTTTCATCACAGCACAATTTACAATAGTTAGGACATGGAAGCAACCTAGATGTCCATCAACAGGTGAATAGATAAAGAAGTTGTGGTACATATATACAATGAAATATTACTCGACCATAAAAAAGAACACATTTGAGTCAGTCCTAATGACTCAGATGAACCTAGAGCCTGTTATATAGAGTAAAATAAGTTGGAAAGAGAAAAACAAAATATTGTATATTAATGTATATAATGAAATCTAAAAGATGGTACTGATGAATCTATTTTCAGGGCATCAGCGGAGACACAGACATAGGAACAAAGTTGTCAACACAGTGGGGGGAAGAGAAGTTGGGACAATTGAGAGAGAAGCATGGAAACATAGATAGTACCATATGTAAAATAGCCGATGGAAACTTTATTGTATGATGCAGGGAGCTCAAATCAGGCACTCTGTGACAACCCAGAGGAATGGGGTGGGGTGGGAGATGAGGGGGAGGTTCAAGAGGGGGAACCTCCCATAGGTACACATGTATACCTGTGGCTGATTCAAGTTGATATATGGCAGAAATCAATACATTATGTAAAGCAATTATCCTTCAACTAAAAATAAACTAATTTAGATTTAAGAGAGAGGGGATGTATGTATACCTATGGCTGATTCATGGTGATATTTGACAGAAAACAACAAAATTCTGTAAAGCAATTATCCTTCAATTAAATAAAAATTAATTAATTTTAAAAATATAGAAATAACTATAAAAAAGAGGATCTTTGCTACAAAACGGACTATTTTTCTGTAATTCCACTTGATTTTCCAATATTAATTCCATATTAATATTGCTATACCATTTTTTGATCAGCATTTGCATGGTATATTTTTCCCATTTCATTCTTTTCAATTCGTCTTGGTTATAGCACGTAGCTGGATTTTCTTTTCTTTTTTTCATTCAGTGTGATAAATCCATCTTTAAATAAGAGACCCATATCGACTATATTTATTGCGAACCATTTTATTTTTGCTTTCTATTTGCCATGAATTTCCCTTTTTTTCTTTCCTTTCCCTTTGTCAGTGCTGTATGTTGAGTTGGATAGAACTGTATAGGTCTCCGTCCCCTGCCCCTCTTTTTATTATTCTACTGTTTGGAAGCTATTGGTTCTACTACTAATCATGTAATGATCTGCATTTAAATCTTAACATCATATGAATCACCTGAGGCAGGTGAGATGTCTCATGCTCAAAGATATTCAGACTTGGTTAGGGGCCCTGTGAAACTCCCTGGGATGTGCTTACTGGCTCTGAGTAGCCCACTTGGTGTGATGAATATACTCCTAAGTCAACCATTGCCACGGGGATGGGAGTGGTGGGGCAGTGGTACTCTCCTTGGTCATGCCTGTGTCATGGACCAGCCTGGTAGTCAGGGGGAGGGATTAGACTCACCCAAACAACAGAGAGAATTCATGAGAAAGGGGTGTTATTGACAAAAGAGGGGGGAACTAGAGGTCTGCCCAGGAGGATCCATCCTAAATGTGTATATAAACAACAGAATTTCAAAACATGATAGAACTGGTAGAAGAGGAGAGCTAGACAAATCCACAGGTGGGTGGAAAGTTCGCTACTTTGGTTTATTTTTCTCTGCAACACTGGAAAACTGGAGTATAATTAACTTGCACATCTGTGAAAAATTGGAAGATTAATAGCTCCTTGTGCTCAAGGGAAGGAAATTATTTTTTTTTCCATTTCATTATTCTGATTTAGAGTTTAATGGGCCATAGAAGTGGCTGCAAAAGGAAAAGAGAAGCAGAGAGTACTTTTGAGATTGAGCAACGAAGGGAGGGATTTCACCCAGAGGAAGAGAGGTCAGAGATGGGAGTGAAAGTGCGTCTAAGAGTGGAGCCATGGCTCCACACAGCTGAGAGGGGATGAGGCCTCCCCTGACTGGCAGTGTGGACTCACTGCGGGAAAGCTTGGCAAGGAGAATCAGTAGGGAAGGGGGCACCTAATGAACAGTCCTCTACTTAGCCTAAGAAATGGCAAGTTTAGTTCTCCTCTTCCAAAGATACAGGCATTTCACTGGAATTGTACTTAACCTATATAAACTTGAGAAAGACATTGTCTTCCCTCGTAGCTCAGCTGGTAAAGAATCTGCCTGCAGTGTAGGAGACCCCAGTTTGATTCCTGGGTTGGGAAGATCTGCTGGAGAAGGGGTAGGCTACGCACTCCAGTATTCTGGCCTGGAGAATGCCATGGACTGTATGGTCCACGGGGTTGCAAAAGAGTTGGACACGACTGAGTGACTTTCACTTTTATAGACACTAGGAATAAAGGAATACAGTAATTAGTTACTTAATGTTCAGGTTTGCCCTATTTTACTTAACATTTGTATACTAGAAGCATCTTTAATAATCAACCTTTTGTTAGCATTTTTCCTCCTTGCATTTTTTAAAAAGTCAGTTCTATTCATTTTCCAGCTTCATGAAATCAGTAATGACTTTTAATTTAAATAACCTAGTTCAACATAAAGGTTTGAATTCTGCCCTAGATATCTTTATTTTTTTAATACTTAAAATATAGTTGATACTTTCCTATGTGCCTTTAGGAGTTACTAAGTTTATCAATTCTCTAAAATAAGTATTCTTGTGGGAAGGATTTTCATGTTTGACATACATCATGGTGGGGTTTTGATCTGTTTTAAAACATTAGAAGCATTTTAAAGATTACTGAGAATCAAGTATTTACAGATTAAGCAACTTGCGTTTCTTATATTTTATGGGACCTATCTGTTTACCTAGAGTAATGTGTGTTACAAACATAGTTGTTGCTGAAACTGACAAACAAACTGGCAAGTGTGCATTCTCCATGGGCCATCACAGCTGCAGTGAGACTTACGGCACCCAGTAAGCAGATCAGACCCAAAGCAGTGGCTTGTAGTTTTTCTTCATAGACTATTTCTCTGCAGTCAGTGTCTCAGATTAATTTGCTGCATGAGCCAAAGAACCACAGTTCATTTTTTGGGGACATTGGTGCCATAATCAGAGAGTTAGGAAATATAGAAAATTAGAGTTTGATGCCAGTGACAGTAAATCAGGAGTTTTTCATTTTTTTTCCTTCTTATTATAAAGGTCCTTAGATACTACAGTGATTTTTCTAAAGAAAGAAATGTATTTCTTAAATTATAAGACTTGAAAGTCAAAATTACTCCTTGATCCAGGAGGTACAGAATGGAGGTCGTGTTAGCAGGCATGAAAGCAACATAAATCCTGTCATTTATCTCCATAAGAGCTCTTGGATGGCCAGGTGTATTGTCAATGAGTAATCATATTTTGAAAGCAATATGTTTTTCTGAGCAGGAGGTCTCAACAATGGGCTTGCAATATTCAGTATATCATGTTATAAGTTGTCATCCAGGCATCATTTTTCTGTTTATAGAGCACAGGCAGAGTAGATTTGGCATAAGTCTTAAGGGCCCTAGGATTTTCAGAATGGTAAATGAGCATTGGCTTCAACTTAGAGTCACCAGCTTCATTAATCTCTAACAAGGGAGTCAGCCTGTCTTTGAAGCTTTGAAGCCAGGCATTGTCTTCTCCTCTTGAGCTATGAAAGTCCTCGATGGTATCTTCTTCCAGTAGAAGGCTGTTTTGTCTACATTGAAAATCTGTTGTTCAGAGTAGCCTCCTGTCTCTTTATCTTAGCTAGGCTTTCTGGATGACTTGCTGCAGCTTTTATATCAGCATTTACTGCTTCACCTTTCACTTGGATGTTATGGAGATGACTTCTTCCCTTAATCTCCAGGAGCCAACCTATGCTATCTCCAAACTTTTCTTCTGCAGCTTTCTCACCTCTCCCAGCCTTCACAGAATTGAAAAGAGTTAGGGCCTTGCTCTGGGTTAAGCTTTGGCTTAAGGAAACGTTGGAGCAGGTTTGATCTCCTATCCAGACAGACCGTGAAAAACTTTCTCCATGTCGGCAAGAAGCTGTTGGGCTTTCTCATCACTGTGTGTCCACTGGAGCAGCACCTTGTTTTTTAATACATTATTTCTGGCTGCACTGGGTCTTCCTTGCTGCGCCTGGGCTTTCTCTAGCTGTGGCGAGCAGGGGTTACTCTCTAGCTGGAGTATGCGGCCTTCTCACTATGGTAGCTTCTCTTGTTGTGGAGCGCCGGCTCTAGAGCCTGCAAACTTCAGTGGCTGCGGATCTCAGACTCTAGAGCACGGGTTTGGTAGTTGTGGCACATGGGCTTGGCTGTCCCACAGCACTGGGAATCTTCCCGGACCAGGGATCGAACCCATGCCCTGCATTGGCAGGCAGATTCTCAACCACTGCTACTCCAGGGAAGTCCTGGAGGAGCATTTTTTATTTCCTTCAAGAACTTTCCCTTTGCATTCACAGCTTGGCTAACTGTTTGGCACAAGAGGTCTAGCTTTCAGCATGTCTTTGTTTTTGACATGCCTTCCTCACTAAGCCTGGTCATTTCTGGCTTTTGAGGGGTGTGTGCCTTCCTTTCACTTGAACACTTAGAGGCCACTGTAGGGTCCTTAATTTCAATACTGTTGTGTCTCAGGGGATAGGGAAGCCCAAGGGGAGGGAGTGAGACGGGGGAATAGTCAGAACATACATGTTTGATTAAGTTGACCATCTTATATGAGTGTGGTTTGTGGTTCCCCCATCAGTTACAATAGTAACGTCAAAGATCACAGATCACAATCAACATCACAAATATAATAATCATGAAAAAGTTGGAAATACTATGAGAATTACCAAACTGTGACAGAGAAACGTGAAAAGAAGAGAAGTGAAAAGCAAAGGAGAAAAGGAAAGATATACCCATTTGAAAGCAAAATTCCAAAGAAGAGCAAGGAGAGAGAAGAAAGCCTTCCTCAGTCATCAGAGCAAAGAAACAGAGGAACAAAATAGAATGGGAAAGACTAGAGATCTCTTCAAGAAAATTAGAGCTACCAAGGGAATGTTTCATGCAAAGATGGGCACAATAAAGGACAGAAATGGTATGGACCTAACAGAAGCAGAAGATATTAAGAAGAGGTTGCAAGAATACACAGAACTGTACAAAAAAGATCTTCATGACCCAGATAATCATGATGGTGTGATCATTCACCTAGAGCCATCCTGGAATGTGAAATGAAGTGGGCCTTAGAAAGTATCACTACGAACAAAGCTAGTGGAAGTGACGGAATTCCAGTTGAGTTATTTCAAATCCTAAAAGATGCTGCTGTGGAAGTGCTGCACTCAATATGCCAGCAAATTTGGAAAACTCAGCAGTGGCCACAGGACTGGAAAAGGTCAGTTTTCATTCCAATCTCAAAGAAAGGTAATGCAAAGAATTCTCAGACTACCACACAATTGCACTCACCTCACATGCTAGCAAAGTAATGCTCAAAATTCTCCAAGCCAGGCTTCAACAATGCGTGAACCATGAACTTCCAGATGTTCAAGCTGGATTTAGAAAAGGCGGAGGAACCAGAGACCAAATTGCCAACATTCATTGGGTCATTGAAAAAGCAAGAGAGTTCCAGAAAAATATCTACTTCTGCTTTATTGACTATCCCAAAGCCTTTGACTGTGTGGATCACAACAAACTGTGGAAAATTCTGAAAGAGACAGAAATACCAGACCACCTGACCTGCCTTCTGAGAAATCTGTATGCAGGTCAGAAAGCAACAGTTAGAACTGAACTTGGAACCACAGACTGGTTCCAAATTGGGAAAGGAGTACATCAAGGTTGTACGTTGTCACTCTGCTTATTTAGCTTATTTGCAGAGTACATCATGAGAAATGCTGGGCTGATGAAGCACAAGCTGGAATCAAAATTTCCAGGAGAAATATCAATAACCTCAGATATGCAGATGACACCACCCTTATGGCAGAAAGTGAAGAAGAACTAAAGAGCCTCTTGATGAAAGGGAAAGAGGAGAGTGAAAAAGTTGGCTTAAAGCTCAACATTCAGAAAACGAAGATCATGGCATCTGGTCCCATCACTTCATGGCAAAGAGATGGGGAAACAGTGGAAACAGTGACAGACTTTTATTTTTTGGGGCTCCAAAATCACTGCAGATGGTGACTGCAGCCATGAAATTAAGTGACGCTTGCTCCTTGGAAAAAGAGTTATGACCAACCTAGACAGCTCATTAAAAAGCAGAGACATTACTTTGCCAACAAAGATCCATCTAGTCAAGGCTTTGGTTTTTCCAGTCATCATGTATGGATGTAAGAGTTGAACTATAAAGAAAGCTGAATGCAGAAGAATTGATGCTTTTGAACTGTGGAGTTGAACTCTTGAGAGTCCCTTGGACTGCAAGGAGAGCCAACCAGTCCACCCTAAAGGAAATCAGTCCTGAATATTCATTGGGAGAACTGATGCTGAAGCTGAAACTCCAATATTTTGGGCACCTGATGTGAAGAACTGACTCATTAGAAAAGACCCTGATGCTGGGAATGATTGAAGGTGGGAGAAGAAGGGGACGACAGAAGATGAGGTCTGGTGCCAAGCAATTTCCTACATTCAATAAGGATTTGTACAGAGATGAACTCATGAATATTCACACTAAACAATTCTTTCTGTCTTTACCTCTTTTTTCCCCTTCCTTTACTTTCTTTCTTTCTCTCTTTTTCTTCCTTCTCTCCTTCCTCTTTCTTTCTTTCTCTTTTCCCTCTCAGACTCTTTCAATTCCTTCCCCACTCATGCTCCAGTTCTTCTCGCAGGCACATGGGATTTTATGGACCCTTGGGTTGGAAGATTACTGACTCATCAAAGTCCAATGACGTGGAATCGGAAGATCTATTTCTTTTCCCTGCCTTTTAAAGAAATGTGTTGTAATTTCTGCAGCAGGAGTAAAGTGATTAGCAGCTATTCAAATGTTTGCAGGGCACAAGAATTTTTGAAGGTCTAGAGTAAACCTTTGCCTTAGTTCTGACCACTCAGTGGATGGAAATGAAATCTGTGTTCAAGGAAATGTTGTCATTGATTAGAGGTCTGTCATCAAGCAGGGTGCCAGGAAAAAAAATGTTCCTAACTTGTCTACAGACATATCTCATTTTATTGTGTTTCACCTTTAATGTGTTTTGCAGATAGATTGAAGGTTTGTAGCAACCTTGCATCAAGGAGGTCTATCAGTGCCATTTTCCAGTAGCATTTGTTCACTTTAGATCTTTCTGTCAGTTCAGCTCAGTTCAGTCACTCAGTCGTGTCTGTCTCTTTGTGACTTTATGGACTGCAGTACTCCAGGTCTCTCCGTCCATCACCAACTCCCAGAGCTTACTCAAACTCATGTCCATTGAGTTGCCAAAACTAGGAGAGTCATGGTATTAGGGCCATTCGAAAAATTTTAAAGTTACACCCAAGAGGAAGAATCCTCTGGTCTGAATTTCTCCCCACTTGTGAAATTCTCTGCTTTGTGTCCAAAGTGAAAAACACACCAGCAGTAGCTACTTGTTCAACAGATGTTTTGCAGCTGGTTTCTGCTGTGGCATATTTTAAGTTGGATGTTATTCTTCTGCTGCTCTCAGAGCATTAGCCCACAGAAGGGTCTGGCTTCTGTGATGACTGCCACAGAAGCACTTGCAGGCAATGTCTCATCGATATTAACCTTTCTTAAATGTCCATCACGCTTGCAAATTTCATGAAGCCAGGTCTACGTCATTTTTATTCATCATTAGACCATCATCACCCTGCATAGTAGAAGCTCAGTAAATATTTCTTGAATATACAACTTAATACTATTGGAAAATCCAACCTATAGTCATAGCAATGACAGAAAAGAAAGCACTAAACAGACTTGTAATTATCATTATAAGGTACTGAAAGAGCTCTGTTATAAAGAAGTTAGGAAGCCCATAAGGCACAATGTCTAGTGCACAAGTGATATGACTTATGCATTCACCAGTATCTAAAAAAGGATGTTGAATAAAATTAACCAGTGACATCCATAGAGGAATAACATAAATCCCCTCTAGTTTTGTAAAAGAAAATGTTCAACATAATCAGTTCCTTATTATTAGTTACAAATAGCATATAGTATATCCATTTTGATTAAGGACCAGCAAAGTAAACTAGCAATAATTGTAGACTAATTTCAAAATATTCAATGAAAATTATTTCAGACTCTTTTTTGGGGTTTTATATTTCTTTTTTCAAGAATACTACCAGCATGTTTCAAGGCAATTAAATATTGTACATCATTTTTAATTGAGATGTAATTGACATATAATGTTGCATTAGTTTCAAGGGCACGACAATGTATATATTACAAAATGATCACCACAATAAGTCTAGTTAGCATCCATCACCACACATAGTTACACGTTTTTGTTTTTTTTTTTTCTTGTGATGAGAACTTTAAAGATTTACTCTCTTAGCAACTGTTAAAGTCATAGCACAGTGCTATCACGAGTAGTCAGCATGCTGTACATTGCATCTCTGGGACCTGTAACTGGGAGTTTGCACCATTGGATGACTCTCAGCCCCCACCTCTGGCAACCACAGTTCCATGTTTCTATGTTTGGTATTTAAAGATTCTACATATAAGTGTAATCATACAGTATTTACTTGTCTTTCTCTGTTTGACTTCATTTCACTAAACATAATGCCCTCAAGGTTCATTCGTGTGTCACCAACAGCAGGATTTCTGTGTATCTAGTCAGGAAGCAACAGTTAGAACTGGACATGGAACAACAGACTGGTTCCAAATAGGAAAAGGAGTACGTCAAGGCTGTATATTGTCACCCTGTTGATTTAACTTATATGCAGAGTACATCATGAGAGCCACTGGGCTGGAAGAAGCCCAAGCTGGAATTTAGATTGCCAGGAGAAATATCAATCACCTCAGATATGCAGATGACACCACCCTTATGGCACAAAGTGAAGAGGAACTAAAGAGTCTCTTGATGAAAGTGAAAAGTGGAGAGTGAAAAAGTTGGCTTAAAACTCAACATTCAGAAAATGAAGATCATGGCATCTGGTCCCATCACTTCATGGGAAATAGATTGGGAAACAGTGGAAACAGTGTCAGACTTTATCTTTTGGGGCTCCAAAATCACTGCAGATGGTGACTGCAGCCATGAAATTAAAAGACACTTACTCCTTGGAAGGAAAGTTATGACCAAACTAGATAGCATATTGAAAAGCAGAGACATTACTTTGCCAACAAAGGTCCATTTAGTCAAGGCTATGGTTTTTCCAGTGGTCATGTATGGATGTGAGAATTGGACTAGAAAGAAAGCTGAGTGCCGAAGAATTGATGCTTTTGAACTGTGGTGTTGGAGAAGACTCTTGAGAGTCCCTTGGACTGCAAGAAGATCCAACCAGTCCTTTCTGAAGGAGATCAGCCCTGGGATTTCTTTGGAAGGAATGATGCTAAAGCTGAAACTCCAATACTTTGGCCACCTCATGCAAAGAGTTGACTCATTGGAAAAGACTCTGATGCTGGGAGGGATTGGGGGCAGGAGGAGAAGAGGATGACAGAGGATGAGATGGCTGGATGGCATCACGGACTCGATGGACGTGAGTTTGAGTGAACTCCGGGAGTTGGTGATGAACAGGGAGCCCTGGTGTGCTGCGATTCATGGGGTTGCAAAGAGTCAGACATGACTGAGCAACTGAACTGACTGACTGATGTCCCAAGTTTCCTACATCCATTTTCCATCAATGGACACCGATTATTTCCATTTCTCGGTCACTGTAAATAAAGGGGCAGTGAACACTGGGGTACAGATGTCTTCTTGAGTTAGTGATTGGTCTCCTTGGGATAAATACCCAGGAGTAGATCTTCTAGAGCATATGGCGCCTTGGTTTTACTTTTCGAATAGGCTCCACACTGCACAGTCCCTGCAATGAGAGGTACTCCCATAGTGTACAAGGGAGTGTACACTTTGTTCCACATCCTCGCCAGCACTTGTTACTTCTTGTCTTTCTGGTGATAGCCCTTCCTAGTTTCTTCCTCCCTTTTGCTGCCTGAAATGCATCTGTGCTTTGGACCGAGAGGAGGAGAGTTGAACCCTAGAGACGACGGAAGGCTCAGAGGAAAGGTCTTGAGTCCCACCAGCCTGAGAATGCCCATCTGTGGACTTTCTATCTCTTTGTGAGATATTTAGTTGCAGCTGAACCAATCTCAGTTATATAAACACTGATGCCACGTGTTATCCTTTTATACACACATATCTCTTTTCTTAGCTGGATTGTATGTCCCTTGAGGAGGAACGTGATGGCCAAGAACTTCTGGGTATCCCATTTAATATCTAGCTTTGCGATTGGCTTTCCCAATGGTCTGATCTTGGACCAAGGTCTGGTGAGTATGTCTCACGTGTCTGCTTTGTAAAAATTGAAGAGACTAAGTATTTGTGTTTGTCTCCAATGGTTACCACAGGGCTGGAATCACTCACCTGCGTCAATCAAAGACTGCAGGTCTAGATTTAGAGAAAGCTTGCACTGTCTGGAAGTGAATTTCTTTTGGAGATTATTACACAGCTCGGTGCTGTCAGAAACGCTTTTGAGAAGTCTGCTGTTCCCCACCCTAACTCACGCCTTCGCTTCCAAACCCTCTGCTTCTTGTCTGGGACCCTGGGCATCCCCAGGAATCAACCAAGTTAACCTGCACCAAGGATCTGTCCACCGTGCGCTATGGTGGGTAGCAAAGACTGTCACTTGGGGAGGAAAGCACATTTATTTCAAGATTAATTATAGTGCCTGTCTACTGGCAGTTTCTCAGAATTCACACCATGGAACACACTGCCCCTTATTCCTGGCTCCTCTCTCCTTTGTTGACCCTCATCCGCCAAAGTGCCCTAAGAGACGGCTTTCTGTCTGGCCCTTGCATGAAAGGGTCGGTGCTCACAGAAATGTTGTAATTCCTTAGGTGACGGAGCGAAATGAAGAGGCTTGGCCACTGAAATGTTTGGTGTGTGCATGTACTTACTCGCTCAGTCGTGTCTGACTCTTTGCAACCCCATGGACTGTAGCCTGCCAGCCTGCTTTGTCCATGGGATTCTCCAGGCAAGAATACTGGAGTGGGTTGCCATGTCCTCCTCCAGGGGATCCTCCCAACCCAGGGATCAAACCCAGACCTCCCAGAGAAGCCTAAAATATTTGGTAGAATAGTTAAAACAGAATTTGGGAAAATTTGTAAATAAGTTTATTTTTTATTAAAAAAAAATTATATAGACCATTTTAAAAGCACGACATGACTAAGTGACTGAACTGAACTGAGACATTCATTATTTCCAGGCTCCATACCCTGTGAGCTGATCTCCCTGAATACAGAGACTGTGTGTATTTAGTAGCTCAGTTGTGTCTGACTCTTTGCAACCACATGGACTGTAGCCCATCAGGAGGAGCCATGGGATTCTCCAGACAAGAATACTGGAGTGGGTTGCCATTTCCTTCTCCAGGGGATCTTCCAGACCCAGGGACTGAACCCACATCTCCTGCATTGCAGGCAGATTCTTTACCACTGAGTCACCTGGGAAGATATGAGTGTAGGCATGGGGGTGGGGAGACACGTGGCTGAGTGGCCCTTAGTTCTCTGCTCCCTGCAGAGTTGGCCCCAAGTTACAACCTATGTGGGAGACATGAGAGGCTCCGTTTTCCAGAACACCCCACAGATGACTGATGCCCTGTGTTACCTGAGCAGCTGGCCTGGCCCCAGGTCCCTGCTCTCAAGACCACCTCTCCCTACACAAAAAGCCACAGCTCCTCAGCATCCTACTTAATACATTGTGCTGTTGTGTCCTAACCTGCATCTCTGCCTCCCTTACCCAGTAGGCCATCTACTCTGATGGGCCATCTGTTTCTAAGGCAGGCTTTCCACTTCCAGACTTCTAAGCCTCCCCTTCCCTCCCCTTTGCCCATCAAACTACCACACCCTTCGAGGCCCTGCTCATATGTCACCTCCTCCAGGAAGCCTGTTCTGAATCCTCCAGTTGGGGTTAGCCATGAGCTAACGTAGTGGCTTTCACTTCAAATGGCTTGTACCTCTGCTCTGTACTTGACCTCCTTTGGTCTTGCGCACCAGAGGCCGCTCCTGGAGAGCTGGCTTATCACTCTTCTCCCTCAATCCCAGGTGTGCTCAGCAATGTTGAAAGATGACCAGGCCTATCTTGTGAAAGTCCTCTGTGGCCTCCCTTGGCATTGGAGAGTCTGAACCTGTCTTTAAGATTTTGCATGATCCGACCTCTTTCCTGCCTTGTCTGTAAACTGCTCAAGAGTAGGGATCAGAGGAAGACACACTGTGTGAATCAACGCAAATAACTGGACAAGCAGAGGTGAAACGGCTCAGCCCTCATCCCCTGCACTTGGGGCTTATGGAGGCTGCCAGGCTGGACCACTGGAGTGGCCTGGAGGAAAAGCCTTTAATTTTCCTTGCAGGAGGAATGAAGTAAAGAAATCAACAAGGACCTACTGTATAGCACAGGGAACACCACTCAGTGTTCTATGATGACCTATATAGGAAAAGAATCTAAAAAAGAATGGATATATCTGAACGTATGCATTTCCCTGATGGCTCAGATGATAAAGAATCGCCTGCAAGGCAGGAGACCTGGATTAGATCCCTGGGTTGGGAAGCCTGGAGAAGGGAATGGTGACCCACTCCAGTGTTCTGTGCTGGAGGATCCCATGGACAGAGGAGCTTGGTGGGCTACATACAGTCCATGGGGTTGCAAAGAGTCAGACACAACTGAGCAGCTAACATACATATGCATACCTGAATCACTTTGCTATACACCTGAAACTAACACAACATTGTAAATCAACATGCTCCAATATAAAATAAAAATTAAACATTAAGAAGAAAAGATGAGCCCTTAGAGGTGCCTCCCTTCTCTCCTCTTGGAAGGGGTTAGACACATAGGAACAATAACCCCTTCCCCTCTGACACTGTCTGGCTCATACTGACTCAAGGATCTCTAAGAATAACTCCCTGGAAGAGTGCTTTGCAGCTATGGAAAGTCCCCACAGTCCTTCCTGACCCCTTGGCCTAAATTGTCTGCTATATCCGGCTTCATGGGCTTCTAAGGAAATATCCACATACTTGGGATATGATTCTATCAGATGCCAACCTGATACTAATGGCAGCTTCAAAACTCCCCAGGGAGGTGGGATTCATGAATGAGAAGAAGCCAGAGTCACTGACCTAGAGTCCCAGGCCAAGGAAGTTATAGAGACATCTAGTCTACCAACCTTGGCCACGGGCTTGTTGCAAGCTGTTTTCTTTATCTGTAAAATAATGGGGTGGAATAGTCAGAAGGAGAGTTGGATTCTCAAATTTTTTTCCTCTTGGCCATGAGGAAGAACACCTTTCTTCAGTGAAATGCTGACAGAAGAAGCCAACCATGTGAGGATACCCTTGGAGCTTCTACTGTGTTTGAAATGGAAAATGGGACCCTTTTCCTCATACTCCTTTCTTAGCCTAAGCAGAAACCCCATGGCTCCTTTGGGCTCTGTTTAAAAACCCATCAATATGACCCAGCCATTCTACTTCTGGGTATTAACCAAAGAAAAATGAGCCAAACGTTGTATACAAATGTTCATCGCAGCCTTTTTTGGTAATAACCTCAAACTGGAAGCAAACCGTGGTGTCCATTAACTGGTGAATGAATAAGCAAATTATGCATTTGTACAATGGAATACTGCTAGGCAACAAAAAGAGTGAATGAACGATTGATATATGCAATGGCATGAATGGACCTGAAATCATGATGCTGAGTTGAAGGAGGCCAAACCAACAAAAGTGTCTGCCACACGCCTCCATTTGTATGGCACTGCAGGAAATGCAAACTAACCTGCAGTGACTAAAAGCTGATTGGTGGTTGCCAGGAAAGGAACAGGATGATTCCAAGGAGGACTTGGAAACTTTAAGGGTGTTAGAGATATTTCACATCATGATTAAGGTGACAGTTTATAAGTGTATATACACACACCAAAACATATCAAGCTGTCTACTTTAAATTTATTGCATGTTAATTATACATCAATAAAGTTATAAAAAATAAATTATAAAAAAGGCTAGGAGATTGTTCTATCTTGGAATGCTAACTTAAAAAGCACAAAAATTCTCATCAAGTTCTCACCAAAGCTAGTGCTGGGACCTTGTTCGCAGCAGAGTCGTGTGGTAATGTTGGACCCGACCCCTGTCTGCTAGTGCTCAATGACCCAGGCAGCGAGAGCCTGCAGAGCATCCAGGAGGCCCCCAGAGAAACCCTCGTTGCCCTTCTGCTGGCAGATAGCATCGGAACCCACACTTTTCCATTTTCAAGTGACGGCAAGTGAGAGTCCCATGGTCTAGTCTGGTGTGTCATCACCAGCAGGCCTGGTCTTGCTCCCATTAATGAGCCTTTCAAAAAATATCCAACTCCCACCTCCATCCTCATCGATTTTTGTTTCTGATTAATGTTTCAGTTGTCTTCTTGGAGGGACTTGTTCCCACCTGGGACTTACTGAAGATGATATCAGAGGACCTGTTCCCTAGAGCCGCTTCTCCAGAAAAGGGGTCACCGTGCAGTCAGCAGACAGAGCTGGGTGCTGGCTCAAGGATTTTCCAAACAGTGGAAAGAAATGGGAAAAAACACTCCTGTGCTGCCAGGTGGAAAACGGAGATGGAAAACAGACATTACTTTCTTTTCTGCCAACTGCCTCCAGGTTCCTGGCAGGACTCTAAAGTACACAATAAGATTTCGGCTTGATTGCTTTCATTTTTGATTTTGAATTCATTCTCAGTACCTGTTAGGGCCTACTGCTCTGCTGGGCACTGGACAGGAAGCTCATGGTTGAGTGAGGTGATGATCTGATTAGAAACAAGACCCGGTGGAAGGAAGGACAGGTAAGGGGCAGGGCAGTCACATGCGACTTCAAGGCCACACCACATATGTTCTAAGTGTCTTTATTGCCTCTAAAGTGTTTGGAATTAAAGAAAGGGGAAATCCATTGGCCTAGAATCATCAGGCAAGGAGGAAATGGTTAAGCCTTAGAAAACACAAAGAAGAGGAAGTAATGGTGAGAAAGTCCAAATATAAAGGCAGAAATAAGTATAGTAAGAAAAGTTGAGTGTGACAATAATTATGTAAAAATTGAAAAATATAAAACCAGAAATACATTAATTCTATATGTAAATATACCCCACCAGAAATATACATAAACTGTCTACAGGGAAATTCCTCAAATTGAAAACAAGGATAGTATCTGGTGAGGTCATGGCATAATCAAGGAGGACTTTATGTATGTTGTTTAAATATTTTATAATTAAGTCTTTTGAAGACTTCTGTGAAATTTTCTTTTATCGTTTATTTTTCAAATTTTAAATTATGAGGGACTTCACCTAAGTATACACATAACATAAAATTTACTCCTGTAACTATTTGTATGTGCCCAATTCAGTAGCACTAAGTAGGACCACATTGTTATACTACCATCATCACCAATCACCTCCCAAAATTTTTCATCATCCCAAATAGAAATTCTATACAAAAATTAAACAATTATATCTCCTAGCCCTAGTAACTGAGAGAATCATTTCCTAGGCAGGTTGACAAGAAGTCTGGGGTCCCCAAGGAGGAGATAGGGGTCTGGAGTTCTCAGTCAGTTCAGTTCAGTCACTCAGTCCTGTCTGACTCTTTGTAACCCTATGGACTGCAGCACTCCAGGCCTCCCTTTCCATCACCAACTCCTCGAGCTTACTCAAATTCATGTCCATTGAGTCGGTGACACCATCCAATCATCTCATCCTCTGTCTTCCCCTTCTCCTGCTTTCAATCTTTCCCAGAATCAGGGGTTTTCAAATGAGTCAACTCTTTGCATCAGGTGGCCAAAGTATTGGAGTTTCAGCTTCAGCATCAGTTCCCCCAATGAATATTCAGGACTGATTTCCTTTAGGGTGGACTGGCTGGATCTCTTTGCAATCCAAGGGACTCTCAAGAGTCTTCTTCAACACCACAGTTCAAAAGCATCAATTCTTCGGCACTCAACTTTCTTTATCGTCCAACTCTTACATCCGTACATGATTACTGGAAAAACCAAAGCTTTGACCTTTGTTGGCAAAGTAATGTCTCTGCTTTTTAATAAGCTGTCTAGGTTGGTCATAACTTTTCTTCCAAGGGACAAGCATCACTTAGTTTCATGGCTGCAGTCACCATCTGCAGTGATTTTTGAGCCCAATAAAATAAAGTCTGTTACTGTTTCCACTGTTTTCCCATCTATTTGCCCTGAAGTGATGGGACCAGGTGCCATGATCTTGGTTTTCTGAATGTTGAGCTTTAAGCCAACTTTTTCACTCTCCTCTTTCCCTTTCGTCAAGAGGCTTTTTAGTTCTTCTTCACTTTCTGCCATAAAGGTGGTGTCATCTGCATATCTGAGGTTATTGATATTTCTCCTGGCAATCTTGATTCCAGCTTGTGCTTCCTCCAGCCTGGTGTTTCTCATGATGTACTCTGCATATAAGTTAAAGCAGGGTGACAATATACAGCCTTGATGTACTCCTTTCCCCATTTGGAACCAGTCTGTTGTTCCAAGTCCAGTTGTAACTGTTGCTTCCTGACCTGCATACAGATTTCTCAAGAGGCAGGTCAGGTGGTCTGGTATTCCCATCTCTTTCAGAATTTTCCACAGTTTATTGTGATACACACAGTAAAAGGCTTGGCATAGTCAATAAAGCAGTAGATGTTTTTCTGGAACTCTCTTACTTTTTCGATGTTGGCAATTTGATCTCTGGTTCCTCTGCCTTTTCTAAATCCAGCTTGAACATCTGGAAGTTCATGGTTCACGTACTGTTGAATCCTGGCTTGGAGAATTTTGAGCATTACTTTACTAGCATGTGAGAAGAGTGCAACTGAGCACATAGTTTGAGCATTCTTGGCATTGCCTTTCTTTGAGATTGGAATGAAAACTGACCTTTTCTAGTCCTGTGGCCACTGCTGAGTTTTCCAAACTTGCTGGCATATTGAGTGCAGCACTTTCACAGCATCATCTTTTAGGATTTGAAATATCTCAACTGGAATTCCATTACCTCCTCTAGCTTTGTTCATAGTGAAAGGCCCACTTTGAATTCCAGGATGTCTGGCTCTAGGTGAATGATCACACCATCATGATTATCTGGGTCATGAAGATCTTTTTTGTATAGTTCTTTTGTGTATTCTTGCCACCATTTCTTAGTATCTTCTGCTTCTGTTAGGTCCATACCATTTCTGCCCTTTACTGTGCCCATCCTTGCATGAAAAGTTCTCTTGGTATCTCTAATTTTCTTGAAAAGATCTCTAGTTTTTCCCATTCTATTGTTTTCCTCTATGTCTTTACATTGATTACTGAGGAACGTTTTCTTATCTCTCTTTGCTATTCTTTGGAACTCTGCATTTAAATGGGTATATCTTTCCTTTTCTCCTTCGCCTTTTGCTTCTCTTCTTTTCATAACTGTTCATAAGGCCTCCCCAGACAATCATTTTGCCTTTTTGCTTTTCTTTTTCTTGGGGATGGTCTTGATCACTGCCTTCTGTACAATGTCACAAACCTCTGTCCATAGTTCTTCAGGCATTCTGTCTATCAGATCTAATCCCTTGAATCTATTTGTCAATTCCATTGTATAGTCATGAGGGATTTGATTTAGGTCATACCTGAATGGTCTAGTGGTTTTCCCCACTTTCTTCAATTTAAGTCTGAATTTGGCAGTAAGGAGTTCATGATCTGAGCCACAGTCAGCTCCCAGTCTTGTTTTTATTGACTGTATAGAGCTTCTCCTTTGGCTGCAAAAAATATAATCAATCTGATTTTGGTATTAACCATCTGGTGATGTCCATGTGTAGAGTCTTCTCTTGTGTTGTTGGAAGAGGGTGTTTGCTGTGACCAATGCATTCTCTTGGCAAAACTCTATTAGCTTTTGCCCTGCTTCATTCTGTACTTCAAGGCCAAATTTGCCTGTTACTCCAGGTATTTCCTGAATTCCTACTTTTGCATTCCAGTCCCCTATATTGAAAAGGACATCTTTTTTGAGTGTTAGTTCTAGAAGATCATGTAGGTCTTCATAGAACCGTTCAACTTCAGCTTCTTCAGCATTACAGGTTGGGGCATAGACTTGGATTACTGTGATATTGAATGGTTTGCCTTGGAAACAAACAGAGATCATTCTGTCATTTTTGAGATTGCCTCCAATTACTGCATTTCTGACTCTTTTGTGGACTATGATGGCTACTCCATTTCTTCTAAGGGACTGTTGCCTGCAGTAGTAGATATAACGGTTATCTGAGTTAAATTCAGCCATTCCAGTCCATTTTAGTTTGCTGATTCCTAGAATGTTGACGTTCACTCTTGCCATCTCCTATTTGACCACTTCCAAGGAGTTCTCAAGGAGGAGAGAAAGAGAAACAATTTTTTTTTTTTTCTTGAGCCCAGAGCTGATTTTTGTACAACAAAACAACTCATCTTGCTCAGGGATATGTTTTTCCTTAAAACTCTGTACCAATGATTATATAACAACAATGTATCTTGCTTGAAGACATGTTTCTCCTTCTTGAGACCATTTTGACTAATCCTGTCATCTTGAAATGTTTCTTATGGGAGTGGGTCTGGTGAGACCTTTACAACCTTGAGACATTCTTTTGACTTACTGTAATAATCAATTGAAAAATTATACAACTCTCTTACTAAGACTAGTGAGGGGGGCACTCTCTATCTCCCTTCTGATGTCTATGTCAGAGACTTTCTCTGTCCCTTTTTATACTTTAATAAAACTCTGCTACACAAAAGCTCTTGAGTGATCAAGTCTGGTCCCTGGTCCCAAAGCTAAATCTTCAGAGATCATGAATCTGACATTGTTCACCATAAACTATCATAACCACCATTCCATTTTGTCTCTTTGAGTCTGACTGCTCTTGGTACCTCATACACATGGAATTCTACAATCATCTGTTCTTTTGTGTCTGGCTTATTTCACTTGGCATAATATTTTCAAGGTTCACCCATGTTGGGCCATGTGCCAGAATTTCATTTCCTTTTCAGATGGGATAATATTCTATAATATTCTATTGTATAAATAACATATTTTGTTTCCTCTTCATCCACCCATGGGCATTTGGGTTGTTGCTACGTTTTGGCTATTGTGGATTATGCTATTATGAACATTGGTGTACAAATATCTCTTCAAGACCTTGCTTTCAATTCTTGTGGGAATATACCTGTTAGGGGAAGCATACTGATTGAAACCATCCACCCTGGCCAGGCACCATAGTAACCATTTGCATGAGTTGTTTTATGACAGGAGGTCCTGCTAAGGAACACAGAACTAATAAGCCACCACCAACCGGAAGAATTCGGGAAAGGCCAAAAGGAGACACCACATGTCTGACCACCTCCAAGAATCCATCTCTCTGGCATCCATCTTGGCTGAACAAGGTGTGCACCACCGGGAAGGACTCTGAGTCAGAATGATTGGCTAAGGACAACCCAGAAACTAATCCTGTCACCATAAAACCCGAGACTGTGAGCCATGTGGCAGAGCAGTTCTCCTGGGTTCCCTTACCCTCCTGCTCTCCACCCGGTGCCCTTTCCCAATAAAGTCTTTTGCTTTGTCAGCACATGTGTCTCCTCGGACAATTCATTCCCGAGTGTTAGACAAGAGCCCAGTTTTGGGCTTGGAAGAGGTCCCCCTTCCTGCAACATACCCAGAAAGGGAACTGCTGCATCATGTTGTAATCTATGTTTAATTTTTCAAGGAAACACCATACTTTTTTTCACATCAGCTGCAGCATTTTACCCACCAACCATGCACAAGGGTTTCAGTTCCTCCAGTTCCTAGCCAACACTTCTTATTTTCTCTTTACTTTTTTGGATAACAGCCATCCTAATAGATGAGAAGTGCTACCTCATTATGGTTTTGGTTTGCACCTCCAGCATGTGAAAGGTAGAGGAGCATGAGAGAGAAGGAAAATCCCATCAATTAACATATTAAATAAGGAAGTTACAACCCCTCCCCCACAGCCTCTGCCCGGGTTAAGGGCAGTTTGCAGGTGGGGAGCCTGCTTGTTTCCAAGTAGTGGGGAGGACACAGTTTTAGGCTGGGTCCAGACTTGCTTGGCTCTGGGCCCATTTCTAGAAATGCCCCTAAAAAGCTGTTAATTAACCCATAGAGTTTAAAGAGACATTCGGGGTGTGAGCAGTCTGGCTGTCTTCACTTTACTGAGCTTTCCATTAGCAGAGTGAATTCAATAGCTTTTTCTCCATGCCCACTCACCCCCATCTCCGGTCAGCTCTGTAACCAGGTTTCTGATCCAGTGAGGAGCCGCTCTATGTAAGATGCAGCCAAAGTCAGAAGCAGTACTAAGATTTCTTGGCTGATGTTTGCTATCTTTGAGATCAAAAGCTCAAGGCATTTCAGTAAAATGACTCTTGATAAAAACACATTCTTGACTAATTTGTTCCAACAGAAAGTTGAACTGGAAAACTCCCACCTGCACCCCTTTTTGTTTCACTGGTTTTGAAATTCAGCTTCCTGGGTAACACAGTGTTTATTAGTTTAAAAATAAATAAAATCCCCTTAAGTTCCCAGAAAGAGCGTGTTACTGCCCTGGGAGATTTCCGGTTGGGGAATGTGACCTCCAAGTCATTTACTCAAAATCTTGATACAGTTGCGATTCCATTCAAGAAGCTTGAAGAGCCCACTTTTCCTCCGGAGGGGACTGTCATCTTTTCTACCTGGCAAATCTGCCCTTCAAGACCTGGCTCAGCTCGCGTTCTGGAGCCCATGAGCAGCAACAAACGAGGAAGCCTGTGAGCTCAAGAGCCGGTGCTCCTCTAAGAGAACCGCCGCAATGAGACTGCGCACTGCAGCTGGGAGGCAGCCCCTGCTAGCTGCAACCAGAGAAAGCCCGCACACAGCCACGAAGACCCAGTGCAGGAAGACATAGAAGATCTGGCTCAGGCATCGTCTCCTTTGTAAAGCCTCTCTCAGCTCCTGAGAGAGTCCAGGAATTCGGAAGGCCCTCCTCCAGACTCAGGCAAGCACCTAGAGGGCACTTAGAACATGCAAGTCAGTTCCAGTGGAGACAGTCCCTTTCTCCCACCAGCCTAGAACCTTGCAAAGTGTCAGGCACATGACAGATCTTCAGAAATCTGTCTGAGAAGAGTTTTCACTTCACACTGGAATCTCGGATTGGGTAGGAACCAGGCTGGACCAGGTTCCACTTTTTGTTTTTAAACCTTGGTTTTCTTGGGGACAGGAGACTTGGGAAGAGGCCACCAGCAAGACCGCTGCTGGGACTGATGGTATCTCTGCGTCCAGTCCTCACGGGATGCTGCTTGCACAGTCAGCTCCTTTCGCTTGCCATAGTCAGAATGGGGAAGAGGGTTTTCTATTGAGAAAAACCACGGCCTATAGTTTCAGGCACTTTCCCAGAAATCTGACCCCGGAATAGCACCTTGCCAAGCTTCTCTGGACCAGAACCAGTCTCTGCACTTCCTGGGGACTTCTTAACTCTGGGGAAACAGGGGCTCCCTGGTGCCAGGGCCAAAAAAGTGCCGGAGACAAGCAAGGGGCTGCTGGGAGGCTGATATGTAGGCTCCCTCTCTGCTCAGATCACAGAGGGGAAGGCAAGCCCAGGAATCAGCCACTTACGGGATGCCTGCTGGCTCCTGCCCCCTGCTCAGCCTGTTTAAGTGAAGTGAAGTAAGTAAGTGAAGTCGTTCAGTTGTGTCTGACTCTTTGCGTCCCCATGGACTGTAGCCCACCAGGCTTCTCTGTCCATGGGATTCTCCAGGCAAGAATACTAGAGTGGGTTGCCATTTCCTTCTCCAGGGGATCTTCCCAACCCAGGGATCAAACCTGGGTCTCCTGCATTGCAGGCAGACGCTTTAACCTCTGAGCCACCAGGGAAGCCCTTGCTCAGCCTGTTTAGGTAGCCTGAACCTTCAGCCTGTTGCCTGACTCACTATAGTCAGCTCATCCTCCCATCAGAATGTTAGCTTACCCACCTCCAAGTGAACATCTCATGCAAGGTGCTAGACACATGCCTGTAAGTGGAAACATCCTGACTTTACAAGAACAGGTTGTGTAGATGGCTTTTACGCAGGCTTGCTCTTGGCAGAATTTGGTTTAAGACTCACTTGTAACATGACACTACAGGGAGAAATTAGGGGATGGGACCAAGGGCCCCTATCTACTTCTTATTCTTAAAGCTTATTGAGAGAATATGCTGGAAGACCAACCAAATTAGCTTAGGTCGTTCCAGTGAATTATGGAGTCATAGCTATCCTAACGTCAGAGTGAAAAGAAGAAAAAAAAACCTATCTTTGAAAATCCCTTAAATTTCCCCACAATGGCATCACCTGTGGTTTTGTGTATATAACCTGTTGTTAGTTCCTGTCATAACAGTGACAGTCAAGGCATCTCTAGGATCTTTACTTTATTATTTCTTTTTCAAGAACCTTGGCAAAACCGTCAGCCTATCTGCTTGGCCCCTTGCAGGTGGGTTCTGCTGTCTTGGCCACTGGTCAGAAACCACTTTAAATGACCCACATGTTCATTGCCCAGGCCTTGCCAGCACTGTTTCAGACCTGATGGCATCCACTGCTCTCAGCCATGAGTTATGCAAGAGGAGTGATGTCTAGAGGTTAGGTTTAAATTCCAGTAAGTTAAATGTGCTTAGGAACAATGTCTGTAATTTCCCTGTGTAGCTACAAGGAGGAGCCCTGAAGACCTAGGGACCTAGATACCAAAAGCCAGGATGAAGACAGCTATATGGAACCTTCAGACCTGGCCACAGGGAGAGAAAACCAACTTATCTTTTTTTTTTTTAAAGAATGTGTGTGTGCATGCTAAGCTGCTTCAGTCATATACAACTCTTTGTGACCCTATAGACTGTAGCCCGCCAGGCTTCTATGTCCATGGGATTTTCCAGGCAAGAATACTGGAGTGGGTTGCCATTTCCTCCTCCAGGGGATTTTCCTGACCCAGGGACCAAACCCGCATCTCTGATGTCTCCTTCATTGGCAGACAGGTTCTTTACCCCTAGCGCCACCTGGGAAGCCCCTTTTAAAGAATAGCTCTCCTGAAAGTAAAAGTAAGAAACAGTGTTAAAGAAATTCCATCCTTCAATATTCTGTAAACACTGGAATGACCATAGAGTTCCAAAGAACCTCTGTTGATGGCAGTGTGAGAGGGGGAAAACCACAGTGGAGCACATAGGATTTTATCTCCACTCTGATGTTAGCTAAGCAGAGACACAGAGCCAGGAGAGAATACGCCCGAATGGCTGTGTTACAAAGATGGGATTCTGAGTAAACGACCTTGTCTCTTTTCTCTGTTTTCCAGCTTTCTGCAGTTCAGTTCAGTTCAGTCACTCAGTCTTGTCCAACTCTTTGCGACCCCATGAATCGCAGCACGCCAGGCCTCCCTGTCCATCACCATCTCCCGGAGTTCACTCAGACCCACATCCATCGAGTCTGTGACGCCATCCAGCCATCTCATCCTGGGTTGTCCCCTTCTCCTCCTGCCCCCAATCTCTCCCAGCATCAGAGTCTTTTCTAATGAGTCAACTCTTCGCATCAGGTGGCCAAAGTACTGGAGCTTCAGCTTTAGCATCATTCCTTCCAAGGAAATCCCAGGATTGATCTCCTTCAGAATGGACTGGTTGGATCTCTTTGCAGTCCAAAGGACTCTCAAGAGTCTTCTCCAACACCACAGTNTGAAAACTGACGTTTTCCAGTCCTGTGGCCACTGCTGAGTTTTCCAAACTTGCTGGCATATTGAGTCCAGCACTTTCACAGCATCATCTTTCAGGATTTGAAACAGCTCAACTGGAATTCCATCACCTCCACTAGCTTTGTTCGTAGTGATGCTTCCTAAGGCCCACTTGACTTCACATTCCAAGATGTCTGACTCTAGATTAGGGATCACATCATCATGATTGTCTGGGTCGTGAAAATCTTTTTTGTACAGTACGATTGTATTATTTTAATCATTCTTGAAAACTATAAATATAGGAAAGATCTGCAAAGAAGTTAGATAAGGCACCTCCCTCGTGGTCCAGTGACCAAGACTCCGTGCGCCCAGTGCTGCGGGCCCGATTTTGATCACTGGTCAGGGAACTAGATCCCACATGCCACAACTAAGAATTCATATGCCACAGCTAAGATCTGGCACAGCCAAATTAATTAATTAATTAAAACAGAAGTCATACAAAAGATGAAAACAATAATAGCAGTCCAAGTTCCAAATGCAGAGAGAGAGAGCGAGAGAAAGAAACTTGGTTCTTTAAATTCAAGCAAATTTAGAAAACAAAAAAACTCTTTAAAAGTCCCAAAGCTGCTGAGCTGCTGTTATCTTGCAAATATTGCTCAAAGACCAAGGTGTACTTCATGTTATTCCCAAGTCGAGAAATCTCCCAATGACCACCAGGGAGCCGATATCCGATGCAAAAGCGAGAGTCTTTATTACCAAGCTCAAGCAGTGGCTATAGGGAGGAGCCCCAGGTTTTGGGCTACATTGCTTATATAGGGAGTGTTCATGAAAAAAAGAATTTCTAGGTAGGGGGACGTCTGATTGGTCACTTTCTTTTGAAGGGTTGTGTGTTGGTTTTTGATTGGTCCCTATTACCAGTTCTTGAACGTTAAGTCAGGAGATTCTGGTCTGGGGTCCGATTGGCTTGTGGGTGGTGGGGTGAGGTCAGGGGAAAAGGCTCTTTTCATGGAACCTTACAAAATGGAGTTTTTCTGTTAACAAAATGAAGTAGACTAGATTCTTCATCCAGAAGGGTTAGGTCTGGTCTTACAAAGGTGGTGGGTATTGTAACATTTTTCTAGCTAGTCACATTCATTTTCCCAGTAAAAAAATTATTTCTAATATCTCATATGTTAATTACTGAACCATTTAGACTGCTGAGATTATTGAACCTTGCTTTCACCACCTCTGGAATGTGGTGGTGGTGGTTTAATCACTAAGTCGTGTCCAATTCTTGCGACTCGTGGACTGGGAAACTAACAGGCTCTGTCCGTGGGATTCTCCAGGCAAGATTACTGGAGTGGGTTGCCATTTCCTTCTCCAGGGGATATTCCGAACCCAGGAATTGAACCCAGATCTCCTGCATTGCAGGCAGATTCTTTACCAACTGAACTACAAGGGAAGCCCTGGAATGTGGACTGCTTCAAATGCAACCGGCCACTCCCAGGATGTGCATTAAAGTCAAATGAAAACTGGAAACAGCCAAAATGTCTACCAACATGGGATTCCTTAAATAAAATGCGGGACCCTCATGTAATGAAACCCTCTGCTGAAATGAAGACATTTAGAAGCTCTCTGGGAACTGGCGAGGAGAGACCTCCAGGATGTAGGATTCAGTGAAGTGAGCAAGGTGCAGCTGTGGAGGCAATAACTTGCTTCATTTTGTGTACCTGGAGGTGGAGGGGAAGGAGAATTTATATTTGCTTATATTAATAATTGCAGAAAGAATCTCTGGAAGAGTGTACAAGAAAAGAATACATTCGCTCTGGGAATAGGTAAGGATGGGAAAGGAGACTGGAAATCAGGCCGATGAGGGTAGAAATGGAAGCAAGAAACATTTTATACTTTAAATTTTGGGAGTGGGGGTGTGCCACGCAGCATGTGGGATCTCAGTTCCCCAACCAGAGATCAAACCTGAACCCTCTGTGCTGGAAGCACAGAGTCTTAACCACAGGACCGTCAGGCAAGTCCTTACTTTGATTTTTTAAACCATGTTAAGTGTGATAGTCCCTCAGTCGTGTCGACTCTTTGCAAGCCCATGACTGGCTCACCAGGCTTTTTTGTCCACGGGATTCTCCAGGCAAGAATACTGGAGCTGGTGGCCATTTTCTACAGGGAGTCCTCCCGACCCAGGGACCGCACCCGTGTCTCGTGCGTGGCAGGCAGACTCTACCATCTGAGCCACCAGGGAAGCTTTGTTTTTGTTTTTTTTTTTAAGCATGTGCATATATTACCTATTCTCAGGAAATAAGTATATGTTGATTTTCACATAAATGCACTGTACTGTCCATATCAATGTATCATAAATACATTCCAATACATATGACAGTGACCTCAATCCTGCTGTCACTTTTAACGTAGTGTTTCTCAAACCAGAGGGCCAAGTACACAAACCCACAGGATAAAGATTTGCTGAAGGTCTGGAAGGATGACAGATGTAGACATAACTCCAGAGTAGAATGTAGCTTTGCTAAAAGCCTTCCCAGCTTGCTGCATACTACCAACCAGTGGCCTTGTATGGGGTGAGATAAGCAAAGGCCAGGATTTCTCTGTGCCCAGCGTGATATGAGGGGGCAGATCTGTGAGTTCCATCTGTGTGGGGCTTACGGACTTTCTAAAGGCAATTCCATTTGGTCTCCACAGCACCTCTGGGCAGTAAACATCCAGTGAACCAGTGAAGTCGCTCAGTCGCGTTCAACTCTTTGTGACTCCATGGACTGTAGCCTACCAGGCTCCTCCATCCATGGAATTTTCCAGGCAAGAGTACTGGAGTGGGTTGCCATTTCCTTCTCCAGGGGATCTTCCTGACCTGGGGATCGAACCCAAGTCTCCTTCACTGCAGGCAAATGCTTTACTATCTGAGCTACCAGGGAAGCCATCTTTGTTTTTAATAAGGAAAAAAAAACTAGGCTCCAAAGGCCACATGATCAGATTAAAGTTACTTGACTGGTAACTCCTAAATCAATCACTGTAGATTGTTCTGACTCTTGAACAATGCCTATGTTCTGTTGAGAATTTGTGTATTTCTGCATTTACTCACTTAAGACAAGAGCTATCATTGTCTTGCTCTTGACTTTTGTTAGCTTTTTTGTTTTTATTTACATGGTGAATTTTTCTGATGGTTTCAAGGAAAATCTAAACACATGAAAAATCTAGGGAAAGTGAAAGGAGGAAAGATAAATCAAAGCCAAGAGGTTTCACTGCCTGCAACCTGGACATGCACAAATGGACTCTGACATGCCCCACGGCCATGGCTAAGTTTCTGCTGCCTCGTGTCTGGTCCAGGTTGGTACTCTGAGGGACACTGGTAGAACGGCAGGAGAGCAGCATGACAGCTGACGAAGGTAACGTGGCAGTCAGAAAGTAGAGACTGAAAAAAAAGTCTGAAAGCTGAGAGGTTCTTTCTTTCTTAGAGTGATTCACAGATGAGAAACCCTGGACCCTTTCCAGGAGTGAGGCGGTGGTTGATCTGTGATCATTGCTCCTTATCAGTATTTCCACTCTGACTCACCCACCTGCGACACTCAGTCCAGAGCAGTTAGCACCTGGAAAGGGCAGGAGCACAAGGGCCACCTCCCTGTTCCATCTGTCCCTTTATCTCAGCGGCTCCCATTTGTATCACCCTGATGCTCCTCTAGGAACCAGGACGTGGCATTTTCTCATTTGACTCCTGCATTTGTTAATGCTTCCTGTTGGAAGCAAGATAAGACAAGTAAAAGGCACCACTTTCACTGGAGGGCAAACAAGATGTACAGCAGGAGACGGGCAGGATCACGCTTGGTTTAAGACTCTGTCACCATCTTGAAATCCTCAATAATTTTACCTTTAAAAATTTATGGTGGTAAAATATTCATAACATAGAATTTGAAGTTCAGTGGCATTAAGTACTTTCATCAGTACAGTTCAGTTCAGTTCAGTCGCTCAGTTGTGTCCAACTCTTTGTGACTCTATGAATCGCAGCACGCCTGGCCTCCCTGTCCATCATCAACTCCCGGAGTTCACTCAAACTCATGTCCATCGAGTCGGTGATGCCATCCAGCCATCTCATCCTTGGTCGTCCCCTTCTCCTCC
>SJYQ01002773.1:88480-110318 GCA_006410935.1 Redunca redunca | reverse complement strand
GGTGCAGGTTTCTGTGCTGCTTTTCCGCTGGGGAAGTCACTGTTGGGCTTGTAATCTGTCGGTTTTAATTATTATGTATCGTTCCTGTTATGATGCCCTCTGTGCTTCCAGGGCTCTCCACAGACTCGGCAGGGAGAGTATTTCCTGGTGTTTGGAAACCTCTCTTCTTAAAGTTCCTTTCCCGGGTCGGGCTTCCCTACCCGGGAAGGAGCTCCCTCCCCACCTCCTTTGTCTCCTTTTTCGTCCTTTATATTCTTTCCCTGCCTGTTCTTGAAGGCAATGATCTGTTTTTCTGGGTGCTTGATGTCTTCTGCCAGCATTCAGAAGTTGTTTTGTGGAGTTTGCTCAGCGTTGAAATGTTTTTTTGAGGAATTTGTGAGGGAGAAAGTAATCTCCTCGTCCTATTCCTCCACCATCTTCTTCCGGGTCCTCCATTACTTCTTTATCTCCTCTGCTTATCACTCTGAGTCGTTTATCATCATACAGTGTTTCTTTCAGTCCTGTTAACTGGTTTTGAGTGCTTGTTCCACCCACTCTAGGTAAAACATATCTAGTATTCATTGCTGTGACAGGTTAAGTGCTTCATCCTTCCCTGGTTAAACGCACACAGTAGTTTACCACCCTTATTGTTTCTGTTTTGTGACATGCTTCTATCCACTCCAGGTCTAACACACTCAGTAGATTATCATCATCCAATGTTTTAAGTGTAGAACTTTCCACAAGTCTTCTTCCTGCACCCAATGTCAAACATACCCAGTAGCTTATCCCCATCCCGTGTTTCAGTACAGTGACATGGTTGAAGTGTTTCTTCATTTTCTCCAGGTAAAGCACACTCAATAGTTTGTCGCCAATATTTCAACTGTGACATGGTTCTTAATTTATTTAGTTGGCTGTGCTGGGTCTTAGTTGTGTCACATAAGTTAGTCCTTGAGACAAGCCAACTCTAACCATGGCATACAGTGTCTGGAGTGTGAGAACTTCAGTATTTGCAGATGTGCAGGTTTAGTTACTCTGTAGCATATGGAATGTTAGTTTCCCAATCAAGGATTAACCTTCATCCCCTACACTACAAGGTGGATGCTTAACCACTGGACCACCAGGAAAGGCCCTGTGACGTGCTTTTAAGACCCCATATCAAAAAGACACATTGTTTGATGGGAATATATCAGCATCCAGGATTGCAAAGATTTGACATGCTTCAAGAACTTCTTCATCCACACTGGTCAAATACAACCAGGTGCTTATCACCATGTAGTGTCATTCCATGTGCTTCTTCATTGATTATTCATTGAATACATCCAATAGATTATCATCATCTACTGTTTCAATGTGGTGACACCTCAAGTTATTCTTGATGCACCCTGGGTCAAACACATACAGTTGTATATCTCCATCGAGTGTTTCACTGCTGTGACATGCTTTCAGTATTTCTTCATCCGCCCCAGATCAAACATGCTTAGTAGCGTATCATTATTCACCCTTCAGAGAGGAGGTTCCGCTGCATTTTTGTCCACCCCAGCTGAAACAGATTCAGCAGTTTATCACTTCCTGCTTTTCACTGCTGTCACAAGTTCAAGTGCTTCTTTATCAAACACACCAATAGTTTATCACCATCCAGTATTTTCAAGCTGTGACACAAACTGCTTTATCATCCAGACTGGAAAAATACATCCAGTAGTTTATCAAAACCAGTGTTTCAGTGCTGTGATGTGATTCAAGTGCCTATTCATCCACTCTCTGGATAAACAGACTCTGAAGTTTATTACCATTCAGTGCTCAGTGCCTTGACATGTGATATGCTCCAAATGCTTATTTTTCCACCTGGTGTCAAATATTCAATAGTTTATCAACATCTATATTTCAGTACTGTGAATCACTGCATATGCTTCTTTGTCAATCGTGGCCTATTACTCCTTGGAGTTTACCACCCTTCAGTGTTTCAGTGCTGTGATATGGTTCATGTGCTTCATCCTCTCCTGTAAAACATACTCATTAGTGTATCATCATCCAATATTCAGTACAGTGATATGCTTCAAGTGCTTAATAGTCCACATCATTCGAACGTTCCCAGCATTTTGTCATTAGCAAGGTTTCAGAGCCGTAACTTCTTGAGTATATTAGGTGTTTGTTTGACCCCCCAGAGGTGAAACTCAACAAGTGTTTTATCACCATTCAGTCTGTCAGTGCTGTAACATACTACAGTGCTTCCTTATCTACTCTGGGTTAATACACACATCCATTCCTTCAGTGCTGATTAATACACAAGTGCTTTCTCAACTATCCTGTTTCAAACAAGACAGCCTTGACCCAGTCCCTTACCAAATCTGAACAAGTCCATTGTTCCTGCCAGCTTCTGTTACTTCTTGAACTGCATACAGTTCTCCCTGCGGCCAGGTAAAGTGGTCTAGTATATCCATCTCTTTAAGAATTTTCCACATTTTCTGTGATCCACACATTTTAATGCTTTAGCATGGTGAATGAAACAGAAGCAGATCATTTTCAGCTTTTTCTATGATCCAGTGAATGTTGACAGTTTGATCTCTGATTTCTCTGCCTTTCCTAATCCAATTTCTACATTTGAAAGTTCTCAGTTCACATATTGTTGNGCATTTTGAGCATTACCTCGCCAGCATATGAAATGAACATGACTGTACAATAGTTTGAGCATTCCTTCACAATGCCCCTCTTTGGGATCAGAATGAAACTGACATTTTCCTGTCCTGTGGTCATTGATGATTTTTTCCAAATTTTCCAGCACATTTAGTGCAGCATTGTAACAGCATTATCTTTTAAAATTTTAAATAGCTGAGTTTCAGTTCTATCACATCGACTCTCGTTGTTCCTCAGATCCACTTGACTTCACACCCCAAGTTGTCTGCTCTATGTGATTGATCACACCATTATGGTTATCTAGGTGATTAAGTGGAGAAGGTGATGGCACCCCACTCCAGTGCTCTTTCCTGGAAAATCCCATGGACGGAGAAGCCTTGTAGAATGAAGTCCATTGGGTCATGAAGAGCCACACACAACTGAAGCGACTTAGCAGCAGCAGCAGCAGGTGATTAAGACGTTTCTTTGGTACAGCTCTCCTCTTATACTCTTGCCAACACTTCATCACATTTTTCTGCTTCTGCTAGGTTCATACCACTTCTGTCCTTGATTGTGCCCATGTTTGCATGAAACAGTCCCTTGATGTCTCTAAGTTTCTTGGCAAGATTTCTAGTCTTTCCTATTCTATTGTTCTCTCTATATTTTATTGGCATTAAACACACACAATATTATATCCCCATCCAATATATAAGTTTAGATATGCTTCAAGTGTTTTTTAATCTACTCCAGAAGAAATTAATGTGATAACTTATCATCATCCATTTTCTCTGTATTGTGAAATGTTTTGAGCCTCCTCCATTCCCTCCAGGTGAAATACACCCTGTAAATTATCACCATTCATTGATGCTGTACTATTACAGGCTTGAAGTGTCCCTTTGTCTCACTTAGTCAAACACTCCCTGTCATATGCAGTGTTCCAGTACTGTGGCTTGCCTCATGTACTTCTTTATCCTCTCCAAATAAAATATGGTTAGTAGCTTATCACAATTACTGTTTTGTTTCTGTGATGAGTTTCAAGTCCTTCTTTAGTCCATTCTAGATAAAACACACTCAGAAGTTTACCATGGCCCCATGATTTACTCTATGCCATGCTTCCAGTTTCTCTTCATTCAACATGTATCAAACGCATCCCATAGTTTATCGCCATCCAGTGTTTCAGTGCTGTTTCTTGCTCAATTGCTTCTTCATTCTCTGCAGAAAATACACATGCAATAATTCATCACAATCCAGTGTGTTAATTCTGGTATATGTTTCAAAAGATCCTTTGTCTACCCAAGGGTGAGCACACTCTTAGTTTATCACCATCCATTGTTTCAGTGCAATTACATACATTCATTGATTTTTCTGCTACTACAGGTCATCTTACACACTGATTTATCATGATCCAGTTTCAGAGTTGTGACATGTTCCATGTGCTTCTTTCTCTATACAAGATCAAACACAGACCATCTGAAATATGGACATATAGTGTTTCAGTCATGAAACCCACTTCAAGTGGTTCTTCACTTATTCCACAACAAATACAATATATAGGTTATTGACATTCATTGTTTCAGTGTTGTGGCACATATTAATGGCTGCTTCACTAACTCCAAGTCAAACGCATTCAGTGTTTTACCACTATCTTGGGTTTCACATCTGTGACATGCTTCAAGTGCTCCTGAAACAACTCAAGGTCAAATGCACTCCGTAGCTTTGTTGTTGCTGGCTGTTATTTGTTGTTCAGTTACTCAGTCATCTCCAACTCTTCATAATCCCATGGACTGCAGTATATCACACCTTCTTGTCCTTCACCATCTCCCAGAGCTTGTTCAAACTCAAATCCATTGGGTCGGTGATGCCATCCAAGCATCTGGTCCTCTATCTTCCCCTTCTCCTGTTCCAATCTTTTCCAACATCAGTGTGTTTTCTAATGAGTTGGCTCTTCACATCAGATAGCCATAATATTGGAGCTTCTGCCTCAGCATCAGCCCCTCCAGTGAATTTTCAGGATTGATTTCCTTTAGGGTTGACTGGATTGATTTCCTTGCAGCCCAAGGGATTCACGAGTGTCTTCTCCAAGACTGCAGTTCAAAGGTATCAATTCCTTATTGTTCAGCCTCATTTATGGTATAACTTATATTGGCACATGACTACTTGAAAAAAAAAAAAAAAACACAAACATAGCTCTAACTATATGGATCCTTGTTGGCAAAGGAATGCCTCTGCTCTTTAACATGCAGTATAGGTTTGTCACTGCTTTATTTCCAAGAAACAAGTGTCATTAATTTCATAGCTGCAGTCATCATCTGCCATGATTTTTGAGTCCAAGAAAACAGAAGTCTGTCACTGTTTCCATTGTTTTCCCATCCATTTGTCATGAAATGATAGGATCAGATGCCATGATCTTAGTTTTTTGAATGTTGAATCTTAAGCCAGCTTTTTCACTCTCCTCTTTCACCTGCATCAAGAGGCTCTTTAGTTATTCTTTTCTTTATGCCTTATGGGTGGTTTCATCTGCATATCTGAGGTATTGATATTTCCATGGACTATGATAAAAATCCATGACGTGGATCACAACAAACTTCAAACAAATTCTTAAAGACGTAGAAATACCAGACTACCTACCTTCCTCCTGATAGATCTGTATCCAGGTCAAGAAACAGCAGTAAGAACCAGATACAGAGGAACAGATGATTTGAAATTGGGGGGAAAATACTACATTATTGTCACCCTGTTTATTTAACTTATATGCAGAGCATATAACTTATATGCAAAGCATTCCTTTGCATTGTCCTTCTTTGGATTTCACATGAAAAACTGACCTTTTCCAGTCCAGTAGCAACTGCTGAGTATTCCAAGTTTTCTGGTATACTGAGTGCAGCACTTCAACAGTATCATCTTTTAGAATTTGAAATACCTCAGCTGGTGTTCCATCCCCTCCACTATCTTTGTTGGTAGAGATGCTTTCTAAGAGCTACTTGATTTCACATTCCAAGATGTCTGGCTGTAGGTGAGTGATCACATCATCATGGTTATCTGAGTCTTTAGGATCTTTTTGGATAATTGTTCTATATATTTTTCTCAACACTCCTTAATATCTTTCACTTCTTTTAGGTTCATAACTTTTCTGTCCTTTTTGTGCCCATATGTGCATGAAATACTCCCTTGATACCTCTTATTTTCCTGAAGAGATCTCTAGTCTTTCCCAGTCTCTCATTCCCACTCAGAGGTTTAGCAACATTTATTACTTTATGGATGTGACATGCTTCCAGTGCTTCTTCTTCCACTTGAATTCCGACACTCCCACTAGTGTATCACAATCCCATGTTTCAGAACTGGGACTTGCTTATTCTGCTTCTTCTCAACCCCAGATCAAATGCATTCAGTACTTTATTACCATAGAGTATTCAGTGCATTAACATGTGGCACTTTCCAGTGTTTCCTTGTCACCTGGAATTAGTCACCCAGTGGCATAAGTGCCATCCTCTATTTTAGTGCTATTACACAGTTCAAGTGCTTCATTTTCTGAAGGTGAAACACACACATCATCCAGTGCCTTAGTGCAGAGACATAATTGAAGAGCTTCTTCATCCACCCAGTCAAACATTCCCAGGAGTTTTTCACCATCCAGTGTTCAAGTTGTGTGACATGCTTCAAGTGCTCCTTTGTATACACTGGGTCAAACACATCCAGTAGTTTGTCATTATCCAGTGTTTCAATTATGCAACCTGCTTCTGTGTTTCCTCATCACACCAAGTATGTTTATCACTATCCAGTGTTTCAGCGTTACAGCATGCTTCCAGAGCTTCTTTTTTCTCTCTGGATCAAACATACCAAGTAGCTTGTCTCCATCCACTTTTGAGTTCTGTGAAATGGATAATGTGCTCTTGTCCACCCTAAATCAAGCACACTCAATAGTTTGTCACCATCCAGTGTTTCACGTTGGTGACAAGGTTCAGATACTTCCTCATGCACTCTGGGTCATACACACCCTGTTGTTTATCATCTTCTGTTTCAGTTTTCTGACATGCTTCAAGTACTTCTTGCCCATTCTGGATCAAACACACCAGTAGTTTAGCAACATCCAATGTTTCAGTACTGTAACATATTTCAAGAATTTTGCCATACAACAGCATTCAGAAATACCCAATAGTTTATCAGCAACCTATGCCTCAGTTCAAGGACTTGCCTCAAGTGCTTCTTCACAACCCAAACAAAACACACCCAGTAGATTATCACCATCCATTGTTTCAGTCCTGTGGGATGCTTCATGTGCTTCTTTATCCTCTTTAGGTAAAAGACATGCAGTAGCTTGTAACTATTTAGTGTTTTCATTTTATGGCATGCTTCCAGGACTTTTCCATCCTCACCAGGTCAAACACACTCAGCAGTTAACACCATCCAATGTTTTACTGTGAGAGATTCCTCAAGTCTTCTTCATTATCCCAAGTCAAACACACCCATAACATTAAACACCTACTGTTTCAATGTCAAGATAAATTTCAATTGTGTGTTCATTCTCCCCATTTAAAGACATTCACTAGTTTAACACCATACAGTGTTGAAATTCAGTGACATGCCTCAAGTGCTTCTCCATCCATTCAATGTCAAACCCAGCTGGTAATTATTGACCATTCAACGTTTCAGTGTATGACATGCTTTAAGGGATTCTCTATTCACCCAGGTCAAACATGCCCAAGATTATTAAAAAAAAAAAAAAAAGAAAAAGAAAGAAAAAATCACTCTTTAAGGGGTATTCAGTTAAGTTCAGTCACTCATTCATGTCCAACTTTTTGTTATCCCATGAGCCGCAGCAAGCCAGGCCTCCCTGTCCATCACCCACTCCCATGCATAACCCTAACCCATGTCCGTTGAGTCAGTGATACCATCCATTCATCTCATCTGCTCTCGTCCCCTTCTCCTCCTGCCCTCAATCTTTCCCAGCATCAGGACGTTTTCAAATGAGTCAGCACTTCACATCAGGTGGCAAAATTATTGGAGTTTCAGCTTCAACGTCAGTCCTTCCAATGAACACTAAGGACTGATTTCCTTTAGGATGGACTGGTTTGGTATCATAGCAATTCAAGGGACTCTCAAGATTCTTCTTAAACACCGCAGTTCAAAAGCATCAATTCTTCAGTGCCCATCCTTCTTTATAGTCCAACACTTACATCCATACATGACCACTGGACAAACCATAGCCTTGACTATATGGACTTTGTTGACAAATAAAGTCTCTGTTTTTTAATATGATTATTATGTGAAAAAAGCTGAGAGCCGAAGAATTGATGTTTTTGAACTGTGGTGTAGGAGAAGACTCTTGAGAGTCCCTTGGAGTGCAAGGAGATCCAACAAGTCCATTCTGAAGGAGATCAATCCTGGGATTTTTTGGAAGGAATGATGCTAAAGCTGAAACTCTAGTACTTTGGCTACCTCATGTGAAGAGTTGACTCACTGGAAAAGACTCTGATGTTGGGAAGGATTGGGGACAGGAGGAGATGGGGACAACAGAGGATGAGATGTCTGGATGGCATCATGGACTCGATGAACATGAGTCTGAGTGAACTACGGAGGATGTGATGGACAGGGAGGCCTGGAGTGCTGCGATTCATGGGGTCATAAAGAGTCGGACACGACTGAGCGACTGAACTGAACTGAAGCAATAATAAGCAGTTATAAAAAATAATTAATGATAATCAATAATTAATAATCTAGGTTGGTCATAACTTTCCCTCCAAGGAATAAGTCTTTTTATTTCATGGCTGCAGTCATCATCTGCAGTGATTTTGGAGCCCAGAAATAGAAAAGCATCTGCTCTTTCCCCTGTTTCCCCATCTATTTGCCATGAAGTGATGGCATTGGAAGCCATGATCTTAGGTTTTTTAATGTTGAGCTTTAAGCCAATTTATTCACTCTGCCATTTCACTTTCGTCAAGAGGCTCTTTAGTTATTCATTTTCTGTCATAAGGGTAGCATCATCTGCATATTCCAGGTAATTGATATTTCTCCATCAATCTTGCTTCCACCATGTGACTCCTCCAGCCCAGCGTTTCTCGTTATGTAGTCTGTGTAGAAGTTAAATAAGCAGGGTGACAATTATACAGCCGTGAGGTACTCCTTTTCCTTTTTGGAACCCGTCTCTTATTCCATTTCCAGTCCTAACTGTTGCTTCCTGACCTGCATACAGTTTTATCAAGAGGAAGGTCAGATTGTCATATTCCCGCCTCTTCCAGAATTTCCCAACGTTTATTGTAATCCACATAGTCAAAATCTTAATAAAACAGAAGTAGATATTCTTCTGGAACTCTCCTGGTTTTCCAATGATCCAGCAGATGTTGTCAACTTGATCTGGGTTCCTCTGCCTTTTTGAGAACCAAATTAAATATCTGGAAGTTCATGGTTTATGTATTGCTGAAGCATGGCTTGGATGATTTTGAGCATTAATTCAGTAGCATGTGAGCTGAGTGTAATTGTGCAGTAGTTGGAGATTTCTTCGGCATTGCCTTTCTTTGGGATTGGGGTGAAAACTGACCTTTTCCAGCCCTATGGCTTGTGCTGAGTTTTTCACATTTGGTGGCATGTTGTGTCCAGCCCTTTCATAGCATCATCTTTCAGGATTTGAAATAGCTCAACTGGAATTCTATCACTTCCACTATCTTTCTCTGTAGTAATACTTCCTAAGGCCCACTTGAGTTCACATTCCAGGATGTCTGGCTCTACTCGAGTGATGACACCATCGTGATTATCTGGTTCATAAAGATGTTTTTTCTACAGTTCTTCTGTGTATTCTTGCCACATCTTCTGCTTCTGTTAGGTCCATACAATTTCTGTCCTTTATCGAGCCCATCTTTGCAAGAAATGTTCCCTTGGTATCTCTAATTTTCTTGAAAAAATCTATAGTTTTTCCCATTCTGTTCTTTTCCTCTATTTCTTTGCATTAATCACTGAAGAAGGCTTTCTTATCTCTTCTTGCTATTCTTTGGAACTCTGCATTCAGATGCTTTTATCTTTCCTTTTCTCCTTTGCTTTTCACTTCTCTTTTCACGGCTATTTGTAAGGCCTCCTCAGACAGCCATTTTGCCTTTTTGCATTTGTTTTCCATGGGGGTGGTCTTGATCCCTGTCTCCTGTACAGTGTCATGAACCTGATTCCATAGTTCATCAGACACTCTATCAGATCTAGGCCCTTAAATCTATTTCTTACTTCCATTGTATAATCATAAGGGATTTGATTTAGGTCATACCTGAATGGTCTAGTGGCTTTTCCTAATTTCTTCAATTTCAGTCTGAATTTGGTAATAAGGATTAATATTACCAGAGGATGGGATTTAATTATTCTTTCCGTGGAGCATAAACCTACAGGATGCTTGTGGCGAGAAGGCCCATTGGAATGGCTCCATTCTATCAGTGACCCAAAGAAAAATAGTTTTATTCTATCCCAGCTTTGTGGCACAATTAATTACAAAAGGTAGAAAATGAAGTGTGGAACTTTTTGGAAAGGAAGTAGAAACTATAGTGATATCATTCAATAAGGATTAATTGCAATTTATTTTATAAAATAGTGATGATTGGCAAGTTGCCCTNAGAATAAGACGTCCACAGCAATGCAAAAACTTAAAGGGGTTTTATTACTAGCTCGATCTAGGGTTTTCATCTCATCTAGCACAGTGGAGTCTTGACGAGAGCCCCGAGCTCTGAATTACAGCTGCTTATATACAGGTGGTCTTTTGTCTGAGCAATAGTGTAGTTGGCGTGTGGTGATTGACTCAAACTTGGGTCATCATGGTGATTGACAAAACCTTGGGTCATCATGGTGATTGACTTAACCTTGATTGACTCAACCTTGGTGTCATCGGGGACCTTGCTGGGGCTTCCTAGAATTATGACTCATGCTAACAAGAGCCTGAGGTTTAGGCTTAGTGTTGCCTGTTAAACCTGTCATGGCTCAGGTCAGGCCCCAACAGCCCTGATAGATTTCTGGAGTCAAATTTTGTTTCATTTGCCCTCAAGACCCCTTTTTTCATTTTTTGAAAATGCATCCAGTGATTTTTCAGAAGAAATTTTCTATTCAACCTTTAGAAGGGGCAATTTTAGTTTTCACAGATGGTTCCTATAATGGTGAAGCAGTCACAATTTTTGATAGAATATCCCATGTTCAGGTAACTGAAGAGACATCTGCCCAGAGGGCTGAGTTATGATCAGTCATTTGGGCTTTTCATTATTTAAGAGACCACACCTTAAATCTTTTGACTGACTCCTGATATTTTAGGGTTGTTTCCTTATATAAAGACTGCTAATATTCAGAAAATAAAACTACTATGCATTCCTTGCTATCTGATTTACAGAAGAGGTTAAACACAGAGATAAGAAATATTTTGTGGGACATATAGAGCCCATACCAGCTTTCCCAGCCCTTTACATGAAGGGAATGCTTTGGCAGTTGTATTAACCAAAGTAATTGCTTTAAACTTACATGAAAAAATTGCAAGGCCAAAAATTCTCACAAAATACACCATCAAAATGAGGCTGGTTTAAGGTATAAGTTTCATATCCCTAGGGAAACAACTAGACAAATAATTAAGTTATTTCCAAATTGACCAATATTTAATCCATCTCCACCATTAGAAGTTAATGGTGAACCAAAGAGATGAACTAATCTGCTCCATTTCACAGCCAACATACAGTGGTGGCTCAGGCATAGATAACCTTCATAGACACTCCTGTTCCAGAAAGGGGAGGGGAGATGGGAGTCCACAGTAGCAGTTCTGAAATCCCACGGGTTCTTTTGGGCAGTCCTTTGATTAGGACTTAAGGCCTGGAAAATTCCTAGGCTTCAGTCTCCGAATTTTTAATTCTGCCCTCTGACATGATGCCATTGCATGAAAGGTGAGTAGTATATGGTGACAGTGAAACAGTCTCCCTAGCCTGCTTCCTGCTTATAGAAGGGAGTAGAAGCTTGTAGTCCAGAGCTCTTCTTTTGTACTATTGCTGGTCCTTTCAGTCTGAGGTGAAATTAAATATGTCATCTTACAAACTTGGTGTGCCTCCTGATAATCTTACTGGTGTTCATGGCTAAGAACCCCACTCCAAAGCCACAATCACACATGTCTTCATAAGAAGGCCTGCTCTGTTTTGGTTTTCTGCTGAGATAGCTGAAGGATAACACCCTGAACCTTGGTAGAAGTCTTCTTGTATGATTGAAATGATCTCTGAGTGAAACCCCTAAACTCTGTATAGGACATTGGCCTAACTAAATAATGCCATGGCACAGCCCCTTTCAGCTTTCTGAGGCTTACAAAGAATTTTACCGCCACACTCATGTTTAGAACACCTTTATTTAAAATAATAATAATAATATGCGTGGATCTTGGGATTTCCTTGGGTGTCCAGATGCGGCTGGTCCCTTTTGAGCCACTCCCTCTGCTAGCAATTTCTCAAGCTTAGCCTACGAAAAGTCTTTGAATTCGCCAAACAAAATACAATTGTCATAGGTAGTTTCCTTGGTTTCATTACAAACGACTGGTGCCTCTGTTGTCCTGGCCAGCTCCTAGGTGTCATTCTGACGTGACCAGTTCCAGGCAAGCCTGGACCCTCAAAATCTGGAAGACCCACCATCCCTCCATCACACCTCTGTTCCCCTGTGAACGGGCACATGTTTCGCTGTCTGATGTAATGATAAGTGCCAGTGTGGTACTCGGGATTCTTACTCTGTTTCTTTTTCTTCTAAGGTAACACCACCATCCTCACAAATCTATCTGAACGAGAACGTTTGGGTGATTTTCATGTCACCCAAACTCATTCAAAGAATGTACCTTCTGGTTGGCTTTCTTCTTCAACATTTTGCTTTGGTGAACAGACATAGAATTCCATCAGTTGTATGTAGTGAAAAAGTAAAAAAACAAAAAAAACAAAACAAAAAAATCAGCCTTAGCTGGATGGAAATCTAGTAGTAAGACTTCACTGAAATGGAAATTTCAGCCAGAATCTGAAAAGTGAATGCTGGAAGGAGAGGAGGGACTCAGGCTCTGACAGCTGTACCTGCCAGGGACTTCATGGGAAAGGCCATGCAGGCCACGATCCTTTTGAGAATTTTATTTGTCTTTCCATCACGTTGGTAATTGCACACTTTGCTTTTGCTTCTACACCAAGTTTTACCTTTAACGCAGAGAGGTTGGTTTCCTCTCTGATTTACGCCACATGTACAGGCCATTTAAAATTAAAATTATGGGGTTGGGTGGGATGACCATGAGGGGGTGGGTCACACCAAAAGCATCTAGGGTCTTGGTTGCCTGATGGGGATAGTACTCGTGCCCCTGCAGTGAAAGCACAGAGTCCTCCTCACTGAACAGCCAGGGAACTTCCTGGAATTGATTTAATGAAAGACATCTAATTAGGAGGAATTTTGGGGTGACAGTTTACATTTTAGTTTGTTACCAGTAATTATAGTTCCTATCATTTTACAGTTTTGTAGTTTTTACTAGCTTAATGGGTTTTGGTGTTTCTTTTTGTTTTAAAAGCTAAAACATGTGTTTCAATTCCATGGAATACAAAAAAAAAATCTGTGGAATATTTTAAATAGTGGTAGGTTTGTTCCGAATGTGATTACTTTGGTCCTTTGAACTGCATGGTAATAACACTGATAGAAGAGAAACACAGTGAAAGGTACATCTTTATATTAAGTGACATAAGAGCACCCAATGCATGAGTTACTGGTTGGAGTTTAGAGACAGACTGTGTTGGGCTAAGCTCCTTATTCCAGTGTTAAGCCCTTGAGTAATAATCAGAAGCTTTCTCTGAAGAGAGTACGATCAGCTGTCAGACTCCTAGGTATGCACGGGCCAGCAGGGCTGGGATCAAATGCAGCAGCCAGAAGATATGGGATAGTGCAAGAGGTCAACTTGTCCTACGTTGGTGCCTGGAGAGAAGTTTGTCCTGGTACCAGTGGGGCCAAAGCTGTAAATTTGTGGCCAGAAGATGCCTCTGACCCTGCCTTGGGTTCCCCAGGGGTAGAGGGACTGCAGGGTTTCCCCGGATCCTTGGCCAGAGAAGAACCCAGCATCCTTTGTTCTCTGACATCCCCCCAGGACTTGCTCCAGAGTAGGTTCTCCAGGATGGGCATCCAGGCCCCACCCTGGCTCCTGGAGCTGGCCAACCATAGCCTGCTTAGGCATGATGCCTTGGCCATGGCAGCCCTGGAGGAGCTGCCCCTAGAGCTATTCCCGCTGCTTTTTGTGGTGGCCTTTGACCGCAGGCACACCCAGGACCTGAACGGGATGGTGCAGGCTCGGCCCTTCCCCTGGAGACCCAGATGAAAGACCACCAGCCTCATCTGGAGACCTTCGAGGCTCCACTCAATGGCCTCGATGTCCTGCTTGCTCAGGAGGTCCAACCCATGTAAGGTCTATGGGGCAGACTGGTGGGGCCTGCGGGTGTGAGCAAGATGCAGCCAGGGCGGGAGGATGAGGGGTGACCTGGGAACAGGCATTCAGGTGTGCAGGACTGGTTGAGGGGCAGAGGGGACAAAAGGAACATGCCCCCGCTCCAGTGTCCCTGAAAGTGGGGACCAAGGCAGGTCCTGAAGCCGGAGGAGCTGTGGTGTGTGGAGTGCAGAGCCCTTACGGGGTCCTGTGCCCATCTGCCTCTGCACAGATCAGCATGTCTCCCGTGGCCCTGCAGGCGGTGGAAGTTGCAGGTGCTGAGCTTGTGCCAGAAAGCCCAGCAGGACTCCTGGACCATGTGGTCCCGTATCATGGCTAGCGTTTGCTTGCTGCTGAAGGCCGAGCCAGGCCAGCCCATACAGAAGGGGCACAGGGTGGAGGCACAGGCAGGACTAAAGCCAGCACAGGCACCTATATAGGTGCTGATTGGCCTGTACCTCAGTGAGGACACTCTGGACCAGACCACAGCTACCTGCTGAAGAAGCCAAACAGGAGGAGCCTGGAGCACCTGCACTGCCAGAAGCTGAGGATCTTCAGCATGCCCATGCAGAGCACCAGGAGGACTCTGAAGGTGTTGCAGCTGCACTTGGTCCAGGACCTGGAGGTGAACTGCACCTGGAAGCTGGCTATGCTGGCAGGTTTTTGCCGGACCTGGGCCCATGGGCAAACTCCACCAGCTGTTGCTCTGGCACATCCATGTGTTGCCAGACACGGCCCCTGGTCAGGAGGAGCACGGCGTCACCAAGCTCACAGCCCAGTTGCTGAATTTGCCCCAGCTGCAGGAGCTCTACCTGAACTCCATCTCCTTCCTCGATGGTCGCCTCCACCAGGTTCTCAGGTAAGGCATGCCACAAGCCTCGGAGACCAGAACGAGCCTGTCTCATTTCATTACTGTTGAGACGTCTGCTCTGTGCCCGCTCGGGACATTGCCAGCATGCCCGGGCAGCTCAGAAGTCCTCATGATGCTGACCTCCTGTTCCCGGGCATCTTGTCAGGTCACCTCCCTGGTTAGGTTCAGAGGCGTGGCGTAGGTTAGATGCTGTCAAAGGGGACTTCTTGCTGGGAGTCTGCATAGTGGGTTCAGGGGTGATACTCTTGAGAATTCTTTCCAAGAGAGTGATGTCTTTGCTGAGGTGATGACAGATATCTCAGCAAGGAGGACATTGGTCCATCAGGCAAGAGATTTAAAATCTGAAGCTCTGTCTCTCCCTGCCACCTGCCGCTTCTGTCCTGATCTCGTTTAGGCTCCAGGTGAGCTGAGGGAAGTAGGGCATCCTCGAGCTGACAAGGAGGTGTTAGGAGTGGAAATTGTGGCTCCTCAGCAGTCCAGAGAAGATAACAAGTCAAATGAGCACGACTGTAGAAGTGGCTCCAATCTCTCTAAGTCCAAATGTAATTATTATTTTCCTCTAAAACTTCTGAATACATAAGAAATCCTCAGTAACAGGTTATCACTCTGCCTTGAACACAGTGAGAAAAGCTGAGAGCATGCAGCTAGTCTGACTGTATGAATGAGTTGCATTGATTCCCTTTGTGGCAGCTCCAAACTTGAAGCGTTAGGAATAGGTATGTTCAGTGAGAACCTAGAAGAAGGAAAGAAAAAAGAAGAAGAAAGAAAGAATTGTAGATGGTGACGGATGGTGGGTGGCCCCCGAATATCTGGGGGATATTCACCCAAGGATCGTCTGTAACTGCTGGCACCCACCAGCCCACACCCACGGTAACCATCCTGTCATAGAATTCAAAGAGTCCTGTTACGTAAGAACATCTTAATTCCTGCTAAGCAAATGCTAGTAAGCTGAAATAGGCAAATAACATTTGTGTCCTGTTTGTTTCCCACATTGACAAGAGTTCATCATTTTGTGCAGGGGGAGGTCATACCCACATGAGCATGACCTCTCCTTCCCGTGCAGAAGGTGAGAGGCCAGCTCCAAGCCAGTGAGATGCTCTATGTTCTGGTGAACCAGGCCTCTCCTCCCCACATCCCTCCACCTGCCACCTCTGCCCCTGAGACGGACTGCCCTGTCTCTGCCCAGGTTCCTGAAGACCCCTCTGGCGACCCTGTCAATCACCAACTTCTGGATTTCATAGTGAGATGTGATATACCTGTCGCAGTGCTCGAGTGTCAGCCTGCTGAAGGACCTGGGCTTTGGCGGGATCAACCTGAGCAGCCTCAGTTTGGAGACCCTGCAGGTCTTGGTTGATAGGACCTCGGCCACCTTGCAGGGCCTGTGTGAGTGTGGCCTCATGGATTCCCAGTTCAGTGCCCTCCTTCCCTCCCTGAGCCGCTGCTCCCAGCTCACCACCTTCAGCTTCTGTGGCAACCCCAGTTCCATGGCCGTGCTGGAGAGCCTGCTGCACCACACCGTAGGGCTGAGCAAGCTGAGACATGTGCAGTACCCTGCACCCCAAGAGAGCCATGAGGATGTGCACGAAACCCTGCACCTGAGCCTCCTGGTTCAGCAGCACACCCGGCTCAAGCCGCTGCTATGCAAGTCTGGGCGGCTCAGCATGGTCTGGTTCAGCACCAACCCCGTGCACACTTCGGGGACCACATGTTCTATGACCCGAGCCCATCCTGTGCCCCTACTACATGCCTGCCTAGACCAGCTCACTGTTACAGGCTTTGGCCCCAGCATTGGGACATTGCCACCCACAACTCAGTGCATCTAGAAGGAACACAAACCACAGTTTCAGACAATTGTTCAGGGCATTCGGGAAAAGGAAAGGTGATTTAGCGTCGGCCGGAGGAGGGGCTGGTGGGAGTTTTGGAGAGATGTGTTCCTACACAGTTAGAAATGTGACTCTGAATTTTGGAGGGGGAGTTTTGGGCTTGGGACGCTGATGGTGTCATTACCTGTGTTGGACTCTTCCAAATAGATAAAGAGAACTTCAGTACCAGTCACTGGCTGTCCTCTGTGATCTGTGATGGTGATTCTCCCCTAGAAACACATGACTCTCCTGTTAGTGGTTATATAAAAGGGCCTGAGCATGAGTGGGGCCTAGATGCTCTCTGATAGGCAAGGATCAGCTACAGGAGTTCGGGACACCATTTACCACTCTCTCTAGTTCCCATTTCCAGGGCATCCACCTTCTCAGTGATTTCTGAGGCTGTTCAATCTGTCATCATTTACAAGGGGTGTCCTCGGGGCCCTGGAATGAACTAAGTGTCCAGGAGTGGGCACCACTAGAGGGAACCTTTTTCTGAGGGGCCCTCACTGCTCACCCCACCCGGGCCCTGGACTGCAGTATTTTCCCCAGTGGATTCAGCAGATGCAAAGCCTCCATCTCGGGCCCAGGGCGGTGCCAAGATGGGTTCATTCTGCAACACCAGTCCCGGAGTCCTGGGGCATATTCACCTGCAGACCATCTGAAGCCTCTGGGACCCACCAGCCCATGTCCACTTTCCACTGCTCAGCCAGATCTGACTCTTTGGGACTCCATGGACTGTTGCCTGCCAGGCTTCTCTGCCCATGGAATTCTACAGGTGAGAATACTGCAGTGGGTAGCCGTTCGCTTTCCCAGGAAATCTTCCCAACTCAGGAATTGCACTTGGGTCTCCTCCATTGCAGGCAGATTCTTTACCAACTGACCAGCCAGGGAAGCCTCCAGGTTCTAAGCGACAACCCAGCAACCCTGAATCCATTGTCCACATGTGCTTTTATACCAGTAATATCCCCACAGGTTTTATTCTGCTTTTACACTAATAAAAACGTTCACACACAGGTATTTATTCAAAGGCTGATGGAAATCTATTCACAATTGTCCAAAAATGTCACTTCTCTGTTCAGTATTTCAGTGTTGAGTGTAACGTGGCAGTTTTCTCCTTGGTGTCATTCATCTGTAACTTGAAACAAAGCAAAACAAAACACACTTTAAGCCTTAAGTTTTTCCCTTCAGCCACATGGTAAAGAGAAAATTTCCTCAAAATACTGGTTCTGTGTCAACCACTCCAGGATTACCAGAGAATTCCCAGGAAGTTATGTCTTGAACCTGGCAAAGGGCCCCGAATTCTGACATTGGCTGCTGAGAGGCAGCCTTCTATCGGTCAGGCTTTGATGAAGTCACCAAACATTCCTCTCTCCCTGATCTCTGGCAGCCCTGGACCATGGCCGATATCATAGAAACTTCTGGAGGTACAGAGAACTGAAGGACATCATATCCCCTCCCCATTCATGTTCCTTTCCTCGTACAGACCCTAATGTTTTCCAATAATTCATCTGCCCTCAACCCATTTACAGAAAGCATGCTGTCCTTCTTCTTGGAAGCCTTCCCGAGGAAGAGGTTGAACTCATGTCCTCTGCTCCTTCCTAACCTAACATGGGGAGGCTTTTCTGTACACCTGGTGATAAGTTCTGCTAGACAACTGTGGGTTTTCTTCCTTTTATTTTCCCCAATAAAACACATCTTCCCCTTCACATCCAGCATGGTTTGAGTAGAGGACTCACTCTGTTCTCAAGGTTCTGCCCCTCGCAGTAGAAGTAAAAAAAGTTGGGGCCAGAAAGAGAGTTGGATGGGGACCTTTAGCAGCTGTGGTCTGCACGAAGGGGTCCACAGAGTCAGGCTGTGTCCTTGAAAATCTGAGCGGGTGGGTGTTTGTTGATGTTTGGGAGCTGAGTCATCACCTGCATACCCACTACCTGTCCTTGAGATGAGCGGTCTCTAGGGACTCCTGATCTAAAGAACACATTAATGTACTAAGGAGGCCATCAGAAATACCCGAGACTTAAATAACAGGAAATTGTGTTTTGCCACTTCTGGAGGCTAGAAGTCCAGGATCAAGGTGTTGACAGATGGTGTCTCGAGAAATCTCTTTCCCTGATGTGCAGACAGCTGCATTCTCCTGTCCTCCAGTCCCTTTATGTCCATGCATCCTTGGTGTCTTCTCTGTCCTAATTTTCTCTCCCCCCGCCCCCACCACCCAACTCTTCTGGAACTGCTGCTTTTCTTCTGGGTCTTACTTTCCAGAGCAGGGATTGAACTTGAGCCCGTGGCATGAAAGATCTGAACCCTATCCACTGGCCTTCCAGGGAATTTCCCTCTCTCTTTTAGTATAGAGAACCATCCGAGTAGACTAGAGCCCACCCTAGTGACCTTGTTTAAACTTAATTGCCTCATTAAAGGTATAATCTACAAATATGGTTACATGCCAAAGTGTTGGGGGTTAGGAATTCTACAGATAATTTTTTAGTGAATTAATTGATTTTATGACACCAGGTGTTAGTTGTGGTATGTGGGGTTTTCGGTCTTCCTGGCAGCACGTGGGATCTAGCTCCCTGACCAGGGACAGAAGCCCAGCCCCTGCACTGGGAGTGGAGAGTTTTAGAAACTGGAACCTTGGGAAAGTCCCCTCAACTTTTGGATTTTGCAGGACACAATGAAGTCCAAAAGAGTGTTGATCGTCAGGTGATTACCTGGTTACACATTTGCAGCCTACCTGCTCCTTAAACATATCTGTGACCTTTAATAACATTGACTACCTGTCCCATTCTTGGAAATACGGATTCTGTGTGTATGGAGTAAGACCAGCAGAATCAACCAAAACATCAGTACTTTTCAAAGCTGTCTAGTTCCGTTCTGTTCAGTTCAATTCAGTTGTGTTCAGTTCAGTCGCTCAGTTGTGTCTGACTCTATGACCCCATGAATCGCATCACTCCAGGCCTCCCTTTCCAACACCAACTCCCAGAGTTCACTCAGACTCACGTCCATCGAGTCAGTGATTACATCCAGCCATCTCATCCTCTGTCGTCCGCATCTCCTCCTGCTCCCAATCCCTCCCACAATCAGAGTAAAAATAAAATAAAATAAAATAAAATAAAACAACCCTAAAACATAAAAATAAATCTTACCTTGCTGGTTGGGAAAAGCAAAAACAGAAAGAGGTAGCAAGCCAATTTGTCAAACCCTGTCTAAACCATTTGCCTATATAATGCAGCTAGCATCCCAATAGTGACTTGTATGTTCAGTTGCTTCAGTCATGTTTGATTGTTTGCATCCCTATGGACTGTAGCCCACCAGGTTCCTCTGTCCATAGGATTCTTCAGGCTGGAATACTGCAGTGGGTTGCCATGCCCTCCTCCAGGGGGTCTTCCTGACCCAGAGACGGAACCTGCCTCTCTTACATTTCTGCATTGGCAGGAGGGACCTTTACTGTTAGGGCCATCATTTATACACAACCAAACAAACTATGATATGGTACGGATGAAATGTGGTCTGGAATCAGAAATGGTCAGTGTAAACTTTAGAATGTCCCTAATGTCAATGAAACATGTTAATGGCATGGAAGATATCAACAAATGTATTATAGGGAGAGAAATTGTGTTACCAACCTTTTATTTCAAGGACCACCACCACCCTGTTAGCATCTAGCTACATCCTGATTGACTTTCTCCCTTCACAATAGTTTTAATTCATTAAGATTTGGAATTCATTAAATGGAGAAAATGCTTCTCAGCCTTTTGGCTAAGACCAAGTAAAAGTACCTGGGGAGCCAGGAATGAGTGGGTCGAGCCTGTGGTACAGATAAATGACTGTCTACTAACAGTTACTGTTTCTTTGTGCAGCAGACATGTAGCACTGACAGATATTGCATGTTGTTCTAGAAACAAAAGTAAAGCAACCCAATAGCTCTGGAGGTGAATATGGCATGTGAGTTGGGGGAGGCTGTGATTTCTGACATCATGGTAAGGAAAGCCTGGCAGAGAAACTGTGGACTGAGGCAGCTCAGGAGTTGAGTGGTGGTACTTGACACAGAGTCCAAGGCAGGGGGAGCAGTAGGAGTCGTGAGAAGGCCCCGACCTCCCTCCTTGGTACCCTTGGGAGATTGGTACTGGGAACCCTGCACGTGCAGATACCAAACTCCAGGAGTGCACAAGTCCATTAGATAAAATTCTGTAGTCTTTCATGGAACTTAAGGGGATGCTCCCACATATAATTGATAGCATGAACGAGGTTCATGTTTTGCTATTAGAACTTGCTGGAAATTTAAAAAATATATATATTTGATCCATGTATAGAGTATGGTGCCTTCTGAACTCAGAGAGTGAAGGGAGTTTGACGCACCCCAAGGGACAGCTGACGGGCCCTTGGGGCCTTTTCTGTTGGTCAACATTTCTGAGTGAGATTGTAGATCTATAAGCCAAATGGTACCTAGCTACCCTCCTGCAGAGTCTAACAGGATTACTGGGGCAACCATGGGGAGACAAGGCAAAGGGGCAGCTAGAGAAGGAAGTTTAAAACCGACATGTCACTTACCTGAGTTTGAGATGGTCCACCACTTATCAGCAGAGAATAAGTGACAAGACCCCCAGCGGACATCTCTAACCTCACATAGTATCAAATCCTATTTATTTAATGGCTCTTCTATACAAACATACCCGTGATGAAGTTTATTTGATAAAAGCACAGTAAGACATTGGCAACTGCCAAGCTCTAATAACAGGAAAGTGAAAGTGAAGTCGCTCAGTCGTGTCCAATTCTTTACGACCTCATGGACTGGAGCTAATGAGGCTCCTCAGTCCATGGGATGTCCCAGGCAATAATTCTGGAGTAGGTTGCCATTTCCTTCTTCAGAGGATCTTCCTAACCCAAGAATCGAACCTGGGTCTCCTGAATTGTAGGCACACACTTTTTACCATCTGAGCCACCAGGGAAGCTGTAATAATAACCTAGAACAACTATAACAATATACTTTTATAAAAGTTTTGTGAATGTAGTCGCTATGTATTATATATTACTGTACTAATTGAGTGATTTTTTTTTCTCCTCCTAACTAAGCACTTACTAGGCTCTGTGGCCATAATTTTTGCA
>SJYQ01002773.1:44394-88101 GCA_006410935.1 Redunca redunca | reverse complement strand
CAAACATACCCGTGATGAAGTTTATTTGATAACAGCCCAGTAAGAAATTGGCAAATGCCAAGCTCTAATAACAGGAAAGTGAAAGTGAAGTCGCTCAGTCGTGTGTAGGTTGCCATTTCCTTCTTCACAGGATCTTCCTAATCCAAGAATCCAACCTGGGTCTCCTGAATTGTAGGCACACCCTTTACCATCTGAGCCACCAGGGAAGCTGTAATAATAACCTAGAACAACTATAACAATATACTTTTATAAAAGTTTCGTGAATGTAGTCACTGTGGAACATACATTACCCTTTTAATTGAGTGATTTTTTTATCTCCCCCTAACTAAGCACTTACTAGGCTCTGTGGCCATAATTTTTGCAATCTGAGGACTGACAGCCATACTAACCCAGATTTATTTTCTCTTCTTCACATTCACCACAGATATTAGCAACCTCAGCCACTTTTTTTTTCTCTTTTTATATCAAATTGTGAACTTCAATCTTTTCACTTCAGGATAGCTCCTATGGATTTTCTATGGCATATCTAATGGCCAGCATCACTCCACATATTATTTGGGGACATTATTGAGTAAAATAAGAGTGATTTGGTCACAAGCCCTGTGACTTCTCAACAGTCATTGTGGTGAACGAGTGACAAACTGGTGCGATATACAGGACTAAGGTTTGATTCACATTGTGGGCAGGAGGAAACATGGTGGTGTGAGAGTCCAATCACACTCCTCAGAATTAGCTGCAGTTTAAAACGTATGAGTTACATATTTCTGGAGTTTTCCATCTCATATCTTGGTGAACAACTGAGGGTTAACTGCAACCACAGAGAGTGACACCTGAGATCAGAGGGGATGACCTTGTCTGGTGATTGCCTTTAGGCAGAAAAAACACTAGAAGGGGCCACTTGAAGCCAAAAGTGACTGCACAATGCCCATCTCTTCTCGTGTGGGGAAACACAAGCATCACCAGAACCCGAGAAAAAGATAGCTACATCCCAATCGAGAGATGAGGACAATGACGATGTTGAGGTCATCTTTGCTGGAGTGAAGAATGTCAGATGATGCTGAGGTCATCTTTGTGGGAGTGGAGTACGTCAGTGAGGATGCTGAAACCCTCTTGGTCAGAGTGCCTTCAAGTTCAAAGCCAGTCATTTCTAACATTTTGAACAGAGTGACCAGGGACTCATCTTCAAGAAGAAAAAAGGGCTACGTGAGTCCAGATCCCTTCTGCACCTTGCAACCTGCAAATCTCAGGACCTCAGCGTCAGAGCCAGCTGCCGTATCACCAGCTTCTCAGTGGGCATGGGGAGGAAGAGGCAGTTCTATTATTTCGGAGCCTTCATCAAAACCCGGTTATAAAACGAGCTCTCCTGAGGCTGTCCTTCACAATGCAGAATAGCTCTCTCTGTGGCCTCAATGTCTCTCTGGAGATGTTGTCTCACGAGGAGGTTTGGAAGAAAGCCCTCTTAATTCAAAGCAATGTCCCACTTCAGATGTGAAATTTAACAGTGGGAATCCCAAAAGACCCAAACTCAGCGATGGAATCCCTGGGGGATCTGCCTCCACCATGGCCCCTCCACGTATCTCTCCTGCAAAGAATAGGATTATGACCTTGGAAGATTTCCTGAGCTCCCCGAGCCATGTTCACAGTGGGGCATCATTTTCTCGGGTTCGTGCCTATGACCAGGCATGCTTCAGACTTGTGTATCCAGAAAGAACATGTAGTTTGTAAGGGCTGGAGAAAACGGACTTTTTGCCTCTTGCAAGTCAGAGCAAGACTGTTGATCGCATGATAGGAAATCTGATCATGTTTCTTGATGACTTTTACTATGGCAGCATACAAGAGATGGCAGCCATCAGAGAAGACTCACACAGCCTCTAAATGGCTCAGCTGCCTGAGAGTTCTAAAAAGTGTCAAGTTTATGACCCACGTTGGGGCGGTCAAGGCTCAGCAGAGTCCAGGGATATCGTCAGGATGGACGGTGTCGGTGAATAGAAAAGATAAAGAAAGAGGTAAGGAAAGAATGGCACGAGGTGACCAAGCTTCAGTGAGTGAGGCCCACTTACTTTATTTCCCTCGGGGATTTTCTACCCTGAGTTATACATACAGCAAGGTGAAAAATGCAGAGTCAACTCAACATTCCATCAGTAATAACTTGGATCGATATGAGGTTCCTTCATGCAAGAGTCTTATTTTTTGTACATTATCTTCTGGCCTGGAGGCCTGTTGATATTTTTTGACCTCTTTTGGATAGGGATTGGTCAGCCAGGACAATAATTTCCCTTCCAGTGTTTCTTCTTCAATTCCTAGCCTGTGTCATCCTTAAAGTACAGATACATTTGTATGGACCAAAGATTCAGTGGGTTACAGCAAAGAAAGAACTTATTAACTCCAAGTCTAAAGTTGCTAATGCTAAAGCTACTGCTTGGCATTTCTATATCTTCACTCTATGCACTCTCAGGAACACAGTGGATAAGGCATGTGAGACCTTGGCAGCAAGCATTGGCTCAACGATGTTGCAAGAGTCTGGAGTAACGTGCCAAGTAAGCTAGAATGCTAACAAGGGGTTTGAAACACTGTTTTCATGGCCAGGAGGTTTATCAACTCGAGCCCTAAGTTACCGCTTTCCAGAGAAAGGTGGTCGGGCACAGCCCCCTGTTAATGTCAAAAGAGTCGGTGAAAGATGTAAAATAGTAGGACAGACATATTCTGGATGGGGGACGGTTGCTCGAGCAGATCCAGTGGCTCTTATTTTGCCTTTTCACATAAGCTGCCTAGGAACCTGTGTGTGTCTTTCAGAGTAATTTGTCCAGGAGAGCTAAATCTGTATGTCTAGACATGAGGTTGTCTAATAATGCATGTGGTAATGGTTTAGCTGGTAAGTGGTATTTAACTTTACAAACACACAGATTCTAGCCCACCAGGTTCCACTGGCCATAGGATTTCCCAGGCAAGAATACGATAACGGGTTAGCATTTCCTTCTCCAGAGGATTTTCCTGACCCAGGATCCAAACCTGGGTCCCCTCCATTGCAGGCAGATGTTACTGACTGAGCCATTCTAATATGTAGGTACAGTCAAATGCTTTTTTCAAACTATTGAAGCAATGTGTATTTCCACTAACAGTAGTGGCATTTACATTTCTACCAAACACTTGGCGCTGTCACTCTGTTTCGTCATATAACTGAGCAGGACCTGCAGGGCTTTGCCAGTGACAGACCACTCCCCACCCACCCCCACCAATGCACCCTGTCTCTTATTTGTAGAAAAACTTNCCAGAGGATTTTCCTGACCCAGGATTCAAACCTGGGTCCCCTCCATTGCAGGAAGATGTTACTGACTGAGCCATTCTAATATGTAGGTACAGTCAAATGCTTTTTGCAAACTGATTGAAGCAACCTGTATTTCCACTAAGAGTAGTGGCATTTCCATTTCTACCAAGCACTTGGCGCTGTCACTCTGTTTTGTCATTTAACTGAGCAGGACCTGCAGGCCTTTGCCAGTGACAGACCACTCCCCACCCACCCCCACCAATGCACCCTGTCTCTTATTTGTAGAAAAACTTTAGGTCCTAGACCTTCCATGAGTTTCAGAGAACAAATTGAATTAGAAGTGAAAACCTGCAGAATCAAGAAGAACTTCAAGTAAGACAAACAATAATTTGTTGCTGGGCAGTCATGTTCACTCTTTGAGATCCCATGGACTGCGGCACACCAGGCTTCTCTGTCCTTCACCATTTGCTGGAGCTGCTCAAGCTCAGCTTCATTGATTCTGTGATGCCATCGAACCGTCTCATTCTCTATCATCCCCTTCTCCTCCTGCCTTCAAACTTTTCCAGCTTTAGGGTGTATTCTAACGAGTCAGCTTTTCCCAGAAGGTGGTNTCACTGTCATCCCTTTCAGTGAATATTCCTGTTGATTTCCCAGACTGACTGGCTTCCTCTTGCTGCAGTGCAGGGGACTCTCAAGAGTCTTCACCAACACCACAGTTCAGAAGCATCAGTTCTGTCGTGCTCAGCTGTCTTTCTGCTCCAACTCTCACATCCATACATGACAGGTGGAAGAACCATAGCCTTGACTACATGGACCTTTGTTGGCAAAGTAATGCCTCTGCTTTTTCATATGCTTTCTAGATTTGTCACAGCTTTTCTTCCAAGGCGCAAGCGTCTTTATATTTCATGGCTTCAGTCACCGTCTGCAGTGAGTTTGGAGCTCAAGAAAATAAAGTCTGTCACTGTTTCCATTGTTTCTTCACCTATTTGCCATGAAGTGATGAGACCTTTGACTGTATGTACCACAACAAACTCTGGCACATTCTTAAAGAGATGGGAATGCCAGACCAGCTGATCTGCCTCCTGAGACATCTGTATGGAGGTCAAGAAGCAACCCTTAGAACTGGACATGGAACAAGTGACTGGTTCCAAATAGTTTGGAAAGGAGAAGGTCAGGATTATATAGTGTTGCTCTGCTTATTTAACTGAAATGCAGAGTACATCATGCAAAACAGTGGGCTGGATGAAGCCCAATCTGGAATCAAGATTGCTGGGATAAATAGTGACAGCCTCATTTATGCAGATGATGCCACCCTAATGGCAGAAAATAAAAAGCCTCCTGATGATGGCCAAAGAGGAGAGTGAAAAAGGTGGTTTAAATCACAACATTTAAATAAATGAAGATTGTGACATCCGGTCCCATCACTTTATGGCAAACCCATGGTGAAAACGTGAAAATAATAGCAGATTTTATTTTCTTGAACTCCAAATTCACTTTGGATGGTGAATGTAGCCACAGAATTAAACGAAGCTAGCTCCTTCGAAGAAAAGCTATGACAAACATAGACAGCGTTAAGAAAAAAAAAAAAAAAAGCTAAGGCATCACTCTGCTGAGCAAAGATTTTATAATCAAAGCTACGGTGGCTCAGACAGTAAGGAATTCACTTGCAATATGGGAGACCTGGGATCGATTTTGGGAAGGACATCCGTTTAGTCCAGTGGTAAGACTCAGTGCTCCCAAATTAGGGTGCCCAACTTGATTCCCTGGTCAGGGTATTAGATCCTACATATTGCAACTAAAAATACCACATGTTACAATTAAAATTCCTGCTCCCACATGCCACAATGAAGAATGAAAAGCCCTTGTGCTGGAACGAAAACCAAGCACAGCCAAGTAAAGTTATAAATATTTGATAGAAAAAAGAAAAAAGATATGAGAATTCCCTGTTGGTTCAGCAGTTAGGACTTGATGCTTTCATTGTCATTGGCAGGGCTCAGCACCTGGTTGTTGAACTAAGATCCCACAGCTTCCGTGACATGACCAAACCAAAACCCAGAAAGATAATAGATGTGGACAGAACTGCCAAAATGTGAAAACAAAGCAATATAACTGCAAACAGGCTGCGGATAAAGGAAAGATTGCCAGGAACTCAAAGTGCAAAAGTGGCACCTCGGTAATTCACAAGCCTCTTTAATGTTTTGGTTTAGGCTCCTATTCCTTCTTCTGAAACTAAAAGTATTGCTCCTAAGACAAATTATTATGGGGAAAAATATTGGAAAAAAATGATATTGCAAACAGCAAATGTTTGAGACAGAGCTAAAGCAGATTCATGTATTAATATGCATTACATTTGAAAAGAAGAAATGTTGGCAAAACAATGACCTAAGTCAAAGCTATTCAGAGACATTTCTGCAGCAAGAGGAAATGTTTAAATAATTGTTACATGTATTGTCTAAGAAGGACGATCAGCTTATCACATATCTAAAGGTTTAAGTTTCGCTTCTATGAGGTGTCCTGTTTAGATCCTTTATCTGTATTTGCAGATGCAGTGTTCTTGTGCTAGGATTNTTTTTGGCCTTGTTGTGAGAAGTAAGTGGTCTTCGATCTTCAACCAGGGATTGACTCTCTGCCCCCTGCAGTGGAAGCACAAATCCCTAACAACCAGATTACTAAGGAATTCTCAATAAAATGTTTCTATATCCATGTCTAATATGCCACCCAGCAAATGTTGAAATGTAGCTAGTGTGACTGAGGTGTTAAATCTTTGTGTGTGTTCAGCCACTTCAGTCTGTCCAACCCTTTGCAACCCCATCAGCATCGCGCACCAGGCTCCTCTGTCCTTGGAATTCACCAGGCAATAATACTGGGATTGGTTGCCATATCCCTTTCCAGGGGATCTTCCTGACCCAGCAGTTGAACCCACATCTTTTACATCTCCTGCATTGGCAGCAATGTTCTTCACCTTTAATATGGGAAACATATTAAATCTTTACTTAATGTAGTTAATATAAAATTAAAAGATATGACTAGAAGATGCAGGTCTTCCGTATAAATGAGTTTCAATTAACTTTTATACTCAGTAATTTGTGTATCTCTTATATATTTTCCTCAAGTTGAGATCCCATGCCCCTTCCTAAATGTAGGCTGTGTTTACCGACTTGTTTTCCAGAACAGACTGTGTCAGCAGGAAGGAGACAACTTTATAGCAGAGGGACTAGCGGTAAGTCATATTGATAGTATGAATCCTGAATGGGAAGTGATGAGAAAGATATTTTGCCTTGGAGATATAGTTCAAAATTATATAAACCCCAGGGCAATCAGGAGAAACATACCAAACCCATATAGAGAGTCATTCTGCAAATTACCTGTCCCTGAAGGACACTTGAAATTTCTCAAAAGTCATGAAAAACGAGGAAAGTTTAAGAAACTGCTATAGACCAGAGTAAGCTAAGGCAGGTATCTGTAGCTTTTTGCTATATATCCTCATGCACTTCAGTATCCTATATGGGAATATGAAACAGGGAAAGAACGTTTGTGGCAAAACCGGTAAAAGTTGAATAAAACCTGGAACTTCATGAAAGGAACCCTACTGAAAGATGCTGGAATAATTGTGAGGCATAAAGGAAGTCATTTCACTTATATACATTTTAGACATTGCAAGTACTTTCTCTATGTAACACCCACTTCATTTTCACTTCACTGAAATGGAAATCTAAAGTATGGTATACTTAACTGAATGGAAATCCTCAAATACCAAGGATCAATACTATTTGGACAGTGTTATCTGACTCCACACAAGTCAATTTGACAAGCATCTTTTAAAATGCCATTCACTTGGAAAATATAAATAAGGATATTTAGATGTAATATGCATCTCCATGGAGTTTTCATGCAAGAACACTGGAACAGATTGCCATTATTTTCTCCAGGGGATCTTCCTGACCCGGAGTCGAACCCAGGCCTCTTGTGTCTCCTGCATTGGCTGGAAAGTGAATTACCATTTCACTGACCAGGGAAGCCCATACAATGTATAATCTTGTCTTTAGAAGAGACGATTAGGATATACTTGTAAGTGAATGGTAATGAACATGCTCTTCAGCAAAATTTGTGGGACACAGTTAAGTTTGTACAGAGAAACAATAGGAACAGTAACAGAATTTATTTGCTTGGGGTCCAAAATTATTGTGGATGGTGACTGCAAGCCATGACCTTAAAAGATTTGTGCCCCTTGGAAGAAAAGCTACGACAAAGCTAGACAGCATATTAAAAAGCAGAGACAGCACATTGCTGACAAAGTCCATCTAGTCACAGCTATGGTTTTTCCAGCAGTCATGTATGGATGTGACAGTGGGATCATAAGGATGAGTGCTGAAGATTTGAGGCTTTTGAACTGTGGTGTTGGAGAAGACTCGAGAGTCCCTTGGACGGCAAGATCCAACCATTCAATCCTAAGGGAAATCAACTCTGAATATTCACTGGCAGGACTGATGCTGAATCTGACGATCCAATAGTGTGGCCAGCTGATGTGAAAAACCAGCTCACTGGAAACAACCTTGATGCTGGGAAAGACTGAGGGAAGGAGAAAAAATGGGCAGTAAAGGATGAGATGGTTGGACAGTATCACCAACTCAGTGGACATGAGTTTGAGCAAACTCCAGGTGATAGTGAAGAACAGGGAAGCCTGGTGTGCTGCATGCAGACCATGGGGCTACAAAGAGTCCATCATGACTGAGAGACTGAACAACAACAACAATAAGGTAAATTCATAGCATTAGATATAAGAGAAATGAGAGTTACAAATAATTATTTCAGAAAGTTGTAAAGATGAGCAACAAACAAACTTACAGTGATAAGAAGGAATGAAATTAGTAAAGAATGAAAAATGAATAAAATAGAGAAGAAAAAATTGTAACAAAACCAAAACTTGATTCTCCCATATGACTATTAGGAGACTTCTGGCAGAACAGGGCATTTCAAAAAGACTCTGTAAAGGGCCAAAAAAGAAATATTTGGGGCTTTGCGAATATGATCATGGGCAATTAATCAAGTTTTCAGCCATAGATAATAACCAAAGAAACTAGCAAGTCCCTGTTCCAACTTTANGTTAAAATAAAAATTTTAATATAAAAAAAAAAAAAGAAGAAGAAGAAGGAAAAGTAAAGGTCATTCACAGCTCACTATAGACTGCAAAAACAGGGGGAGGCTGCCCTGCATTGCTAGAAATGTAATTCCCAGGGGAGGGGTTTCAAGAGCCACATGTATGGTCAAGTTCCTTAAGTGAAGAACTTGCTTAAGGGAGGTAACCCCTGAGGGCTGTGAATGCTGGACAACCTCACCGGACTCCCCTGGTAGACTCGGACCGATCTTAGCCATGTGCCCTGGCACTTATGCAATCCTTTTTTTTTTTTTTCCTGTTCTGTGAAGGACTAGCTTGACCCAAGTCCCTTGAGATTCAGACTCAGCCTGACCACGCCCCTAGGGGCTGTTTCCATGGCTTCCACCGCCCGCACATGCACCCAACACAGCCTCGTGGCCAATCAGATTGCAGGAGCCGAAACCTGACAGCCATCGTAGGTGGCAGCCCATGGGCCTGTAGGGAGAGCTGAGGCGGCGCCCCAGGCCTGAGGAGGCATAGTCCTCTCGGGCTTGCCTCCTCAGGCTTAATCCCAGAACAACCTAGGCAGGTGAGTGGCTGGCAGTTCTGGCAGCTCCACCAACAGGGACAGGTAAGGAGTGGTGCGTGATGCGGCCAAAGCGTTGCCTCAGGGCCAAAGGGAGTGTTTCTCAGGTCCTCATTCGCATGGGGCCTTGCTTGGCAGAGCTGGCTCTGAGGGCCCATGGGCCCTCAGGAGGGCTCATGCGGCCAGGCCCACAGGCCCCAAGCCACTTTCGCCCTCTCCCTTCTCTAGTCTGGTTGGGCTCTGCCCTCCAGCAGCTTTCCTGCCCAGTGGGTGGGACCAGCCAGGTCAGGGGAAGGGCCTGTTAGGCCCCAGACCTCCGCCCAGCTCTCTGGATGAACCTAATCTATTTAAACACACACACACACANTTTATGTACACACACACACACACACACACACTCTCTCTCTCTCTCTCTCTCTCTCTCTCTCTCTCTCTCTCTCCCTCCCTCCCTCCCTGGAGATTCAGGCCTTTGGTTGGGGAACTTGGCAGATGAGGTATTTGTTGGTTTGTTTGTTCCTGAGAGAAGGGAGGTGGGAGGAAGAAGCTCAGGGAAGAAGAGTTCAATCGCTTGCTCTGGTTGAGTGTGAGGGGCCTGGTGAGCATCCATAGGGTAGGATGAGGTAGGGCCTGGGGGGATAGAATGTTCCAGGAACAGGTGACTCATCCTGACCTTTCCCTTTGCTCACCCCAGGATGTGACCTTTTCTTGCCTGGGAGGTCTCAAGCGCTGAGGTTTTCAGTGTGCCCCTGAGGTAAGGTGACAGACATGTTTATTACAATAAGGGACAAAGTTGTGTGTTTCTTGCCTTCCATTTTTCTCCGTTCATTCCTGGGCTGACAGGTTTCTACTGAGAGAGAGTTTTCCTGATTGGGGATTAGCTGACCGTGATTGCGGGTGGTGACTTCAGAGCAATCATGGTTTCAGGTTGGCAGCTCACTGAGTTGCAACCTTAAAAACAGGCAGGGTGACTTGCTTTCTCCTGCCTTTTTGAAAGAAAACAAGTAAGAGCACCATGGGTTTTAAGCTGTGTAGGCCTGACTCCTCCCACGTGGTGAGGCTCAATTGGCACAATGCACATATCCTAAGGTTTTAGCTACAAAAGCAAAGCAAAGCAGGTGTGGGAGTTCCGTGGTGGCCTGGTGATTAGGATCCTGGGCTGTCACTGCTGTGGTCTGTATTCAGTCTCTGGTCAGGGAACTGGTACCCCACAAGCCAAGCAGCATGACCAAAGGAATAAATGAATAAAGTCGGTCATTCAGAGAAAAGAGGTTGTTATTTCAAAAGTTTACATGGGATTGTTTGCTCATTTCTGTACCCTTTCATTAAGTAAGTGAAATCCACTGGATGGAGTCAGGAGAACTTCTGAGTTCATTTCATGCCAGTAAACAAGATCCTGGGTAGCTCTTCCCAAGCAACTTGTGCCTACAACTGTGTTGTATAGTTATCTATTGCTGGTTCAGCTTTGAACTTCATAGCATGTTTTGTTTTGGTCACATGAGGCTTCATAGAGTTTTAGTTCCTCAACCAGGGATTGAACACAGGATCATGGCAGTGAGAGGGCTGAGACTTAAGTAAACGAGTGGAACTCCTGTTTGTAGGTATTTTGGTTTGTTTTGTGTTTTTTCCATTTTAGCTATGTGTATGGGAGAACTCTTCTGTGTGTAAGTATATGAATGGTACCATAACTTGAAATGTTTGTTTTGTAGTATCACCTCAAAATTGAATAGTCTGAAAGAACTTACACTTGTTATCTCTTGGTCTAGAATCCAGATTGGTAGTTGAGCCTCCGGATCTCTCCTGAGGTTGTAGTCAAGCTTTTATCTGGCTTGGCAACCTCTGAAGACTTGGCCTGTTTTATCTATACTCACTTGGCTGTATTCATGTAGCCTCAGTTCCTCCTTCTGTGGGCCTCTGCAAGGGGCTTCTCTTGTGGGGGCTGCTGTCTTTTCCCAGAATGAGTGATTCAGGGAAGCACTTGGCCCCATGATAAAGCGTAGAGTCTTTTGTCAGATGTTCCACATCTTCACTTCTGTATTTGCTTAGTCTCACAGGTCAACCCTGTGAATGATTGAGAGAGAATTACACAGGGGTGGGAATATCAGGAGATGCGCTTCACTTGAAGGCTGGTTAGCATATCCATTACTCACCATGCCAGGCTTTCTTCCTATGATCTCAGGTCTGTTCCTGTGAGCCAATCATTTGGCTTGTGTACTCTTCTTGTGTGTGTTGCTGCTGCTAAGTCCCTTCATTCGTGTCTGAGTCTGCAATCACATAGACAGTAGCCCACCAGGCTCCCCCATTCCTGGGATTCTTCAGGCAAGAACACTGGAGTGGGTTGTCATTTCCTTCGCCAATGCATGAGAGTGAAAAGTGAAATTGAAGTCAGTCAGGCGTGTCCGACTCTTCGAAACCCCGTGGACTGCAGCCTGCCAGGCTCCTCCGTCCATGGTATTTTCCAGGCAAGAGTACTGGTGTGGGTTTCCGTTGCCTTCTCCATCTTGTGTGCTCTCCTGCCTGAGCTACGCAATTCTTGATCTACTCAATTCTTGTTTATTCAGCGATATTCTAGCAAGTCTCTTCTTTGTCCTGCATTAAGTTTTCTGTTTCTCTGGATGGTTCCCATCAGCAAACAGACTGACTATAATGTCACCTCTCGTTAAAAATCCATCTTTTGGTGACACATCCTGCTTCTGCTCCTTTTCTGTCATAATGACTTTTATAGACTTCTGCAGAGTTGTTCGTAGACTTTGTTATCTCGAGCTCTCTAGTTCCTTTAAATCCACTCTTGTCAAGGCCACCAGTGAATTTCAAATGTTTAACTCAGTGGCCAATTGTTCGTTGTTATTTTATGTAATTTACTGGCAGCCTTTATCAGAGTAGTTCATTTCGTCCTCCCTGAAAAAAATGTTTCACTTGGATTACAGAGTGCTTCTCTTTCCTGCTTCTCTTCCTCCTAAAGTTCTCCCACATAAAATGTGTGACCTTTGTGTCTGGCTTTATGCAGATGTCATATTTTCTGTTTAAATATTTATTGATTTAGCTCTGTGGCATGTGGGATCTCAGTTCCCAGCCCAGGAATGTAACGTGTGGAGAGTGTTAAGACACTGGATCTCCAGAGAAATCCCCAAGTTTGTGTATTTTCAAGAATCATCCACTTCATGGCTGTATAGCAGTGAATGTTTTACTTTTACAGCTGAATATGGTATAAGCATACTGTGAACCCTGACTTTGCATGGACTGAACATTTTCCGTTTCTATGGGTATATACAACAGAGTGAAATTGCTGGATCATATGGCTACTCTTTTAATTTTTGAGGTACTGACAAAGCACTAAAGTGGTTGTACCATTGTACAGCATTTACACCAACAGTATCTGAAGATTCCTTTTCTACAAATCCTCTGCAGCACTTGTTATTATTCCTCTTTTTGATTATAGCCTATCTCATGGGTGTGAAGTAGTATGTCAGGGAGACTGATTTACATTTTGCTAGGTGCATCCCTGGTGGCTCAGAAGGTAAAGTGTGTGCCTGCAATAAGGGAGACCTGAGTTCGAACCTGAGTCGGGAAGATGCCCTCGAAAAGAAAATGGCAATCCACTGAAACACTGGTGCCTGAAAAATCCCATGAATGGAAGAGCCAGATCGGCTACAGTCCATGGGGGTGCAAAGAGTTAGGAATGTCTATTCCAAATATTTTCCTGGTTGTTAAATGCTTTTTTTCTAAATTGCTGTAGAACACATCTCAGTTAAAATGTTACCATTGTAAGCATTTTTGCATGCTAAGTATTTCAGACAGTTTCATCAGCCTTTTGGGGAAAGAAATGGCAACCCACTCCAGTGTTCTTTCCTGGAGAATCCCATGGACAAAGGAGCCTGGTGAGCTATGGTCCCTGGGGACGCAAAGTTGGGCACAACTGAGTGACTAACACATATACACAGATACAGTCACAGTGTTGTTTTGTTGTTGTTGTCATTGTTTTAGCTGTGCTATGCAGCTTGAATGACAGTTCCTGATTGAGGATCTTACCCAGGCCCTTGAGAAGAAACCTTGGATTCCTAACCTCTGAACTACCAGGGAATTCCTTATCACATCGTAATGCACCAGATCTCTACACCTTTTCGTTTTGGAAAATTGAAACTCTATACCCTTCACCTATCCCATTAAACAACAACTCCTCTTTTCTTCCCTGTTTCCCTAGACCACGGACTCCATCGTTCTTTTTGGTTTGCTTTCTGTGGCTTGACTATAGTAGATATTTCACACAAGTAGAAGCTTAAAATATTTGTCTTTGTTGTGACTGGCTTATTTCCTTTGGCTTGATGTCTTAAATGATCAAGCATGTTGTAGCATGTGACAGAATTTCCTTTATATGGCTAAATAATGTTTCATTGTATGTATATATTGCATTTGATGGTCCTTTAGATGCTTCCACCTCTTACTAGTTGTGATTAGTGCTACTGTGAGCATGGCTGTGCAAATATCTCAATACCCCATGTTAATTGCCAAGTCATGTGTTAGTTCTAATGTTTAATTTGTCGAGGAGCCTTTAAACTGTTTTCTGTAGCAGTTGCACCATTTTAAAATCTATGCATAACACACAAGGATCCAGTTTCTGTATGTGCTTGCCAACAGTTGTCCTTTCCTTTCCTTTCTTTCCCTTTCCCTTTCCTTTTCTTCATATGTAAACACACACACATGCACAAACAACGTTTTTCATACTCTTTCCCATTATTGTTTATCACAAATTATGCATATAGTCCCTTGTGCTATACAGTACCTTGTTTATCTATTCTGTATATTAATAGTATAGTTCACATCTGCTAATCACCAGCTCCCAATCTATTCCTGTCCCACCCTTCCCCTCTTGGTAATCACCTAGTCTGCTCTCTATGTCTGTGAGTCTGTTTCTGATTCATAGATGAGTTCATTTGTGTCATATTTTAGAGACCACATGTAAGTGATAACCATACGACATTTGTTTTTCTCTTTCTGACGTCCTACAAATTTTTTGTAATGCTAGTGTAGATTCCAGTATTTACTTAACTTCATTTTCAAAACATTTGTTGCTACTATATAGAAATGTGATTGACGTTTAAAATACTCATTTTTATTGTTCAAGCTTTATATTAATTCTAATACTTGAGGTTTCTTCAAGATTTTCTGTGAATTAAAGTATGTTATCGCCAATATACTTTGACTTTTTCCTTTCCATTCTGAAGCCTTTTTTTTTTCTTTCTTTGCTTTTTTTCTTTCTTTTTAAAAAACAGCAACCATTCCTTTTTCTTACCTGATTGCTCTGATTATAGAAGTGCCAGTATAATGTTGAGCCAAAGTGTGGAAATAACTTCCGTGTGTTGTTCCCAGCCTTAGAGGGAAAGCTTTCAGTTTTTCATTATTAATTATGATGGCAGCTGTGGGTCTTTTGCAGGTACAATTGATGGAGAAAGTTCTCTTCTGTTCTTATTTGTTAAGTGTTTTTTAAACCGCTATTATGTAAAGGCGATAGATTCAGGGAAGTGGTTTTTCTTCAGGCATGAAAATGGTTCTTCTTCAGGTTTGTTGTTTTATTGTTTTAAAATGGCATAATGTTGCTTGACAATCAGATAATGAACCAACTATGCACACCTCCATAAATCCCATCTGATCATGGTATAGGATCTTTTTTATATGTTGTTAGAGTTTGTTGGCCAGTATTTTGTTGAGGGCTCTTTCACCTGTAGTCATAAAGGATATTGGGTGTGTGAGTGTTTGTGTGTGTGTGTGTGTGTGTGTGTGTGTGATGCCTCTGATATTGGTATGAGAGAAATACTGGCATCACTTTGCCTGCTATGTGGGGAAGAGACCTGTAGAGTAAAGGATGAAGCATTGTTGGATTTAAATTCAGTCAGGATTTGAGGCAGAAATTTAATATATATCAGTGTGGAATTGGGGTGAAATTATCAAGAGAGTTCATTCTCAATTTCCTAGGCCTGTGTTAAGTGCTTGACATTGAATTCTGCTGTTTGTTAACTATGTATAGATACTTTATACATTGAATCTGCTACCCATTTTCTTTATTAACATTTGTGAAATAAGTATTTGTGAATCAGTTGTAATGTGCATTTAAGATCCATTGTCTTCAAATTTTACTACAAAACAAGATGCCACTGAATAGGTGATGCCTTTTACAAAGAGCTGTTAACCTTAAGTCTAAGAAATCAGCATGTTTGTCCTTCAGATACAGAAACACATTTAAAGTTATACATTTGCTCAAAAAGATGCTGGTGTGTGGTTAACTTAGAATTCCAACGTAAGGTTCTTGAACTCCAAAGGCCATGTTTCTCAACACTGTACAAGAGTGCTTTTGTTAAACTACTTGTCCTTTGCATGTGATTTCACCTAATGATCAGAAGTGTTCATTTTTTATCTTTCTCTTTTTCAATAGAAGATATTAAAGCCAACCAGGGACAAAGCTATGATTCTAGAGTCATGTAGGCTTGTAGTCATAGGTTTTTCAGCTGTCATTCAGTCTCTTTGACACTGAGAGTCTTTGTCTGTAAGATAAGGGTGTTGATAACTACCCTAGAGTTTTGGAGATAATCAAATAGCCCATTTTGCTGTACCTAACTAATATGTAGTATGCTTATACTTAGGTGGCAGTTTGTCTCAAGGACGCACTGGGACTTGTGGCTGCACCCTCTAAGAATAAAAAGGTATGTAAAATATGGAACCACCATGTATGATACATGAAGAAGAACAAGAGCTAGAACTACCGAAAAGTGAGGGAGAAACCAAACAAGTAGTTGATGATGATGATGAACTGATCTTGGTTGGAGTGGAACATGTCAATGAAGATGCTGATGTGATCTTTGTTGGGATGACCTCAACTTCAAAATCAGTCGTTTCAAACACACTGAACAGAGTTACCCCAGGTTCTTGTTCACAGAGAAATAGGTATGGGCACTTGAGGAAAGGTAAGGCTCACAAATTACAGCCTGTTAGTCACGTGTCTCCTACATCAGAAGCAAAGACTGTCTTGTCATTTTCTGACTCTGAACCAAATTCAACAGATAGTCCTATTATTGAACCTTTGTCTAAAGCTGATTATAAACATATTTCACCAGAAATAGTGCCCAATAGCTTTTCAAAGGAGTTATGTTCTTCTTTGACTACCTTTACAAGTTCATTGCAGCATCCAGTAGAAACAGCAGTTTCTGCAGGAGATATGCAAACAAGTCCTCATGTATCAAAGCCACTTTCCACTTCGGAAACAAATAGCACATCTCCCAATAGGCCTAAACTCAGTGATGGCATTATAGGGGATCATTCTTTACCTTTGTTGCCTTCAAGTATTTTTTTACAGTGACTACTCAGCAAATCACAGCAGACAGTGTCCATACGTCACTAAGCCATGTTAAGGGTGGAGAAACTTGTCCAACAGCTTTTCCCAAGGACAATGTTCATTGCAAGCCTGTAAGACTTTTAGGGGAAGAAGGCCTGAGAAAAACTGATTTTCCAAGTCAAAACAAGTTTGTAGATCCCACGGAAGGAAATCTGATTGTGTTACTTTGTGACTTGTACTATGGACAGTATATAGCAGTTTGGGAGCCAGAATCAAAGACTCACACGGCCTTTAAATGCCCCAGCTGCTTGAAAGCTCTAGAAAATGTCAAGTTTATCAGTCACATGAAGCACCATTTGGAACTTGAGAGGCAGAGAGGTGACAGCTGGAAATACCACACCACCTGCCAGCACTGCCACCGCCAGTTTCCTACTCTCTTCCAGATGCAGTGTCACACTGAAAGTGTCCACCCTCCCCAGGAGTCCTCTGCAGTCTGCAAAATCTGTGAATTGTCCTTTGAGACCGACCAGGTTCTCTTACAACACATGAAAGACGATCATAAGCCTGGTGAAATGTCGTACGTATACCAGGTTTGCAGTTACAGATCATCATTTTTTGCAGATGTGGATGCACATTTCAGAGCATTCCATGGTAATACTAAGAATGTGCTTTGCCCGTTTTGTCTCAGAATTTTTAAAACTGCAGCACTATACAGACCTCATTATAGAGTGCACTGGGAAAAGAGTTTTCACCAATGTTTAAAATGCCGGCTACAGTTTTTAAGTTTCTAAGAGAAAATGGAGCACAAGACCCAGTGTCATCAAATGTTCAAGAAGCCTAAGCAGCTAGGATTACCTCCTGAAACAAACGTGGTTATTCAGGTATCACTGGAACCCCTTCACCCAGGATTGGGGGAAGTAGCATCCATTACCGTGAACACATCTGGTTCTGAATCTTCACCACCCAAATCTAAAAGTAGGAGGTCAAAAAAAGAAAAACAACGTTAATTCTACTTTCAGTAAGTCTGAGCTAAGTATTTCAGTCAAAATTAAAATCCCCATTAAAAACAAAAGATTCAAAGTAGAGCATTATTCAATAATATGAAATATAGGGAAATTGATAAGTAATTCATGTGTTTTTGTTTTAAATGCACGGAGCACAGTTTGATCTGCATATTGAGATGTTACTTAAAAATCTATTATGTGTTTTTCATAGAATTATCTTAACTTGTGAAAGAATGTGTGCATGTGTGTGTGAGAGAGAGCATGAGAGAAGTGGAGAAAGGAAAAGGAACAACCAGTTCTGGTATTTCACGTTATTTGTAAGTTGGAAAGCTCTGCTATCCATATAATCTGTAGAGAGATTTAGCAATGTAATTTTCTACTGTGTTCATGCCTTGAAGATCTCAGTATCAACTATGTAGCCAGATTTTAATGTCTTTGTCATGGTATGGACCCGTGTGCTTCTGAACTGTCTGCAGTGCCTCTTATGCTGATCTAAGAAAACCTGGCTCTGAAAGCGTGCTGTGGAGAAGTTGATGGAGAGGCTATGATGTGAGCTTGGATCGGACACGGGATTTAAGCAGTGAAGAGCTGAGGCTTCTTGTCCCAGTTGAGGAAGAGGCATACATTCTCTCCAGGCATGGAGCCAAGGTAGAAGGAACACTGTCTCAGAGTGTTTATAGCTAGCACAGGGACATCTGAAGGAAGCCAACCGTTAAAATGCCTGTGTTTGGTGAGAGATCCCTGTAAGCATCAGGCAGGCCCTGTGTATGATGGACTGCAGTTGGAGAAGCAGAGATAGTTATTAGGATGAGGCCTGGTGACTGTGAACCTCTTGTGGAGTGTTCCAAAGGGGAATTTGATTCGTTGTGTCCCCTTTCCCATTGGGCTGGCTTGTATAGTCACAGTGAGGTAGCCAAATCTGTGTCAGACACGGTAGTAAAACAAGTTAACATTTCCAAAGCAAAAAGAGCCTTGATGTCCACTTTGATTTGTACTGGGCCTATCGTTTTAATGGAAAAGGATCAAACACGGGGAATCTGTTCAGTTTATGAACGGGGCTAAATTGAGTTCTCTTACCCTTAAATCTACAATGGAGTTGTGCAAGAAGAGTAAATGTAGGGGATACAAATGGCCCAGGGTGATTAAAGCCTTTTTCGAACTTTTCCTTAACTTTTCCAGTTACATGTGTCTTACCCTAGTTGAACATGTGAAGATTTCAGTTTTGTATCTTCTGTTGCCTTGGACTCAAACGTAGTCCAGTTAACAGCTCATTCTTTGTCTGTGCAATTTCCCATTTTATCAATCTAATGCTGAGTTTCAGTCTTACTTGACACAGTCTGATGTCCAAGAAGTGTCTCCTTCATTTCAGTAACTATCAGGTCGTAGAGTTATTATCCTTCCGATAATCTATCCAACTATCTAATCTGTGTTTATACTTGTGGACACCTTTCTTCTTGTGGTCTCCAAGGGCTCTTTCACAGACCTGTGGGGTAGCCTTTAAGCATTGGTTCCTGAACATCAGCACACTTGGCTGCCTCCGTGGGTTCCTGGAGTTGAGTCTCCTCATGGAGTTGAATGTCATCCCTTCTCCACTTCTGGCACAGATATGCAGCAACCTCTGTGCACCATTCAAGGAGCCTGGGATACTGGCTGTAGACCTATAGCAAGAGAAATCTCTCCTTCCTCTTCCCTTCTCCTCCTCTCTGTCTCCCGGCACCCTGCCCACTCCTCAATTTATCTAAATGCTCTAAGCTTTCACACAATGCTCAAAAGTGACAATCACCAAGGGGTTCCCATCCCTCTCGGAACTGAAGAGGAAGGACTACAGATGACTAAGCTGTAGTGAGTCTGTTGTCTCCATTGTAGGTACTTTCCTGAGTGTAAATTCAAATACCAATAAACTGTATTTATTTACTCAATGCTTGATTGATTGATTTGCACTTTGAAGATTTTACTAGGCCTTTCCAGTTAGTTTACTTGGGCCACAGCACTTTGCTAAGTGTCAGCTTAAACCACGTTTAGGTGTATAAATTGTGTGTGTGTGTGTTCTGGTCTCAGGTGAAAATTCCATGTATAAACAAATGTGCAGACTCTTGCATTCTTATCTCCTTTCTTTGATTTCTAGAATGAAGGTATGAAATGTTTTACTTATGTGTTTTTATTGTTGCTTCGTATTATCCACATTGTTACTGTTGTTTGATCTGAAGCATGCTCCTAATGAGCACAACTTGTATGTATTGCCCAGTAAGAAGGTTCCAGTGATATGGTCCCTGACTTCCTCTCTTCCATTCTCTGTCCTTCTCCTCTACTATTTTCCCAACTACGGCACTGCTTTTGACAACACAGGTCTTGCTTTTCCTCCAGCAGATTCCATTTTCCCGAACTAAAGCCTTTGCAACTGTTGTACTTCTGTGTGTTCAAATCACACAATGAAACCTCCAAACCCCTCCCTTTCCCCCTTCTTAAAGGCTTTTTCAGTCTCTATTCTCTTGCCTCTCCAGCCTTAAGTTCCTAGATTTTCACACACACACCAAAAAACAAAAAAAAAAAGAAAAGAAAAGAAAAAACTGAGAAGAGNTTCCTTGGAGCTCTGAAGGTATGTATGTATATGCACTGACGTATATGTGTATATCCATGTGTCTATACATGTCTATATACACATCCTTTTCAGATTACATTTTTTAAGATAAGGAAATATATTTGAAAACATATTTTCTGTTTGTATGGTAAAACCATGAAATGTGTTAATTCTCGAAATGTGTTGTTCAAAACAATATATTATAAAGAATAACGGTATAAAACGTTATTCTTTGGGAATACTCGTACGAACAGAAATTGGAAATGTTAAAAAAATTATTCAAAGCACTTAGGACAGGTGGTAAGACAAACTTTATTCAAGGTAAGAGTAGTACATTATATGGAAGAGAGATTGAGCTTATGTCTGACTCCAGCAGGGGTGCAGCTTGGATTTATAGATAAGGAACAGGGTGGATCCATGGGGTTGCAAACAGAGACTGGGAGACCGAAAAGCAGTGGACAACAACAACAGAGTGGGTGTCAGTGGATGGAAACGTATTGAGAGGACCATAAGGGTGAGGGTGGATTTTGGCTCAACTGAGAGGATTGGTTCTGAGGCTAGGCAAGGCCGATAAGATAATCAGATGAGTGAAGAGCTATGACCAACCTAGAGAGCATCTTGAAAAGCAGAGATTACTTTGCCGACTAAGGTCCATTTTGTCAAGGCTATGGTTTTCCTTTGGTCACATATGGATGTGAGAGTTGGACTGTGAAGAAGGCTGAGCATTGAAGCATTGATGCTTTGAACTGTGGTGTTGGAGAAGACTCTTGAGAGTCCCTTGGACTGCAAGGAGATCCAGCCAATCCATTCTTAAGGAGGTCACCCCTGGGATTACTTTGGAAGCAAGGATGGTAAAACTGAAACTCCAGTCCTTTGGCCACCTGATGCGAAGAGTTGACTCACTGGAAAAGACCGTGATTCTGGGAAGGACTGGGGCAGAGGGAGAAGGGGACGACAGAGGATGAGTCGGCTAGACGGCATCACTGACTGGATGAACGTGAGTCTGAGTGTTCTCCGTGAGTTGGTGATGGACAGGGAGGCCTGGCATGCTGTGATTCATGGGGTCACAAAGAGTCGGACACGACTGAGTGACTGAACTGAACTGAGAAGGTATTGGGTCTGCTACTGAGGGTGGCCAGGTCAAGGGTGGGCTATGTCTTCTAAAGTGAAGAAGGAGATTGTGGCTTAGGTTGGACTAAAATGGACAGGCAGCCCTGGATAAAGACATCGCCTAAAGTTGGCAGTACATGAATGGACTAGTGCTGCATAACAAATTACCCCCAAGTAACAGCTTAAAAGAATATTATCTCATCCTGCTGCCAAAAGTTGTGAATCCAGGAGTGATTCAGCTGAGTGTTCTGGCTCAGTGTTGCATGAGATTGCCATCATCTGAAGCCTTGACGTGGGCTGGTGGATTTCCTCCCAAGATGGCTTACTCACAGGGCTGTTGCAAGCAGTTTCCTTGCTGGCTGTTGGGAGAAAGCCTCAGTTCTTTCACCTGGGCCTCTCTACTGGGCTACCTGAGTATTCTCAAGATAGGACTAAGCTGGCTTCTAGAGTGAGTGATCCAAGAGGAAGAGCCAGGAGGCTGCAGTGCCTTTCATGACCTAGTCTCAGACACTTCATTGTTCATTTCTACAACACTCTTACATGAGAACTGATCCACGTAGTCCACCACACATGTGACGGGGAGAAGGAAAGGATTTGTGGACATAATTTGAAACCACGTGGTACACACATGGCCAAAAATTGTTTATATACTTGTAAGTCCAAAATGCATTTTCCTGCCAATGCTTTCAAATAATTTCTCCATTATAGCATTAACTTGAAGTTCAGGACCCTGTCATCTAAGTCAGGTCCAGATATGCATCAGGCTGCACTTGTACAGTACCTCAGGTGTCCGTCACTCAGTTGTGTCCTCTTCTTTGAGACCCCATGGAGTGCAGCCCTGCAGGCTTCCCTGTCCATCAACTCCAGGAGCTTGCTCAAACTCAAGTCCATTGAGTCGATGATGCCATCCAACAATGCCATCCTTGTTATGCCAGAGTCTGAGTCCCCAAATCTGAGAGAAAAAACGTCCACAGCCATACAAAAGCACAAAGAGATTTTATTGCCCGCTCCGGCCAGGGCTCAGGTCACATGCCATGCAGTAGAATCTGACAAGAGCCCCGGTCTTAGGATCACAGCTCCTTATATACAGACAGACATTTGTTCTAGAATCGGGGCAATACACGCATGCACAAACCTTTTTCTTTGAGCCTCATGTCTTATTCTGATTGGCTTAGGCCAGGCGTATGTGAGGGCTTATCTGATTGGCCAGATTCAGAACGTCCAGAAGCCCTGGAACCATGACGCAGGCATTTTCTTGAGGCCTAGTGTAACTTGCCGAGCCTGTCCTGGCTCCGATTCTGTCACAACAATCCTTTACTGTCCCCTGCTCCTACCTTTAGGCCTTCCAGCATCCTTGTCTTTTCCATTGACTCAGTTATTCCTATCAGATAGCCAAAGTATTGGAGCATCAACTTCAGCATCAGTCCTTCCAATGAATCTGCAAGACAGATTCCCCTTAGGATTGACTGGTTTGAGCTCCTTGCAGTCTAAGAGCCTCTCAAGTCTTCTCCAACACATCCGTTCAAATTAGACAAGTGTTCCTCTAGACCTGAGGACCTGTGAACCAAAGAGATGAGCGAATCTGCTCCATCCACAGCCAACATACAGTGGTGGTTCAGGCACAGATAACTTCTAGACACTCCTGTTCCAGAAAAGGGAGGGGAGATGGGAGTCCACAGTAGCAGTTCTGAAATCCCATGGGTTCTTTTGGGCAGTCTTTTGATTAGGACTTAAGGCCTGGAAACTTCCTAGGCTTCAGTCTCTGAATTTTTAATTCTGCCCTCTGACATGATGCCATTGCATGAAAGGTGAGTAGTGTATGGTGACAGTGAAACAGTCTCCCTAGCCTGCTTCCTGCTTGTAGAAGGGAGAAGTCCAGAGCTCTTCTTTTGTACTATTGCTGGTCCTTTCAGTCTGAGGTGAACTTAAATATGTTATCTTACAAACATGGTGTGCCTCCTGATAATCTTACTGGTGTTCACGGCTAAGCACCCCACTCCAAAGCTACAATCACAGATGTCTTCATAACAAGGCCTGCTCTGTTTTAGTTTTCTGATGAGATAGCTGAAGGATAACACCCTGATCCTTGGTAGAAGTCTTCTTGAATGATTGAAATGATCTCTGAGTGATACCCTTAAACTATGTGTAGGCCATTGGCCTGACTAAATAATGCCATGGCTCAGCCCCTTTCAGCTTTCTGAGGCTTAACAAAGAATTTTACCGCCACACTCATGTCTAGAACACGTTTGTTTAAAATAAAAGTAATAATAAGCCTGGATCTTGGGTTTGACTTGGGTTTCCGTAACGCAGCTGGTCCCTTTTGAGCCACTCCCTCTGCTAGTAATTTCTCAAGCTTAGCCTATGAAAAGTCTTTGAATTAGCCAAACAAAACAAAATTTTCATAGGTAGTTTCCTTGGTTTCATTACAAATGACTGGTGCCTCTGTTGTCCTGGCCAGCTCCTAGGTGTCATTTTGACCTGACCAGTTCCAGGCAAGCGTGGACCCTCAAAATCTGGAGGACCCACCATCCCTCCATCACACCTCTGTTCCCCTGTGAACGGGCACATGTTTCGCTGTCTGATGTAATGATAAGTGCCAGTGTGATACTCGGGATTCTTACTCTGTTACTTTTTCTTCTAAGGGAACACCACCGTCCTCACAAATCTATATGAACAAGTATGTTTGGGTGATTTTGATGTCATGCAATCTCATTCAAAGAATGTACTTTCAGCTTGGCTTTCTTCTTTTACATTTTGCTTTGGTGAACAGACATAGGATTCCATCAGTTGTATGTAGTGAAAAAGTAAAATCTATAAGCAAAACAAACAAACAAACAAACAAAAAAAAATCAGCCTTAGCTGGATGGAGATCTAGTAGTAAGACTTCACTGAAATGGAAATTTCAGCCAGAATCTTAAATCTGAATCCTGGAAGGAGAAGAGGGACTCAGGCCTGAGCACACTGCTCCACGCTGGGGCCTCTGGCTCTGACAGCTGTTCCTGCCGGGATCTTCATGGGAAAGGCCACGCAGGCCACGATCCTGTTGAGAATTTTCTTTGCCTTTCCATCACGTTGGCAATTGCACACTTTGCTTTTGCTTCTACACCAAGTTTAACCTTTATCCCAGACAGGTTGGTTTCCTCTCTGATTTACGCCACATGTACAGGCCATTTAAAATTAAAATTATGGGGTTGGGTGGGGCGAGCATGAGGGTATGGGTCACACCAAAAGCATCTAGGGTCTTGGTTCCCTGATGGGGATAGTACTCGTGCCCCTGCAGTGAAAGCACAGAGTCCTCCTCACTGAACAGCCAGGGAACTTCCTGGAATTGATTTAATGAAAGACATCTAATTAGGAGGAATTTTTGGGTGACAGTTTATATTTTAATTTGTTACCAGTAATTACAGTTCATATCACTTACAGTTTTGTGGATTTACTAGCTTAAAGGGTTTTGGGTTTTCTTTTTGTTTTAAAAGCTAAAACCTGTTTTTTAATAACATGGAATACAAAAAAGAAAAAAAAATCTGTAGAATATTTTAAATAGTGGCGGGTTTGTTCTGAATGTGAGTGCTTTGCTCCTTTGAACTGCACGGTAATAACACTTGTAGAATAGAAGCACAATGAAAGGTACATATTTATATTAAGTGAGATAACAGCACCCATTGCATGAGTTATTGGTTGGAGAATAGAGACAGACTGTGTTGGGCTAAGCTCCTTATTCCTATGTTGAGCCCTTGAGTAATAATCAGAAGCTTTTTCTGAAGAGAGTTCGATCAGTTATCAGATTCCTAGGTAGGTACAGGCCAGTAGGGCTGGGATTAAATGCAGCATCCAGTCAATATGAGATAGTGCAAGAGGTCAACATGTCCTTCGTTGGTGCCTGAAGAGAAGTTTGTCCTGGTACCAGGGGGCCCAAAGCTGTAAAATTGTGGCCAGAGGATGCCTCTGACCCTGCCTTGGGTTCCCCAGGCGTGGAGGGACCACAGGGTTTCCCTGGATCCTTGGCCAGAGAAGAACCCACCCTCCTTTGTTCTCTGACATGCCCTCAGGACTCGCTCCAGAGTAGGTTCTCCAGGATGGGCGTCCAGGCCCCACACTGGCTGCTGGAGCTGGCCGACCATAGCCTGCTGAGGCATGAGGCTTTGGCTATGGCAGCCCCGGAGGAGCTGCCCCTAGAGCTATTCCCGCTGCTTTTTGTGGTGGCCTTTGCCCACAGGCACACCCAGGACCTGAATGGGATGGTGCAGGCTTGGCCATTCCCCTGGAGGCCCAGATGAAAGACCACCAGCCTCATCTGGAGACCTTCGAGGCTCCACTCAATGGCCTCGATGTCCTGCTTTCTCAGAAGGTCCAACCCATGTAAGGTCGACGGGGCAGACTTGTGGGGCCTGCAGGTGTGAGCAAAATACAGCCAGGGCGGGAGGATGAGGGGTCACCTGGGAACAGGCACTCAGGTGTACAGGACTGGTTGAGGGGCAGAGGGGACAAAAGGCACATGCCCCCTGCTCCAGTGTCCCTGAAAGTGGCGACCAAGGTGTGTCCTGAAGCTGGAGGAGCTGTGGTGTGTGGAGTGCAGAGCACTTGCGGGGTCCTGTGCCCATCGGCCTCTGCACAGCTCAGTGTGTCCCCCATGGCCCTGCAGGCGGTGGAAGCTGCAGGTGCTGAGCTTGTGCCAGAAAGCCCAGCAGGACTCCTGGACCATGTGGTCGGTATCACGGCCAGCGTTTGCTTGCTGCTGAAGCCCGAGCCAGGCCAGCCCATGCAGAAGAGGCAAAGGGTGGAGGCACAGGCAGGGCTAAAGCCAGCGCAGGCACCTATACAGTTACTGGTCGAACTGTGCCTCAGCGAGGACACCCTGGACCAGACTCTCAGCACCTGCTGAAGAAGGCCAAACAGGAGGAGCCTGGTGCACCTGCACTGCCAGAAGCTGAGGATCTTCACCATGCCCATGCAGAGCACCAGGAGGACTCTGAAGGTTTTGCAGCTGCACTTGGTCCAGGACCTGGAGGTGAACTGCACCTGGAAGCTGGCTATGCTGGCAGGTTTTTGCCGGACCTGGGCCCATGGGCAAACTCCACCAGCTGTTGCTCTGGCACATCCTTGTGTTGCCAGACACCGCCCCCGGTCAGGAGGAGCACGGCATCACCAAGCTCACAGCCCAGTTGCTGAATTTGCCCCACCTGCAGGAGCTCTACCTGAACTCCATCTCCTTCCTCGATGGTCGCCTCCACCAAGTTCTCAGGTAAGGCACGCCACAATCTCCGTAGACAAAAACGGACGCGTCTCGTTTCATTCCTGTTGGGACGTCTGCTCTGTGCCCGCTCGGGACATTGCCAGCGTGCCTGCGCCGCTCAGAATTCCGAACGATGCTGCCGTCCTGTACCAGGGCATCTTGTCAGGTCACCTCCCTGGTTAGGTTCAGAAGAGTGGCGTAGGTTAGATGCTGTCAAAGGGGACTTCTTGCTTGGAGTCTGCATAGTGGGTTCAAGGGTGATACTCTTGGGAATTCTTTCCAAGAGAGTGATATCTTTGCTGAGGTGATGACAGATATCTCAGCAAAGAGGACATTGGTCCATCGGGCATGAGATTTGAAGTCTGAAGCTCTGTCTCTCCCTGCCAGCTGCAGCTTCTGTCCTGATCTTGTTTAGGCTCCAGGTGAGCTGAAGGTAGTAGGGCACTCTCGAGATGACAAGGACGTGTTAGGAGGGGAAATTGTGGCCCCTCAGCAGTCCAGAGAAGATAACAAGTCAAATGAGCACCAATGTAGAATAGGCTCCAATCTCTCTAAGTCCTAATTGCAAATATTATTTTCCTCTAAGACTTCTGAATACATAGGAAATCCTCAGTAACAGGTTATCAATCTGCCTTGAACACAGTGAGAAAAGCTGAGAGCATGCAGCATAGTCTGACTGTATGAATGAGTTGCATTGATTCCATTATTGGCAGCTGCACACTCAAGCATTAGGAATAGGTATGTTCAATGAGAACCTAGAAGAAGGAAAGACAAAAGAAGAAGAAAGAAAAAAATTGTAGATGGTGATGGATGGTGGGTGGTCCCCGAATATCTGGGGGATATTCACAAAAGGATCGTCTCTAACTGCTGGCACCCACCAGCCCACGCCCACAGTAACCATCCTGTCCTTGAATTCAACGAGTCCTATCCTGTAGGAACATCTTAATTCCTGTTAAGCAAATACTAGTAACCTGAAATAGGCAAATAACTTTTGTGTCCTGTTTGTTTTCCACTTTGACAAGAGTTCATCATTGTGAACAGGGGGAGGTCATACCCACATGATCAATACCTTCCTTCCCATCCAGAATTCGAGAGGCCAGGTCCAAGCCAGTGAGATGCCCTAAATTCTGGTGAACCAGGCCTCTCCTCCCCACATCCCTTCTACCTCTCACCTCTGCCCCTTGGACTGACTGCCCTGTCTCTGCCCAGGTTCCTGAAGACCCTTCTGGCGACCCTGTCAATCAACTGCCGGATTTCGGAGTGAGATGTGATGTACCTATCGCAGTAGTCGAGGGTCAGCCTGCTGAAAGACCTGGGCCTTGGCGGGGTCAACCTGAGCAGCCTCAGTTTGGAGCCACCGCAGGTCCTGGTTGATAGGGCCTCGGCCACCCTGCAGGACTTTGACCTGGGCGAGTGTGGCCACATGGACTCCCAGTTCAGTGCCCTCCTGCCCTCCCTGAGCAGCTGCTCCCAGCTCATCACCTTCAGCTTCTGTGGCAACCCCAGGTCCATGGCCGTGCTGGAGAGCCTGCTGCACCACACCGTGGGGCTCAGCAAGCTGAGCCACGTGCTGTACCCTGCACCCCAAGAGAGCCATGAGGATGTGCGCAGCACCCTGCACCTGAGCCTCCATGTTCAGCAGTGCACCCAGCTCAAGCCGCTACTATGCAAGTCTGGGCAGCGCAGCATGGTCTGGTTCAGCACCAACCCCTGTCCACACTGCAGGGACCACATGTTCTATGAAGCCGAGCCCATCCTATGCCCCTACTACATGCCTGCCTAGCCCAGCTCCCGAGTTTCAGGCTTTGGCCCCAGCACTGGGACACTGCCACCCACAACTCAGTGCATTTAGAAGGAACACAAACCACAGTTTCAGACAATTGTTCAGGGCATTCGGGAAAAGGAAAGGTGATTTACTGTTGGCTGGAGGAGGGGCTGGTGGGATTTTTGGAGAGATGTGTTCCTACACAGTTAGAAATGTGACTCTGAATTTTGGAGGCGGAGTTTTGGGCTTGGGACGTTGATGGTGTCATTATACGTGTTGGACACTTCCAAATAGATAAAGGGAACTTCAGTACCAGTCACTGGCTGTCTTCTGTGATCTGTGATGGTGATTCTCCCCTAGAAACACATGACTCTCCTGTTAGTGGTTAAATAAAAGGGCCTGAGCGTGAGTGGGGTCTAGATGCTCTCTGATAGGCAAGGATCGGCTACAGGATTTCGGTGCTCCATTTACCACTCTCTCTAGTTCTCATTTCCAGGGCATCCAACTTCTCAGTGATTTCTGAGGCTGTTCAATATGTCATCATTTACAAGGGGTGTCCTCGGGGCCCTGGAATGAACTAAGTGTCCAGGAGTGAGCACCACTGGAGGGAACCTTCTTCTGAGGGGCCCTCACTGCTCACTCAACCCGGGCCTTGGACTGGAGTATTTTCCCCAGTGGATTCAGCAGATGCAAAGCCTCCATCTTGGGCCCAGAGTGGTGCCAAGACGGGTTCACTCTGCAACATCAGTCCCGGAGTCCTGGGGGATATTCACCTGCAGACCATCTGGAGCCTCTGGGACCCACCAGCCCATGTCCATTTTCTCACTGCTCAGCCAGATCTGACTCTTTGGGACTCCATGGACTGTTGCCTGCCAGGCTTCTCTGCCAATGGAATTCTACAGGTGAGAATACTGCAGTGGGTAGCCGTTCGCTTTCCCAGGAAATCTTCCCAACTCAAGGATTGCACTTGGGTCTCCTCCATTGCAGACAGATTTTACCATCTGACCAGCCAGGGAAGCCTCCAGTTTCGAAGTGACAACCAAGCAGCCCTGAATCCATTGTCCACATGTGCTTTTATACCAGTAATATCCCCACAGGTTTTATTCTGTTTTTACATTAATGAAAACGTTCACACACAGGTATTTATTCAAAGGCTGATGGAAATCTATTCCCAATTGTCCAAAAGTGTCACTTCTGTGTTCAGTATTTCAGTGTTGAGTGTAACGTGGCAGTTTTCTCCTTGGTGTCATTCATCTGTAACTTAAAACAAAACAAAACACACCCTAATCCTTAAGTTTTTCCCTTCAGCCACATGGTAAAGAGAAAATTTCCTCAAAATCCTGGTTCTGTGCCAACCTGGCATCACTAAGGCTTTAACTAATTATGTTTGCTCACTAGAGCTCTTTGCTGAGACCAAGTGTTCTAAGAGTCAGAGAAGATTTAGCATCTAAACAAAATTGCAGCAGCCCTTCTGAGGGGAACGCTGCAAATAGACCCCTTTTTGTGACTGAACTAGCTGGGACCTGCATGGACCAGCAACGTTTTGATCTAGGAATGCCCTGGAAAGTAGCATCACGTTGATTTGAGCTTTCCTGGTGGCTCAGATAGTATGAAATCCAACCTGCAGAGCAGGAGACACAAGCTTAGTCCCTGAATCAGGATGATCCCCTGGAGAAGGCAGAGACTACCCACTCCAGTATTCTTTCTTGGAGAATTCCATAGAGGCGCCTGTTGGGTTACACTACATGGAGTCACAAAGAGTCAGAGCGAACTAACACTTTCACTTAATCTTTAATCCTGTGGGTGAGGAGGCAGTGCAACTCGTCATTGATTGAGTTTTCCAGTGTGCAATGGTCCCTTGTGTTTTGGTCCCTCTATGTCTCACCCTTGCATTTAAGCTGCAAAACCCTCCTTTTATGCTTTCTGACTCCGAAAATTGGAACTGAGAGCAGAAGCAGCAGGAAGCCAGACGCTCTGCACTGATTAGGTAGGATGAACAAGGAGAGTGAAAGAGCAAGCTTAAAACGACGTACTGAAAACACTAAGACGGTGGCATCTATCCCTATTTCTCCATGGCAAATAGAAGGGGGAAAGGTGGAAGTATTGACAGGCTTCCTCTTCTTGGGCTGTACAATCTCAGCAATGGAGATTGCAACCATGAAATCCAAAGACGGTTCCTTCTTGGCAGGAAAGCTATGAGAAACCTAGAGAGTGTGTTGAAAAGCAGAGACGTTACCATGCCAACAAAGGTCTGTATAATGAAGGCTGCAGTTTTCTAAGGGTTCATGAACAGTTGTGAGAGCTGGACCACAAAGAAGGCAAAGCACCAACGAACGGTTGCCTGCGACTTGTGATGCTGGTGAAGACTCCTGAAAGTCCTTTGGGCAGCAAGGAGAGCAAAGCAGTCAATCTTAAGGGAGATCAACCCTGAATACATGTTAGAAGGTCTGATGTTGAAGCTGAAGGTCCACTAAATTGGTCATGAGATGTGAGCAGCTGCCTCGCTGGAAAAGTCCCTGATGCTGGGCAAGATTGAGGGCAGAGGGAGAAGAGGGTGAGAGAGAATGAGATGGCCGATGGCATCACCAATGCAACGGACATGTACTTGGGGCAAACTTCAGGAAATGGTGAGGGACAGGGAGTCCTGGTGTGCTGCGCCCCACGGGTTGCAGATACAACTGGACAAATGAACAACAACAATCTCTTGAGATAAAGCTGTTACAGGGAGAGTAGAAGAATTAGTTTGTGAGAACAATGGAAGAGCCAAGCTCGCCCTAAAGACGGAGGAAGTGGGTAGAGGCTAGCCACCTGGATTGTGGTCCCTTGAAAGCTGTGCTTTCTGGCCACACTGCAGAGTCCACTCCTCACATAGCTCTGATCTGTAGGTCAGCAGACACCAGCCTGTGTCTCGAGGGCCTGGTCTCCTCCTGGTGCCAGGTTCTCAGTTGGTGTGAGATGCCCAGCCCTGTGGAAGGACACTCAGGATCACCACATGTCACTCCATGGCAACAAATCTCAGGGAGCTTCCTCCTTTCCCACGGGAATGAACCTGGACAGGAGTTGCCCTTGGGATTGTCCACGGGAAGGAAAGGTGGGGACAGGGCATGTCTTTCTCTTTTTGTTTCTTTTGTTGCCTAGCCAACACAGCTTGCAGGATATTAGTTCCGCAAATAAGGACTGATTCCACACCCTCAGCAGTGAAAGTGCAGAGTCCTAACCACTCCAGGACTACCAGAAAGTTCCCAGGAAGTTATTTATTGAGCCTGGCAAAGGGCCCCGAATTCTGACATTGGCTGCTGAGAGGCAGCCTTCTATGGGTCAGGCTTTGACGAAGTCACCAAATATTCCTCTCTCCCTGAACTCTGGGAACACTGGGACCATGGCCTATATCATAGAATCTTCTGGAGGTACAGAGAACTGAAGGACATCATATCCCCTCCCCACTCATATTCCTTTCCTCATACAGACCCTAATGCTTTCCAATAAATTCATCTGCCTTCAACCCATTTACAGAAAGCATGCTGTCCTTCTTGGAAGCCTTCCCAGGAAAGAGGTTTAACTCATGTCCTCTGCTCCTTCCTAAACTAACATGGGAAGACTTTTCTGGACACCTGGTGATAAGTTCTGCTAGACAGCTGTTGGTTTTCTTCCTTTTATTTTACCCAATAAAACACATCCTCCCCTTCACATCCAGCATGGTTTGATCAGAGGACTCACTCTGTTCTCAAGGTTCTGTCCCTCGCAGTAGAAGTAAAAAAGTTTGGGGCCAGAAAGAGAGTTGGATGGGGACCTTTAGCAGCCGTGGTCTGCAAGAAGGGGTCCACAGAGGCAGGCTGTGTCCCAGAAAATCTGAGTGGGTGGGCGTTTGTTGATGTTTGGTTGTCAGCTGTGTTGATGTTTAGGAGCTGAGTCGTCACCTGCATACCCACTACCTGTCCTTGAGGTGAGCCGTCTCTAGGGACTCCTGATCTAAAGAACACATTAATGTACTAAGGTGGCCATCAGAAATACCCGAGACTTAAGTAACAGGAAATTGCGGTTTCCCAATTCTGGAGGCTAGAAGTCCAGGATCAAGGGTGTTGACAGATGGTGTCATGGGAACTCTTTTTCCCTGATGTGCAGAGAGCTGCATTCTCGTGTCCTCCCGTCCCTTTACGTCCAAGCATCCTTGGTGTCTTCTGTGTCCTAATTTCTACATTATTTTTTTTCACCTCTTCTGGCCATGCTGTTTTTCTTCTGGGTCTTACTTTCCATAGCAGGGATTGAACTTGTTCCCGTTGCAATGAAATATCTCAACCCTATCCACTGGCCTTCCAGGGAATTGTCTCTTTTTGTATAGAGAACCATCCAAGTGGACTAGAACCCACCCTAGTGACCTTGTTTTAACTTAATTGCCTCATTAAAGGTATAATCTACGAAAACTTTATATTGCACATTGTTGGGGATTAGGAATCCTACAGATAATTTTTTAAGAATTAATTTATTTGATGGCACCAGATGTTAGTTTTGGTGGTGGGGTTTTCAGTCTTCCTGGGAGCACGTGGAATCTAGCTCCCTGACCACGGACAGAAGCCCAGACCCTGCACTGGGAGTGGAGAGTTTTAGATACTGGAACTGTGGGAAAGTCCCCTCAGCTCTTGGATTTTGCAGGACACAATGAAGTCCAAAAGAGTGTTGATCGTCAGGTGATTACCTGATTACACATTTGCAGCCTACCTGCTCCTTAGACATATTTGTGACCTTTAATAACATTGATTCCCTGTCCCATTCTTGGAAACACGGATTCTGTGTTTATGGAGTAAGACTACAGAATCAACCAAAACACCAGTTCTTTTCAAAGCTGTCTAGATCTGTTCAGTTCAGTCGCTCAGTTGTGTCCGACTCTTTGCAACCTCATGAATCGCAGCACGCCAGGCCTCCCTGTCCAGCAGCAACACCCGGAGTTCACTCAGACTCACGTCCATCGAGTCAGTTATGCCATCCAGCCATCTCATCCTCTGTTGTCCGCATCTCCTCCTGCTCCCAATCCCTCCCAAAATCAGAGTGTTTTCTAATGAGTCAACACTTCACATGAGGTGGCCAAAACTGGCGTTTCAGCTTTAGCATCATTCCTTTCAAAGAAATCGCAGGGCTGATCTCCTTCAGAATGGACTGGTGGATCTCCCAGCAGTCCAAGGCTGGTGGGGAGGATGAAGCTTCCAGCTAAAGCTATAACATCTAAGTGTTTATTGAATTACCAATAACCTGCTCCTCCCAAGGCAGGTGCTCAGTGTGTCACAAGAGGAAACAAAGGAATTGCTGACCCTCAACCCTCAGGGTCTCCTGCAGGAGTAGATTCCTGGGGATTTTCAGCATGTTCTTATTGTTGCTTGGGCTCCGGTAGTGCCTCAGCTGGTAAAGAATCTGCCTGCAATGAGGGAGATCTGGGCTTGCTCCCTGGGTTGGGAAGATCCCCTGGACACGGGAAAGGCTACCCACACCAGGATTCTAGCCTGGAGGATTCCATGCACTGTATACAGTGACAAAGGGTTGGACATGACTGAGCAATGCTCACTTTCATTGTTGCGGTTTACTTGCAAAGTTGTGTCTGAGTCTTTTGTGACCCCATAGACTGTAGTGTGCCAGGCTCCTCTGTCAATGGGCTTCCTCGGGCAGGAATACTGAAGTGGTTGCCATTTCTTCCTCCAGGAGATCTTTCCGACCCAGAGACTGAACTCAGGTTTCCTGCATTAACAGGTGGATTCTTTACTGCTGAGCCACCAGAGATCAATCATTCCCAAAGCACTGGGTGAGGTTACACGTTGGGATTCACTTCACTTCATAATCAGGTGAGGCAAACTTTGAACTTTCAGATGCCCAGGCCCATTCCGAGGGCAATGTGAGTCTCTTAGGTGTGATTGCAGCCCAGGAATCTCTGTTTAATCATGGCCCAGTTGATTCTGAGATGTGAGCCATCTTTAGAAGCATATGGAAGTGAAAGTGTTCGTCGTCCAGTTGTGCTTGACTCTTTGCAAACCCATGGACAAGAGCTCCCCAGGCTCCTCTGTTTACGGAAATCTCCAGGTAAGCATAATTGAGTGGATAGCCATTCCCGTCCCCAGGAGATCTTCCTGACCCAGGGATTAAACCCTGGTCTCCTCTACTGCAATCAGATTTTTTACTCTCAGAGCCATCAGGCACGCCTAGAATCATGAATAGGTAGTCAAAATGTTTCTTCCTTTTCCCTACGTGTTTGCAAACATTTAAAAATGGACATCCAAAATGTTTTCGTTGTAAGCGTAAACACTGCAAAGACTGTACCTTTTGGAATACGGTACAAATAAACCCTATGAGTATATCAAACTCGGAATTCCCTGGCAAACCAGTAGTTAGTGATCAGTGCTTTCATCTTGGTGACCTGTGTTCAGTCCCTGGTCAGGAAACTAAGCTTCTGCAGGTAGTCTCAAGGTGTGTCCATAAATAAAATATCCAGAAGAATGTAAAGACCATAGAGTTTTAAAAAAATATTTAGTTTTATTCACTGGTTTGGGTGTTTAGGTTCTTAGTCTTGGTATGCAGGATATTTCGTCCCCTCAACTGGCTGTTGCATGTGGGATCTTACCCACCAGGTAGTAAACGCACATTCCCTGCATTGGAAGGCAGATTCTCAATCACTTCACCACCAGGGAAGTCCCCAGCCTTGGGTTCTGATACTCACCAACTTTGGAGATAGACATGGCAACCCACTCCAGCAGGTTTCCCTGGAGAATTCCACGGATAGAGGAGCCTGGCTGGGTACAGTCCATAGAATGGCAAAAAATCAGACACAGCTGAGTAACTAGTCACAGCACTGAACATCAAGCTTCTTAAAATAGTATAAAATGAGCTTTCTCCAATGGTCAGTGTTTATTTTTTTTCCCTGCTTCATTGAGATGTAAAGGACAGATATTCTATAAATTAAAGCTGATCACATTTTGATATGGTAAGAACGGTATTTTTTATGTTACAACCGGTTAACGCACTGGGGATCACGTTCATTAGTGACCAACATTTTTGTTTGAATTCAGTGACTCTGTTACCTTATAATGAATGGAAATACACATGTTTCTCGTCTGAAACCCTCCCTCCCTGCACGAATCTGTGTGCACAGGGCTGTAAAGGCAATGGAATGGAAAGCTTGAGATATAATCTAGGTGCTACAAAGGAGGATAGAGAAGGGGTGGGGATAAGGGGGGAAGGGTGAAGGAGGGGGGTGAGAGTGTGACCTGACCTCCCCCGAGGCAGTTAACGAAAGCAAGAGCCCCTGCATAGGAAAAGCTCCCTGGGGTTCAGCATGAAGATGCACAGTGAGGACCCTGGAAATCCAGCGGGTGCTGAGTCTTCAAGTGCAGATCACTTGGGAGTAAGCTCGCATCCTACCTTCTTCACCCTGGCTCCTCCCCTCATCGCACCCCCTTGCCCTTGGAAGAGCCCAGGGCCTTGCTGTTTGTAGCTGGAGAAGTTTCTGGCATTGGAAGGGAACCCTTCAGTTTTTAGGTTCTTGACATCAGCCCATGCCCTGTTGGAATAGCTGTGTGGATCACCTTTCCCTGCCCTTAAGCTATTGAGCCCCACTAACTAAAGATGCAAAGAAATGGGAGATATGGTTCTGGGCCTCTGGATGCCAGAGACGGAAGTGGGAACTCTCACCACACTGAGACCTGGAAAATAGCTCCTGGGAGGGGCCCTGAAGCCCCACACACATTCTTCCTTCTCTCTAACAATGAGCTAGAAATGTTGCTAGTTGGAAAATCCTATGGGGAAAAACTGGTTCAGAAACCTGATTGGAGCCCAGTTTGGGTTCGGATAGGACTAGAATGGACTTTAAAATGCTTGGAATCTCCTGATGCAGGCTCACTGAGAAAAGGCTTTTGGAGAGCCAGGTAGGAGTTCCACGGACACTGGACACAGGAAGGGGTGCTGGTATTCCCAGAGAAATCCTTCTGGGACGTGTAGACAAAGACACTCCAGCTTCACCCTCCACTGGGGCTCAGAGTAGGAAGTGTTCCGCGCACTGAGTCAACTGGACCTCAGGAGCGGCTGAGTCATGGTGTTTGCAATGCTTCATTTTGTTCTCTGTAGCCATGAATCTGCAAAGGTTTTCTGGAGAGACCTAGAGAGCAACCAGGCTTTAAGGGCCTTGGGGTCTCTGCCATTAGCAGTGTGAAATAGCCTCAGACACATGGCAAATGATCACAGCTGTGTTGCAATAAAACTTTGTTTTTGACACTGAACTTTAGATATCATATAACTTTCACATGTCACAGAATTGTCCTCTGTTTCCCACCAAAAAATGAAGTAAACATATAAAACGTATTTTTTAAAGTAAAAAAAAAAAAANATAAAAATAAATCTTAGCTTGCTGGTTGGGCAAAGCAAAAACAAAAAGAGGAAGCAAGCCAATTTGTCAAACCCTGTCTAAAGCATTTGCCTATATAATGCAGCTAGCATCCCAATAGTGACTTGTGAGATGAATTTAGAAGGCTGGATTCTGCTTATGAAAAATAGAAATTTTCTTTAAATATAACACGACATCAGTTGTAAGATAGAAAATCGTTCCTATTATTTTTGGCCACCTGCAGTGGCATGTGGACTCACAGGTCCCTGAGCAAGCATTGAAGTCATGTCCCTGGCACGGAATTGACAAGTCTTAAAAATGGATTACCAGGGAAGCCCCACAGCATTATTTTTCATACAACTATAAAATATATGTTTATATACATATGTATGTGAGTGTGTTCAGTTGCTTCAGTCATGTTTGATTGTTTGCATCCCCACGGACTGTAGCCCACCAGGCTCCTCTGTCCATAGGATTCTTCAGGCAGGAATACTGCAGTGGGTTGTCATGCCCTCCTCCAGGGTGTCTTCCTGACCCAGAGACGGAACCTGCCACTCTTACATTTCTGCATTGTCAGGAGGGACCTGTACTGTTAGGGCCATCATTTATACACAACCAAACAAACTATGATATGCTACTGATGAAATGTGGTCTGGAATCAGAAATGGTCAGTGTAAACTTTAGAATGTCCCTAATGTCAATGAAACGTGTTAATGGCATGGAACTTATCAATAAATCTATTATAGGGAGAGAAATTGTGTTACCAACCTTTTATTTCAAGGACCACCACCGCCCCTGTTAGCATCCAGCTACATCCTGGCTGAGTTTCTCCCTTCAAAATAGCATTAATTCATTAAGAATTGGAATTCATTAAATGCTTGGAGAAAATGCTTCTCAGCCTTTTGGCTAAGACCAAGTCAAGTACGTGGGGAGCCAGGAATGAGTGGGTCGAGCATGTGGTACAGATAAATGACTGTCTACTAACAGTTACTGTTTCTTTGTGCAGCAGACATGTAGCACTGACAGACCCTACATGTTGTTCTAGAAACAAAAGTAAAGCAACCCAATAGCTCTGGAGGTGAATAAGGCATGTGAGTTGGGGGAGGCTGTGATTTCTGTCATCGTGGTCAGGAAAGCCTGGCAGAGAAACTGTGGACCAAGGCAGGACAGGAGTTGAGTGGTGGTACTTGAAAGAGTCCAAGGCAGTGGGAGCTGTAGAAGTCGTGAGAAGGCCCCAAGTCCCTCCTTGGTACCCTTGGGAGATTGGGTCTGGGAACCCTGCACCTGCAGATACCAAAGTCCAGGGGTGCTCAAGTCCATTAGATAAAATGCTGTAGTCTTTCATGGAACTTAAGGGGCTACTCCCACATGCTTTATATCATCTCCACATCCTTATACTACCTAATACAATGTTGATGCTCTGTAAAGACCTTTTCTGTTGGTCAGCATTTCTCAGTGAGATTGTAGATCTATAAGCCAAATGGTGCCTAGCTAGCTTCCTGCAGAGTCTAACAGGATTACTGTGGTCTCCATGGGGAGACAAGGCAAAGGGGCAGCTAGAGAAGGAAGTTTAAAACCGTCATGTCACTTACCTGAGTTTGAGATGGTCCACCACTTACCAGCAGAGAATAAGTGTCAAGACCCCCAGCGGACATCTCTAACCTCACACTGTATCAAACCCTATTTATTTAATGGCTCTTCTATAAAAACATACCCGTGATGAAGTTTATTTGATAAATGCAGAGTAAGACATTGGCAACTGCCAAGCTCTAATAACAGGAAAGTGAAAGTGAAGTCGCTCAGTCGTGTGTAGGTTGCCATTTCCTTCTTCAGAGGATCTTCCTAACCCAAGAATCGAACCTGGGTCTCCTGAATTGTAGGCACACCCTTTACCATCTGAGCCACCAGGGAAGCTGTAATAATAACCTAGAACAACTATAACAATATACTTTTATAAAAGTTTTGTGAATGTAGTCGCTATGTAAAATACATTACTCTATTAATTGAGTGATTTTTTTTCTCCCCCTAACTAAGCACTTACTAAGCTCTGTGGCCATAATTTTTGCACTGTGAGAATTGACAGCCATACTAACCCAGATTTATTTTCTCTTCACATTCACCACAGATATTAGCAACCTCAGCCAATTTTTTTTTTTCTCTTTTTATATCAAATTGTGAACTTCAATCTTTTCACTTCAGGGTAGCTCCTAATGGATTTTCTATGGCATGTCTAATGGCCAGCATCACCTCACATATGATTTGGGGACATTATTGAGTAAAATAAGAGTGACTTGGTAACAAGCGCCTGTGACTTCTCAACAGTCATTATGGTGAACGAGTGACAAACTGGTGGGATATATAGGACTAAGGTTTGATTCACATTGTGGGCAGGAGGAAACATGGTGGTGTGAGAGTCCAATCACACTGCTCAGAATTACCTACAGTTTAAAACGTATGAGTTACATATTTCTGGAGTTTTCCATCTCATATTCTTGGTGAACAAGTGAGAGTTATCTGCAACCACAGAGAGTGACACCTGAGATCAGAGGGGATGACCTTGTCTAGTGATTGCCTTTAGGCAGAAAAAACACTAGAAGGGGCCACTTGAAGCCAAAAGTGACTGCAGAAGGGCCTATCTCTTCTCGTGTGGCGAAACACAAGCATCACCACAACCCGAGAAAACGATGCTGCATCCCAATCCAGAGATGAGGACAATGACGATGTTGAGGTCATCTTTGTTGGAGTGGAGCATGTCAGATGATGCTGAGGTCGTCTTTGTGGGAGTGGAGTACGTCAGTGAGGATGCTGAAACCCTCTTTGTCAGAGTGCCTTCAAGTTCAAAACCAGTCATTTCTAACATTTTGAACAGAGTAACCAGGGACTCATCTTCAAGAAGATAGAAGGGCCACATGAGTCCAGATCCCTCCTGCATCTTGCAACCTGCAAATCTCAGGACCTCAGCATCAGAGCCAGCTGCCATATCACCAGCTTCTCAGTGGGCATCGGGAGGAAGAGGCAATTCTATTATTTCGGAGCCTTGGTCGAAACCCGGTTATAAAACGAGCTCTCCGGAAGCTCTCCTTCACAATTCAGAATTGCTCTCTCTGGGGCTTCAATGTCTCTCTGGAGCTGTAGTCTCACGAGGAGGCGAGGATGAAAGCCCTCTTAATTCAAAGCAATGTCCCACTTCAGATGTGAAATTTAACAGTGGGAATCCCAAAAGACCCAAACTCAGCGATGGAATCCCTGGGGGATCTGCCTCCACCATGGCCCCTCCACGTATTTCTCCTGCAAAGAATAGGATTATGACCTTGGAAGATTTCCTAAGCTCCCCGAGCCATGTTCACGATGGGGCATCATTTTCTTGGGCTCGTGCCAATGACCAGGCATGCTTCAGACTTGTGTATCCAGAAAGAACGTGTAGTTTGTAAGGGCTGGAGAAAATGGACTTTTTGCCTCTTGCAAGTCAGAGCAAGACTGTTGATCCCATGATAGGAAATCTGATCATGTTTCTTGATGACTTTTACTATGGCAGCATACAAGAGATGGCAGCCATCAGAGAAGACTCTCGCAGCCTCTAAATGGCTCAGCTGCCTGAGAGTTCTAAAAAGTGTCAAGTTTATGACCCACGTTGGGGAGGTCCAGCTTCAGCAGAGTCCAGGGATATCCTGAGGATGGACGGTGTCAGTGAATGGAAAAGATAAAGAAAGAGGTAAGGAAAGAATGGTACGGGGTGACCAAGCTTCAGTGAGTGAGGCCCACTTACTTTATTTCCCTCTACCCTGAGTTATACGTACAGCAAGTGAAAAACGCAGGGTCAACTCAACATTCCATCAGTAATAACGTGTATCAATATCAGTTTCCTTCATGCAAGAGTCTTAATTTGGTACATTATGTTCTGGCCTGGAGGCCTGTTGATATTTTTTGGCCTCTTTTGGATAGGGGTTGGTCAGCCAGGACAATAATTTCCCTTCAAGTGTTTCTTCTTCAATTCCTAGCCTGTGTCATCCTTAAAGTACAGTTACATTTGTATGGAACAAAGATTCAGTGGGTTACAGCAAAGAAAAAACTTATTAACTCAAAGTCTAATGTTGCTAATGCTAAAGCTACTGCTTGGCATTTCTATATCTTCACTCTATGCACTCTCAGGAACACAATGGATAAGGGATGTGAGACCTTGGCAGCAAGCGTTGGCTCAACGATGTTGCAAGGGTCTGGAGAAACATGCCAAGTAAGCTAGAATGCTAACAAGGGGTTTGAAACACTCCTTTCATAGCCAGGAAGTTTATCAACTCGAGCCCTAAGTTACTTCTTTCCAGAGAAAGGAGGTCACGCACAGCCCCCTGTTAATATCAAAAGAGTCGGTGAAAGAAGTAAAATAGTAAGACGGACAGATTCTGGTTGGGGGACGGTTGCTCGAGCATATCCAGTGGCTCTTATTCTGCCCTTTCACATAAGATGCCTAGGAACCTGTGTGCGTCTTTCAGAGTAATTTGTCCAGGAGAGCTATGTCTGCATGTCTAGACATGAGGCTGTCTGATAATGCATATCGTAATGGTTTAGTTGGGAAGTGGTATGGAACGCTTACAAACCCATAGACTATAGCCCAGTAAGTTCCACAGTCCATAGGATTTCGCTGGCAAGAATACGATAACGGGTTAGCATTTCCTTCTCCAGAGGATTTTCCTGACCCAGGATACAAACCTGGGTCCCCTCCATTCCAGGCAGATGTTCCTGACTGAGACATTATAATATGTAGGTAGAGTCAAATGCTTTTATCAAACTGATTGAAGCAACGTGTATTTCCACTAAGAGTAGTGGCATTTACATTTCTACCAAGCACTTGGCGCTTTCACTCTGTTTCGTCATATAACTGAGCAGGACCTGCAGGGCTTTCCCAGTGACGGACCACTCCCCACCCACCCCCACCAATGCACCCTGTCTCTTATTTGTAGAAAACCTTTAGGTCCCAGACCTTCCATGAGTTTCAGAGAACAAATTGAATTAGAAGTGAAAACTTGCAGAATCAAGAAGAACTTCAAGTAAGACACAATAATTTGTTGTTGGGCAGTCATGTTCACTCTTTGTGATCCCATGGACTGGCACCCCACACTTCTCTGTCCTTCACCATCTGCTGGGGCTGCTCAAGCTCAGCTCCATTCACTCTGTGATGCCATTCAACCGTTTCATTCTCTGTCATCCCCTTCTCCTCCTGCCTTCAATCTTTTCCAGCTTGAGGGTCTATTCTAATGAGTCAGCTCTTCCAAGAAGGTGGTCAAAGTATTGGAGTTTCACTGTCAGTATCATTCCTCCCAGTGAATATTCCTGTTGATGTCCAGGACTGACTGGCTTCCTCTTGCTGCAGTGCAGGGGACTCTCAAGAGTCTTCACCAACACCTCAGCTCAGAACCATCAGTTCTGTCGTGCTCAGCTGTCTTTATGCTCCAACTCTCACATCCATACATGACAGGTGGAAGAACCATAGCCTTAACTACATGGACTTTTTTGGTAAAGTAATGTCTCTGCTTTTTCATATGCTTTCTAGGCTTGTCACAGCTTTTCTTCCAAGGAGCAAGCGTCTTTATATTTCATGGCTGCATTCACCGTCTGCAGTGAGTTTGGAGCTCAAGAAAATAAAGTCTGTCACTGTTTCCATTGTTTCTTCACCAATTTGCCATGAAGTGATGAGACCTTTGACTGTATGCACCACAACAAACTCTGGCACATTCTTAAAGAGATGGGAATGCCAAACCAGCTGATCTGCCTCCTGTGACATCTTTATGGAGGTCAAGAAGCAACACTTAGAACTGGACATGGAACAAGTGACTGATCCAAATAGGGAAAGAGAAAGTCAGGATTATATAGTGTTGCCCTGCTTATTTAACTGAAATGCAGAGTACATCATGAAAAACAGTGGGCTGGATGAAGCCCAATCTGGAATCAAGATTGCTGGGAGAAATAGTGACAGCCTCATTTATGCAGATGATGCCACCCTAATGGCAGAAAATGAAAACCCTCTTGATGTTGGCCAAAGAGGAGAGTGAAAAGGCTGGCTTAAAACTCAACATTTAACAAAGATTGTGACATCCGGTCCCATCACTTTATGACAAACACATGGTGAAAACGTGAAAATAACAGCAGATTTTATTTTCTTGAACTCCAAATTCACTGAGGATGTTGAATGTAGCCACAGAATTAAACGAAGCTTGCTCCTTGGAAGTAAAGCTATGAAAAACATAAACAGTGTCAAAAAAAGATAAAAATGAATAAAGCTAAGGCATCACTCTGCTGTGCAAAGATTTTATAATCAAAGCTAAGGTGGCTCAGAAAGTAAGCAATTCACTTGCAAAACGGGAGACCTGGGATCGATTTTGAGAAGGACATTCCTGTAGTCCAGTGGTAAGACTCAGTGCTCCCAAATTAGGGTGTCCAACTTCATTCCCTGGTCAGGGTATTAGAGCCCACATACTGCAACTAAAAATACTACTGTGACAATTAAAATTCCTGCTCCCACACGCCACAATGAAGATTGAAGAGTCCTTGTGCTGGAACGAAAACCAAACACAGCCAAGTAAAGTTAAAAATATTTGATAGAAAAAAAGAATATAATATGAGAATTCCCTGTTGGTTCAGCATGTAGGACTTGATGCTTTCACTGCCATTGGCAGGGTTCAACACCTGGTTGTCAAACTAAGTTCCCACAGGTTGGCATGACCAAACAAAAACACAGAAAGATAATAGATGAGGACAGAACTGCCAATGTGGGAAAATAAAGCAATATAACTGCAAACAGGCTGCGGATAAAGTAAAGATTGCCAGGAAACCAAAGTGCAAAAGTGGCACCTCGGTAATTCACAAGCCTCTTTAATGCTTTGGTTTAGGCTCCTCCTATTCCTGCTTCTGAAACTAAATAAAGTATTGCTCCTCCGATAAATTATTATGGGGAAATATATTGGAAAAAATGATATTGAAAACAGCAAATGTTTGAGACAGAGCTAAAGCAGATTCGTGTATTCATATGCATTACATTTGAAAAGAAGAAATGTTGGCAAAACAATGACCTAAGTCAATGCTATTCAGAGACATTTCTGCAGCAATAGAAAATGTTTAAATAATTGTTACATGTATTCTTTAAGAAGGACGATCAGCTTTTCACATATCTAAAGGCTTAAGTTTCTCTTCTATGAGGTGTCCTGTTTAGATCCTTGATCTGAATTTGCAGATGCAGTGTTCTTCTGCTAGGATTTTATTATATTTTGTTTTTTTGGCCTTGTTGTGAGAAGTAAGTGGTCTTAGATCTTCAACCAGGGATTGACTCTCTGCCCCCAGCAATGGAAGCACAAATCCCTAACAACCAGAGTACTAAGGAATTTTCAATAATATGTTTCTATATC
>SJYQ01002773.1:17411-44271 GCA_006410935.1 Redunca redunca | reverse complement strand
CCACAATGAAGATTGAAGAGTCCTTGTGCTGGAACGAAAACCAAACACAGCCAAGTAAAGTTAAAAATATTTGATAGAAAAAAAGAATATAATATGAGAATTCCCTGTTGGTTCAGCATGTAGGACTTGATGCTTTCACTGCCATTGGCAGGGTTCAACACCTGGTTGTCAAACTAAGTTCCCACAGGTTGGCATGACCAAACAAAAACACAGAAAGATAATAGATGAGGACAGAACTGCCAATGTGGGAAAATAAAGCAATATAACTGCAAACAGGCTGCGGATAAAGTAAAGATTGCCAGGAAACCAAAGTGCAAAAGTGGCACCTCGGTAATTCACAAGCCTCTTTAATGCTTTGGTTTAGGCTCCTCCTATTCCTGCTTCTGAAACTAAATAAAGTATTGCTCCTCCGATAAATTATTATGGGGAAATATATTGGAAAAAATGATATTGAAAACAGCAAATGTTTGAGACAGAGCTAAAGCAGATTCGTGTATTCATATGCATTACATTTGAAAAGAAGAAATGTTGGCAAAACAATGACCTAAGTCAATGCTATTCAGAGACATTTCTGCAGCAATAGAAAATGTTTAAATAATTGTTACATGTATTCTTTAAGAAGGACGATCAGCTTTTCACATATCTAAAGGCTTAAGTTTCTCTTCTATGAGGTGTCCTGTTTAGATCCTTGATCTGAATTTGCAGATGCAGTGTTCTTCTGCTAGGATTTTATTATATTTTGTTTTTTTGGCCTTGTTGTGAGAAGTAAGTGGTCTTAGATCTTCAACCAGGGATTGACTCTCTGCCCCCAGCAATGGAAGCACAAATCCCTAACAACCAGAGTACTAAGGAATTTTCAATAATATGTTTCTATATCCATGTATAATATGCCACCTAGCAAATGTTAAAATGTAGCTAGTGTGACTGAGGTGTTAAATCTTTGTGTGTGTTCAGTCACTTCAGTCTGTCCAACCCTTTGCAACCCCATTAGCATAGCGCACCAGGCTCCTATATCCATGGAATTCTCCAGGCAATAATACTGGGCTGGGTTGCCATATCTCTTTCCAGGGAATCATCCTGAGCCAGAGGTTGAACCCACCACTTTTATATCTCCTGCATTGGCAGCAACCTTCTTCACCTTTAATATGGGAAACATATTAAATCTTTATTTAATGTAATTAATATAAAATTAAAAGATATGACTAGAAAATGCAGGTCTTCCGTATAAATGAGTTTCAATTAACTTGAATACTCAGTAATTTGTGTATCTATTAGATATTTTCCTCAAGATGCGATCCCATGCCCCTCCCTAAATGTAGGCTGTGTTTAGGGACTTGTTTCCCAGAACAGACTGTGTCAGCAGGAAGGAGACAACTTTATAGCAGAGGGACTAGCGGTAAGTCATATTGATAGTATGAATCCTGAATGGGAAGTGATGAGAAAGATATTTTGCATTGGAGGTATAGTTCAAAATTATATAAACCCCAGGGCAATCAGGAGAAATTTGTCAAACCCATATAGAGAGTAATTCTGCAAATTACCTGCCCCTGAAGGACTTCTGAAATTTCTCAAAGTCATGAAAAACGAGGAAAGTTTAAGAAACTGCTATAGACCAGAGTAAGCTAAGGCAGGTATCTGTAGCTTTTTGCCATATATCCTCATGCACTTCAGTATCCTATATGGGAATATGAAACAGGGAAAGAACGTTTGTGGAAAAACCGGTAAAAGTGAATAAAACCTGGAACTTCGTGAAAGGAACCCTACTGAAAGATGCTGGAATAATTGTGAGGCATAAAGGAAGTCATTTCACATATATACATTTTAGACATCACAAGTACTTTCTCTACGTAACACCCACTTCCTTTTGACCTCACTGACATGGAACTCTAAAGTATGGTATACTTAACTGAATGGAAATCCTCAAATACCAAGGATCAATACTATTTGGACAGTGTGATCTGACTCCACACAAGTCAATTTGACAAGCATCTTTTAAAATGCCATTCACTTGGAACATGTAAATAAGGATATTCAGATGTAATATGTATCTCCATGGAGTTTTCATGCAAGAACTCTGGAGCAGTTTGCCATTATTTTCTCCAGGGTATCTTCCTGTCCTGGGGTCGAACCCTGGCCTCTTGTGTCTCCTGCATTGGCTGGAAAGTGATTTACCAGTTGACTGACCAGGGAATCCCATACAATGTGTAATCTTGTCTTGAGAAGAGAAGATTAGGATATACTTGTAAGTGAATGGTAATGAACATGCTCTTCAGCAAAATTGGTGGGACACAGTTAAATTTGTACAGAGAAACAATAGGAACAGTAACAGAATTTATTTGCTTGGGGTCCAAAATTATTGTGGATGGTGACTGCAGCCATGAGCTTAAAAAATTTGCGCCCCTTGGAAGAAAAGCTATGACAAACCTAGACAGCATATTAAAAAGCAGAGACAGCACTTTGCTGACAAAGTCCATCTTGTCACAGCTATGGTTTTTCCAGCAGTCATGTATGGATGTGACAGTGGGATCATAAGGAAAGCAGATTGCTGAAGATTTGAGGCTTTTGAACTGTGGTGTTGGAGAAGACTCGAGAGTCCCTTGGACGGCAAGATCCAACCATTCAATCCTAAGGGAAACCAACTCTGAGTATTCACTGGCAGGACTGATGCTGAATCTGACGATCCAATAGTGTGGCCAGCTGATGTGAAAAGCCAGATCATTGGAAACAACCTTGATGCTGGGAAAGACTGAGGGAAGGAAAAGAAGTGGGCAGTAAAGGATGAGATGGTTGGACAGTATCACCAACTCAGTGGACATGAGTTTGAGCAAACTCCAGATTATAGTGAAGGACAGGGAAGCCTGGTGTGCTGCCTGCAGACCATGGGGCTGCAAAGAGTCCAACATGACTGAGAGACTGAACAACAACAATAAGTTAAATTGATAGCATTAGATATAAGAGAAATGAGGGTTACAAATAATTATCTGAGAAAGTTGTAACGATGAGCAACAGAACAAACTTACAGTGATAAGAAGGAATGAAATTAGTAAAGAATGAAAAATGAATAGAATAGAGAAGAACAGATTGTAACAAAACCAAAACTTTATTCTCCCATATGACTATGAGGAGACTTCTAGCAGAACTGGGCATTTCAATTAGACTCTGTAAAGGGCCAAAAAAGAAATATTTGGGGCTGTGCGAATATGATCATTGGCGATTAATCAAGTTTTCAGCCATAGATAATAACCAAAGAAACTAGCAAGTCCCTGTTCCAACTTTCAGGACTCCGAAAATGGAACTTCACACAATTTTCACGTCACAAAATAAGATTCTTTTTGGTTTTCCTCAGCTGTTAAAAGTGTAAAGTTCTAAAAATAAAAAGTAAAAAAGTAAAAAAAGAAGAAGAAAAAGTAAAGGTCATTCACAGCTCACTATAGACTGCAAAAACAGGGGCAGGCTGCCCTGCATTGCTAGTAATGTAATTCCAAGAGGAGGGGTTTCAAGATCCACAGGTATGCCAAGTTCTGGAGGTCACCCCTGAGGGCTGTGTGTGCTGGACATCACTGGACTCCCATCATAGACTCGGACCGTTCTCAGCCCTTTTCCCTGGCACTTGTGCAATCTTTTTTTTTTTTTTTTTTTTCCCTGTTCTGTGACGGAACAAACTTGACCCAAGACCCTTGAGATTCCGATTCAGCCTGACCACTCCCCTAGGGGTCGTTTCCATGGCTTCCACTGCCCGCGCATGCGCCCAACGCAGCCTCGTGGCCAATCAGAGTGCAGGAGCCGACACCTGGCAGCCATCATAGGTGGCAGCCCAGGGGCCTGTAAGGGGAGCTGAGGTGGCGCCACAGGCCTGAGGAGGCATAGTCCTCTCGGACTTAGGCTTAATTCCGGAGCAGCCTAGGGTAGGTGAGCGGCCGGCAGTTCTGGCAGCTCCGCCAACAGGGACAGGTAAGGAGTAGCGCGTGGTGCAGCCAAAGCGTTGCCACAGGGCCAAAGGGAGTGTTTCTCGGGTCCCCATTTGCGTGTGGCCTTGCTTGGTGGGGTGGTCTCTGAGGGCCCGTGGGCCCTCAGGAGGGACCATGCGGCCAGACCCTCCGGCCCAAAGCCCCTTTTGCCCTCTCCCCTCTCTAGTCTGGGTGGGCTCTGCCCTCCAGCACCTTTCCTGCCCAGTGGGTGGGACCAGCCAGCTCAGGGAAAGGGCCTGTTAGACCCCAGACCCCCGCCCAGCTCTCCAGTGGAACCTAATCTATTTAAACACACACACGCAAATCTTCAAGGCTGGTTTGTGACTCGGGCCCAACCCGGTTCTAGTCCGAGACACAGTCAGGCAGGTGCAAAAATAAATAAATAAATAAAATCGACCTAGTAGCCTCTTCACTGTGTGGTGCTTTGTTCGTTTTCCTGTTTCCTCTGCTTCTCCTGGGACTCAGGCTGCCCCATCCCTCGGGGCCTGGAGATTCATACCTTTGGTTCGGGATGTTGGCATAGGAGGTATTTGTTGGTTTGTTTGTTCCTGAGAGAAGGGAGGTGGGAGGAAGAAGCTCAGGGAACAAGAGTTCAATCATTTGCTCTGGTTGAGTGTGAGGGGCCTGGTCAGCATCCATAGGGTAGGACCAGGTAGGGCCTGGGGGGATAGAATGTTCCCAGAACAGGTGACTCACCCTGAACTTTTCCTTTGCTCACCCCCAGGATGTGACATTTTCTTGCCTGGGAGGTCTCAAGCACTGAGGTTTTCACTGTGCCCTTGAGGTAAGGTGACAGACATGTTTACAATAAGGAACAAAGTTGTGTGTTTCTTGCCTTCCGTTTTTCTCCTTTCATTCCTGGGCTGACAGGTTTCTGTTGAGAGAGAGGTTTCCTGATTGGGGATTAGCTGACCCTGATTGTGGGTGGTGACTTCAGGGCAATCATGGTTCAGGTTGGCAGCTCACTGAGTTGCAACCTTAAAAACAGGCAGGGTGACTTGCTTTCTCCTGCCTTTTTGAAAGAAAACAAGTAAGAGCACCATGGGTTTTAAGCTGTGTAGGCCTGACTCCTCCCACTTGGCGAGGCTCAAATGGCCCAATGCACATATCCTAAGGTTTTAGCTACAAAAGCAAAGCAATGCAGGTGTGGGAGTTCCCAGGTGGCCTGGTGATTAGGATTCTGGACTGTCACTGCCATGGTCTCTATTCAGTCTCTGGTCAGGAAACTGGGACCCCACAAGCCAAGCAGCATGGCCAAATGAATAAAGTGTGTCATTCAGAGAAAAGGGGTTGTGATTTCACATGTTTACATGGGATTGCTTGCTCATTTCTGTACCCTTAAGGGCTTTATTTCATTAAGTAAATGAAATCCACTGGATGGGGGCAGGGGAACCTCTGAGTTCATTTCATGGCAGTAAACAAGATCCTGGGTAGCTCTTTCCCAGCAACTTGTGCCTATACAACTGTGCTGTCTATTTATCTATTGCTGGTACAGCTTTGAACTTCATAGCATGTTTTGTTTTGGTCACAACATGTGGCTTCATAGAATTTTATTTCCCCAACCAGGGATTGAACACAGGATCATGGCAGTGAGAGGGCTGAGTCTTAAGTAAACGAGTGGAACTCCTGTTTGTAGGTATTTTGGTTTGTTTTGTGTTTTTTTTTTTTTTTCAATTTTTGCTGTGTATTAGAGAACTCTTCTGTGTGTAAGTATGATGTGAATGGTACCATAACTTGAAATGTTTGTTTTGTACCTATCATCTCAAAATTGAATAGTCTGTAAGAACTTACACTTGTTATCTCTTGGCCTAGAATCCAGTTTGGTAGTTGAGCCTCCGGATCTCTCCTGAGGTTGTAGTCAAGCTTTTATCTGGCTTGGCAACCTCTGAAGACTTGGCCTGTTGAATCTAAACTCACTTGGCTGTATTCATGAAGCCTCAGTTCATCCTTCTGTGGGCCTCTGCAAGGGGATTCTCTTGTGGGGGCTGCTGTCTTTTCCCAGAATGAGTGATTCAGGAAAGCACTTGCCCCCGTGATAAAGCGTAGAGTCTTTTTTCAGATGTTCCACATCTTCACTTCTGTATTTGCTTAGTTTCACAGGTCAACCCTGTGATAGATTGAGAGAGAACTACACAGGGGTGGGAATATCAGGAGATGCGCTTCACTTGAAGGCTGGTTAGCATATCCATTACTCCACCATGCCAGCCTTTCTTCCTAAAATCTCATGTCTGTTCCTGTGAGCCAAGTATTTGTCTTGTGTACTCTTCTTGTGTGTGCTGCTGCTGCTACGTCACTTCAGTCATGTCCGACTCTGCAATTGCATAGACAGCAGCCCACCAGGCTCCCCCATTCCTGGGATTCTTCAGGCAAGAACGCTGGAGTGGGTTGCCATTTCCTTCGCCAATGCATGAGAGTGAAAAGTGAAGTCGTTCAGTCGTGTCCGACTCTTCGAAACCCCGTGGACTGCAGCCTGCCAGGCTCCTCCGTCCATGGTATTTTCCAGGCAAGAGTACTGGTGTGGGTTTCCGTTGCCTTCTCCATCTTGTGTGCTCTCCTGCCTGAGCTACGCAATTCTTGATCTACTCAATTCTTGTTTATTCAGCGATATTCTAGCAAGTCTCTTCTTTGTCCTGCATTAAGTTTTCTGTTTCTCTGGATGGTTCCCATCAGCAAACAGACTGACCATAATGTCACCTCTCGTTAAAAATCCATCTTTTGGTGACACATCCTGCTTCTACTTCTTTTCTTTCAAATTTGCTTTTATAGACTTCTGCAGAGTTGTTCGTAGACTTTGTTATCTCGAGCTCTCTAGTTCCTTTAAATCCACTCTTGTCAAGGCCACCAGTGAATTTCAAATGTTTAACTTGGTGGCCAATTGTTCGTTGTTATTTTATGTAATTTACTGGCAGCCTTTATCAGAGTAGTTCATTTCGTTCTCCCTGAAAAAAATGTTTCACTTGGATTACAGAGTGCTTCTCTTTCCTGCTTCTCTTCCTCCTACAGTTCTCCCACACACAACGTGTGACCTTTGTGTCTGGCTTTATGCAGATGTCATATTTTCTGTTTAAATATTTATTGATTTAGCTCTGTGGCATGTGGGATCTTAGTTCCAAGCCCAGGGATGTAACCTGTGGAGAGTGTTAAGACACTGGATCTCCAAAGAAGTCCCCAAGTTTGTGTATTTTCAAGATTCATCCACTTCATGGCTGTATAGCCATGAATGTTTTACTGTTATGGCTGAATATGTTATATGAATATGGTAAATGGTTTCCATGTAGTCCATTTTGAGCATATGCCACAGTTTGTTTATCCATTGGTGAATTAATGGATAATACTTGGCTGGTGTACTCTCTTTGAGGCTATTGTGAGTAACGTTACTGTGAACATTGACTTTGCATGGACTGAACATTTTCCGTTTCTATGGATATATACAAAAGAGTGAAATTGCTGGATCATATGGCTACTCTATATTTAATTTTTGAGGTACTGACAAAGCACTAAAGTGGTTGTACCGTTGTACAGCAGTTACACCAACAGTATCTGAAGATTCCTTTTCTCCACATCCTCTGCAGCACTTGTTGTTATTCCTCTTTAGATTATAGCCTACATCATGGGTGTGAAGGAGTATGTCAGAGAGAATGATTTACATTTTGCTAGGTGCTTCCATGGGGGCTCAGAAGGTAAAGTGTGTGCCTGGAATGCGGGAGACCTGGGTCTGAACCTGAGTCGGGAAGATGCCCTCGAGAAGAAAATGGCAATTCACGGCAACACTGGTGCCTGGAAAATCCCATACACGGAGGAGCCTGATCGGCTACAGTCCATGGGGGTGCAAAGAGTTGGGAATTTCCATTCCAATTATTTTCCTGGTTGTTTTATGTTTGTTCTAAATTGTTGTAGAACACATCTCAATTAAAGTGTTACCACTGTAAGCATTTTTGAATGCTAAGTATTTCAGACACTTTCATCAGCCTTTTGGGGAAAGAAATGGCAACCCACTCCAGTATTCTTTCCTGGAGAATCCCATGCACAAAGGAGCCTGGTGAGCTATGGTCACTGCGGACGCAAAGTTTGGCACAATTGAGTGAGTAACACATATACACAGACACAGTCACAGTGTTGTTTTGTTGTTGTCATTGTTTTATCTGTAACAGTTCCTGGTTGAGGATCTTACCCAGGCCCCTGAAAGGAAACCTTGGAGTCCTAACCTCTGAACTACAAGGGAATTCCTTATCACATTGTTATGAAACAGATCTCTACACCTTTTCATCTTGCAAAACTGAAACTCTATACCCTTCACCTATCCCATTAAACAACAACTCCTCTTTTCTTCCNATGTGTTAATTCTTGAAATGTGTTGCCCCAAGTGAATATAGTATAAAGAGTAACGGTATAAAACTCTATTCCTTTGGGAATACTCCTTACGAACAGAGCTTCGAAATGTTAAAAAATTATTCATAACACTTAGGACAGGTGGTAAGACAAACTTTATTCAAGGTAAGAGTAGTACATTATATGGAAGAGAGATTGAGCTTATGTCTGACTCCAGCAGGGATGCAGCTGGGATTTAGAGCTAAGGAACAGGGTGGGTCCATGGGGTTGCAAACAGAGACTGAGAGACCGAAAAGCAGTGGACAACAACAACAGAGTGGATGTCAGTGGACGGAAACTTATTGAGAGGACCATAAGGATGAGGGTGGATTTTGGCTCAAATGAGAGGATCCGTGTTGAGGCTAAGAAAGGCTGATAAGATAATCAGGTGAGTGAAGAGTTATGATCAACCTAGAGAGCATCTTGAAAAGCAGAGTAATTACTTTGCCGACTGAGGTCCATCTAGTCAAGGCTATGGTTTTTCCTGTGGTCATGTATGGATGTGAGAGTTGGACTATGAAGAAGGCTGAGCACTGAAGCATTGATGCTTTGAACTGTGGTGTTGGAGGACTCTTGAGAGTCCCTTGGACTGCAAGGAGATCCAGCCAATCCATTCTTCAGGAGGTCACCCTTGGGATTTCTTTGGAAGGAATGATGGTAAAGCTGAAACTCCAGTCCTCTGGCCACCTGATGCGATGAGTTGACTTATTGGAAAAGACCGTGATTCTGGGAAGGAATGGGGGCAGAGGGAGAAGGGGACAACAGAGGATCAGTTGGCTAGACGGCATCAGTGACTGGATAGACGTGAGTCTGAGTGATCTCCAGGAGGTGGTGATGGGCAGGGAGGCCTGGCATGCTGCGATTCATGGGGTCACAAAGAGTCAGACACGACTGAGTGACTGAACTGAACTGAGAAGGTATTGGATCTGCTACTGAGGTGGTCAGGTCAAGGGTGGGCTATGTCTTCTAAAGTGAAGAAGGAGATTGTGGCTTAGGTTGGACTAAAATGGACAGGCAGCCCTGGATAAAGACATTGCCCAAAGTTGGCAGTACATGAATGGACTAGTGCTGCATAACAAATTACCCCCAAGTAACGGCTTAAAAGAATATTATCTCATCCTGCTGCCAAAAGTTGTGAATCCAGGAGTAATTCAGCTGAGTGTTCTGGCTCAGTGTTGCATGAGATTGCCATCATCGGAAGCCTTGACGTGGGCTGGTGGATTTCCTCCCAAGATGGCTTACTCACAGAGCTGTTGCAAGCAGTTTCCTTGCTGACTGTTGGGAGGAAACCTCAGTTCTTTTACCTGGGCCTCTCTACTGGGCTACCTGAGTGTTCTCAAGATAGGACTAAGCTGGCTTCTAGAGTGAGTGATCCAAGAGGATGAGCCAGGAGGCTGCAGTGCCTTTCATGTCCTAGTCTCAGACACTTCATTGTTCATTTTTACAACATTCTCACATGAGAACGGAGCCACTTAGTCCACCTCACATGTAACGGTAAGAAGGAAAGGATTTGTGGACATAATTTGAAACCACGTGGTACACACATGGCCACAAACTGTTTACATACTTGTAAGTCCAAAATGCATTTTCCTTCCAATGCTTTCATATAATTTCTCCATTATAGCATTAACTTGAAGTTCAGGACCCTGTCATCTAACTCAGGTCCAGATATGGATCAGGGTGCACTGGTACAGTATGTCAACTGTCTGTCACTCAGATGTGTCCTCTTCTTTGTGACCCCATGGAGTGCAGCCCTGCAGGCTTCCCTGTCCATCAACTCCAGGAGCTTGCTCAAACTCAAGTCCATTGAGTCGATGACGCCATCCAACAATGTCATCCTTGTTACACCACAGTCTGAGTCCCCAAAACTGAGAGAAAGAACGTCCACAGCCATGAAAAAACACAAAGGGATTTTATTGCCAGCTCCGAACAGGGTTCAGGTCATATCCCACGCAGTGGAATCTGATAAGAGCCCTGGTCTCGGGATCGCAATGCTTATATACAGACAGTCTTTTGTTCTAGAAGCAGGGCAGTACACGCATGCGCAAACCTTTTTCTTTGAGCCTCATGTCTTATTCTGATTGTCTCAGGCCAGGCTTACGTGAGGACTTATCTGATTGGCCAGAGTCAGAACGTCCGGAAGCCCAGGAACTATGACTCAGGCATTTTCTTGAGGCCTAGTGTAACTTTCTGAGCCTGTCCTGGCTCTGACTCTCTCACAACAATCCTTTGCTTTCCCTTGCTCCTACCTTTAGGCTTTCCGGCATTCTGGTCTTTTCCATTGAGTCAGTTATTCGCATCAGATTGCCAAAGTATTGGAGCTTCATCTTCAGCATCAGTCCTTCCAATGAATATGCAAGACACATTCCCCTTAGGATTGACTGGTTTGAGCTCCGTGCAGTCTTAGAGCCTCTCAAGTCTTCTCCAATACATCCATTCAAATTAGACAAGTGTAGTTCCTCTAGACCTGAGGACCTGTGGACGAGATGAGTTAATCTGCTCCGTTTCACAGCCAACATACAGTGGTGGGTCAGGCATAGATAACCTTCATAGCCACTCCTGTTCCAGAAAGGGGAGGGGAGATGGGAGTCCAGAGTAGCAGTTCTGAAATCCCCCGGGTTCTTTTGGGCAGTCCTTTGATTAGGACTTAAGGCCTGGAAACTTCCTAGGCTTCAGTCTCAGAATTTTTAATTCTGCCCTCTGACATGATGCCATTGCATGAAAGGTGAGTAGTGTATGGTGACAGTGAAACAGTCTCCCTAGCCTGCTTCCTGCTTGTAGAAGGGAGAAGTCCAGAGCTCTTCTTTTGTACTATTGCTGGTCCTTTCAGTCTGAGTTGAACTTAAATATGTTATCTTACAAACTTGGTGTGCCTCCTGATAATCTTACTGGTGTTCACGGCTACGCACCCCACTCCAAAGCCACAATCACACATGTCTTCATAACAAGGTCTGCTCTGTTTCGGTTTTCTGCTGAGATAGCTGGAGGATAACACCCTGAACCTTGGTAGAAGTCTTCTTGTATGATTGAAATGATCTCTGAGTGACACCCCTAAACTCTGTATAGGGCATTAGCCTGACGAAATAATGCCATGGCACAGCCCCTTTCAGCTTTCTGAGGTTTAACAAAGAATTTTACCACCACACTCATGTTTAGAACACCTTTATTTAAAATAATAATAATAATATGCGTGGATCTTGGGTTTTCCAAGGGTTTCCAGGATGCGGCTGGTCCCTTTTGAGCCACTCCCTCTGCTAGTAATTTCTCAAGCTTAGCCTACGAAAAGTCTTTGAATTCGCCAAACAAAATACAATTGTCATAGGTAGTTTCCTTGGTTGCATTACAAACAACTGGTGCCTCTGTTGTCCTGGCCAGCTCCTAGGTGTCATTTTGACCTGACCAGTTCCAGGCAAGCCTGGACCCTCAAAATCGGGAGGACCCACCATCCCTCCATCACACCTCTGTTCCCCTGTGAATGGGCACATGTTTTGATGTCTGATGTAATGATAAGTGCCAGTGTGATATTCGGGATTCTTACTCTGTATCTTCTTCTTCTAAGGTAACACCACCATCCTCACAAATGTATCTGAACGAGAACATTTGAGTGATTTTGATGTCACCCAAACTCATTCAAAGAATGTACCTTCAGGTTGGCTTTCTTCTTCAACATTTTGCTTTGGTGAACAGACATAGGATTCCATCAGTTGTATGTAGTGAAAAAGTAAAAAACTAAAAACAAAACAAAACAAAAAATATCAGCCTTAGCTGGATGGAGATCTAGTAGTAAGACTTCTCTAAAATGGAAGTTTCAGCCAGAATCTGAAAAGTGAATCCTAAAAGGAGAAGAGGGACTCAGGCCTAAGCACACTGCTCCATGCTGGAACCTCAGGCTCTGACAGCTGTACTGCCGGGGTCTTCATGAGAAAGGCCATTCAGGCCACGATCCTGTTGAGAATTTTCTTTGCCTTTCCATCACGTTGGCAATTGCACACTTTGCTTTTGCTTCTACACCAAGTTTTACCTTTATCCCAGACAGGTTGGTTTCCTCTCTGATTTGTGCCACATGTACAGGCCATTTAAAATTAAAAAAAAAAAAAAATGGAGTTGGGTGGGGTGAGCATGAGGGTGTGGGTCACACCGAAAGCATCTAGGGTCTTGGTTCCCTGATGGGGATAGTACTCGTGCCCCTGCAGTGAAAGCACAGAGTCCTCCTCACTGAACAGCCAGGGAACTTCCTGGAATTGGTTTAATGAAAGACATCTAATTAGGAGGAATTTCTGGGTGAAAGCTTACATTTTAGTTTGTTACCAGTAATTATAGTTCCTATCATTTTACAGTTTTATGGTTTTACTAGCTTAAAGGCTTTTGGGGTTTCTTTTTGTTTTAAAATCTAAAACCTGTTTTTTTTAATTCCATGGAATACAAAAAAGAAAAATAAAAACCTCTGTAGAATATTTTAAATAGAAGTGGGTTTGTTCTGCTTATGAGTGCTTTGTTCCAATTAACTGCACGGTAATAACACTTGTAGAAGAGAAGCACAATGAAAGGTACATCTTTATATTAAGTGAGATAACAGCACCCATTGCATGAGTTATTAGTTGGAGTTGAGAGACAGACTGTGTTGGGTTAAGCTCATTATTCCTGTGTTCAGCCCTTGAGTAATAATCAGAAGCTTTCTCTGAAGAGAGTGCGATCAGCTGTCAGGCTCCTAGGTATGTACGGGCCAGCAGGGCTAGGATTAAATGCAGCAGCCAGTCGATACGGAATAGTGCAAGAGGTCAACTTGTCCTTCCTTGGTGCCTGGAGAGAAGTTTGTCCTGGTACCAGTGGGGCCAAAGCTGTAAATTTGTGGCCAGAAGATGCCTCTGACCCTGCCTTGGGTTCCCCAGGGGTGGAGGGACCACAGGGTTTCCCCGGATCCTGGGCCAGAAAAGAACCCACCCTCCTTTGTTCTCTGACGTCCCCCCAGGACTCGCTCCAGAGTAGGTTCTCCAGGATGGGCATCCAGGCCCCACCCTGGCTCCTGGAGCTGGCCGACCATAGCCTGCTGAGGCATGAGGCCTTTGCCATGGCAGCCCTGGAGGAGCTGCCCCTAGAGCTATTCCCGCTGCTTTTTGTGGTGGCCTTTGCCCACAGGCACACCCAGGACCTGAATGGGATGGTGCAGCCTTGGCCCTTCCCTTGGAGGCCCAGATGAAAGACCACCAGCCTCATCTGGAGACCTTCGAGGCTCCACTCAATGGCCTTGATGTCCTGCTTGCTCAGGAGGTCCAACCCATATAAGGTCGACGGGGCAGACTGGTGGGGCCTGCTGGTCTGAGCAAGATGCAGCCAGGGCGGGAGGATGAGGGGTGACCTGGGAACAGGCATTCAGGTGTACAGGACTGGTTGTGGGGCAGAGGGGACAAAAGGCACATGTGCCCCGCTCCAGTGTCCCTGAAAGTGGGGACCAAGGCGGGTCCTGAAGCCAGAGGAGCTGTGGTGTGTGGAGTGCAGAGCACTTGCGGGGTCCTGTGCCCATTGGCCTCTGCACAGCTCAGTGTGTCCCCCGTGGCCCTGCAGGCGGTGGAAGCTGCAGGTGCTAAGCTCGTGCCAGAAAGCCCAGCAGGACTCCTGGACCATGTGGTCTGGTATCATGGGCAGCGTTTGCTTGCTGCTGAAGCCCGAGCCAGGCCAGCCCATGCAGAAGAGGCAGAGGGTGGAGGCACAGGCAGGGCTAAAGCCAGCGCAGGCACCTATACAGGTGCTGGTCGAACTGTGCCTCAGCGAGGACACCCTGGACCAGACCCTCAGCTACCTGCTGAAGAAGGCCAAACAGGAGGAGCCTGGTGCACCTGCACTACCAGAAGCTGAGGATCTTCACCATGCCCATGCAGAGCACCAGGACGACTCTGAAGGTGTTGCAGCTGGACTTGGTCCAGGACCTGGAGGTGAACTGCACCTGGAAGCTGACTATGCTGGCAGGTTCATGCCGGACCTGGGCCACATGGGCAACCTCCACCAGCTGCTTCTCTGGCACATCCACATGTAGCCAGACACAGCCCCCGGTCAGGAGGAGCACTGCGTTGCCAAGCTCACAGCCCAGTTGCTGAATTTGCCCCACCTGCAGGAGCTCTACCTGAACTCCATCTCCTTCCTCGATGGTTGCCTCCACCAGGTTCTCAGGTAAGGCGTGCCACAAGCTCTGTAGACCAGAACGGGCCCATCTCGTTTCATTCCTGTTGGGACGTCTGCTCTGTGCCCACTCGGGACATTGTCACCGTGCCCGGGCCGCTCAGAAGTCCTCACGATGCTGCCGTCGTTTGCCTGGGCATCTTGTCAGGTCACCTCCCTGGATAGGTTCAGAGGCGTGGCTTAGGTTAGATGCTGTCAAAGGGGACTTCTTGCTGGGAGTCTGCATAGTGGGTTCAAGGGTGATACTCTTAGAGAGTGATGTCTTTGCTGAGGTGATGACAGATATCTCAGCAAGGAGGACATTGGTCCATCAGGCATGAGATTTGAAGTCTGAAGCTCTGTCTCTCCCTGCCACCTGCCGCTTCTGTCCTGTTCTGTTTTAGGCTCCAGGCGAGCTGAGGGAAGTAGGGCATTCTCGAGATGACAATGACATGTTAGAAGGGGAAATTGTGGCTCCTCAACAGTCCAGAGAAGATAACAAGTCAAATGAGCACCAATGTAGAACTGGCTCCAATCTCTCTAAGTCCAAATTGCAATTATTATTTTCCTCTAAGAGTTCTGAATACATAGGAAATCCTCAGTAACAGGTTATCAATCTGCCTTGAACACAGTGATAAAAGCTGATAGGATGCAGCCTAGTCTGACTGTGTGAATGAGTTGCATTGAGCTCCTTTGAGGCAGCTGCAAACTCCAAGCGTTAAGAATAGGTATGTTCTATGAGAACCTAGAAGAAGGAAAGAAAAAAGAAGAAGAAAGAAAGAATTGTAAATGGTGATGGATGGTGGGTGGCCCCCGAATATCTGGGGGATATTCACCCAAGGGTCGTCTGTAACTGCTGGCACCCACCAGCCCACGCCCACTGTAACCATCCTGTCGTTGAATTCAATGAGTCCTATCCTATAAGAACATCTTAATCCCTGCTAGGCAAATACTAGTAAGCTGAAATAGGCAAATAACTTTTGTGTTCTGTTTGTTTCCCACATTGATAAGAGTTCATCATTTTGTGCAGGGGGAGGTCATATCCACATGAGCATGACCTCTCCTTCCCGTGCAGAAGGTGAGAGGCCAGCTCCAAGCCAGGGAGATACCCTAAGTTCTGGTGAACCAGGCCTCTCCTCCCCACATCCCTCCACCTGCCATCTCTGCCCCTTGGACTGACTGCCTTGTCTCTGCCCAGGTTCCTGAAGACCCCTCTAGCGACCCTGTCAATCACCAACTGCCGGATTTCGGAGTGAAATGTGATGTACCTATCGCAGTAGTCGAGCGTCAGCCTGCTGAAGGACCTGGGCCTTGGTGAAGTCAAACTGAGCAGCCTCAATTTGGAGCCACCTCAGGTCCTGGTTGATAGGACCTCGGCCACCATGCAGGGCCTTGACCTGGGCGACTGTGGCCACATGGACTCCCAGATCAGTGACCTCCTGCCCTCCCTGAGCAGCTGCTCCCAGCTCACCACCTTCAGCTTCTGTGGCAAACGCAGCTCCATGGGCGTGCTGGAGAGCCTGCTGCATCACACCATGAGGCTGAGCAAGCTGAGCCACGTGCTGTACCCTGCACCCCAAGAGAGCCATGAGGATGTGCACGGCACCCTGCACCTGAGCCTCCTGGTTCAGCAGCACACCTGGCTCAAGCCACTGCTATGCAAGTCTGGGTGGCACAGCAAAGTCTGGTTCAGCACCAACCTCTGTCCACACTGCAGGGACCACATGTTCTATGACACCGGGCCCATCCTGTGCCCGACTACATGCCTGCCTAGCCCAGCTCACGGGTTGCAGGCTTTGGCCCCAGCACTGGGACACTGCCACCCACAACTCAGTGCATTTAGAAGGAACACAAACCACAGTTTCAGACAATTTTTCAGGGAATTCGGGAAAAGGAAAGGTGATTTAGCGTCGGCTGGAGGAGGGGCTGGTGGGATTTTTGGAGAGATGTGTTCCTACACAGTTAGAAATGTGACTCTGAATTTTGGATGGGGAGTTTTGGGCTTGGGTCGTTGATGGTGTCATTACCCGTGTTGGAATCTTAAAAATAAATAAAGGGAACTTCAGTACCAGTCATTGGCTCTCCTCTGTGATCTGTGATGGTGATTCTCCCCTAGAAACACATGACTCTCCTGTTAGTTGTTAAATAAAAGGGCCTGAGTGTGAGTGGGGCCTAGATGCTCTCTGATAGGCAAGGATCGGCTACAGGAGTTCGGGGCACCATTTACCACTCTCTCTAGTTCTCATTTCCAGGGCATCCAACTTCTCAGTATTTCTGAGGCTGTTCAATCTGTCATCATTTACAAGGGGTGTCCTTGGGGCCCTGGAATGAATTAAGTGTCCAGGAGTGAGCATCACTTGAGGGAACCTTCTTCTGAGGGCCCTCACTGCTCACCCCACCCGGGCCCTGGACTGGAGTATTTTCCCCAGTGAATTCAGCAGATGCAAAGCCTCCATCTCGGGCCCAGAGTGGTGCCAAGATGGGTTCACTCTGCAACACCAGTCCCGGAGTCCTGGGGCATATTCACCTGCACACCATCTGGAGTCTCTGGGACCCACCAGCCCATGCCCACTTTCCCACTGCTCAGCCAGATCTGACTCCTTGGGACTCTATGAACTGTTGCCTGCCAGGCTTCTCTGCCAATGGAATAGTACTGGTGAGAATTCTGCAGTGGGTAGCCATTCGCTTTCCCAGGAAATCTTCCCAACTCAGGGATTGCACTTGGGTCTCCTCCTTTGCAGGCAGATTCTTTACCATCTGACGAGCCAGGGAAGCCTCCAGGTTCGAAGTGACAACCCAGCAACCCTGAATCCATTGTCCATATGTGCTTTTATACCAGTAATATCCCCACAGGTTTTATTCTGTTTTTACACTAATAAAAACTTTCACACACATTTATTTATTCAAAGGCTGATGGAAATCTATTCCCAATTGTCCAAAAATGTCACTTCTCTGTTCAGTATTTGAGTGTTGAGTGTAACGTGGCAGTTTTCTCCTTGGTGTCATTCATCTGTAACTTAAAACAAAACAAAACACACCTTAATCCTTAAGTTTTTACCTTAAGCCACATGGTAAAGAGAAAATTTGCTCAAAATCCTGGTTCCGTGCCAACCTGGCATCATAAGGTTTTTAACTAATTCTGTTTGCTCACCTGAGCTCTTTGCTGAGACCAAGTCATTTAAGAGTCAGAGAAGATTTAGCAACTAAACAAAATTGCAGCAGCCCTTCAGAGGGGCACGCTGCAAACAGATCACTTTTGGTGACCGAAGGAGCTGGGATCTGCATGGACCAGCAACATTTTGATCTAGGAATGTCCTGGAAAGTAGCATCACGTTGATTTGATCTCTCCTGGTGGCTCAGAAGTATGAAATCCAACCTGCAGAGCAGGAGACACAAGCTTAGTCTCTGAATTAGGAAGATCCCCTGGAGAAGGCAGTGGCTACCCACTCCAGTATTCTTTCTTGGAGAATTCCATAGAGGCGCCTGTTGGGTTACACTACATGGAGTCACAAAGAGTCAGACCGAACTAACACTTTCACTTAATCTTTAATCCTGTGGGTGAGGAGGCAGTGCAAGTCGTCATTGAAAGAGTTCTTCAGTGTGCCATGGTCCCTTATGTTTTGGTCCCCCTATGTCTCACCCTTGCATTTAAGCTGCAAAACCCTTCTTTTATGCTTTCTGACTCCGAAAATTAGAACTGAGAGCAGAAGCAGCAGGAAGCCAGAAACTCTGCACTGATTAGGTAGGATGAAGGAGAGTGAAAGGGCATGCTTAAAACTACCTACTAAAAACACTAAGATGGTAGCGTCTAGCCCTATTTCTCCATGGCAAACGGAAGGGGAAAAGGTGGAAATACTGACAGACTTCCTGTTCCTGGGCTGTACAATCACTGCAATGTCGATTGCAACCATGAAATCCAAAGACAGTTGCTTCTTGGCAGGAAAGCTATGAGAAACCTAGACAGTGTGTTGAAAAGCAGAGACGTTACTCTCCCAACAAATGTCTGTATAATCAAGGCTGTGGTTTTCTAAGCGGTCATGTACAGTTGTGAGAGCTGGACCACAAAGAAGGCAAAGCACCAATGAACGGTTGCCTGCGAGTTGTGATGCTGGTGAAGACTCCTGAAAGTCCTTTGAGCAGCAAAGAGAGCAAAGCAGTCAATCTTAAGGGAGATCAACCCTGAATACATGTTAGAAGGTCTGATGCTGAAGCTGCAGGTCCACTATATTGGTCATGAGATGTGAGCAGTTGACTCGCTGGAAAAGTCCCTGATGCTGTGCAAGATTGAGGGCAGAAGGAGAAGAGGGTGAGAGAGAATGAGATGGCCGATGGCATCACCAGTGCATCGGACATACACTTGGGGCAAACTTCAGGAATGCTAAGAGACAGGGAGGCCTGGTATGCTGTGCCCCACGGGTTGCAGATACAACTGGGCAATGAAAAACAACAATCTCTTGATATAAAGCTGTTACAGGGAGAGTAGAAGAATCGTTTGTGAGAACAATAGAAGAGTCAATGTTGCCCCTGGAGATGGAGGAAGTGGATAGAGGCTAGCCACCTGGATAGTTGTCTCTTGAAAGCTGTGCCTTCTGGCCACACTGCAGTGTCCACTTTTCACATAGCTCTGATCTGTAGGTCAGCAGAGACCAGTATGTGTCTCGAGGGCTGATCTCCTCCTGGTACCAGGTTCTCAGTCGGTGTGAGATGCCCAGCCCTGTTGAAGGACACTGAGGCTGACCCCATGTCACTCCACTGCCACAAACCCCAGGGAGCTTCCTCCTTGCCCACGGGAATGGACCTGGACTGGAGTTGCCCTTGGGATTGTCCGCGGGAAGGAAAGGTGGGGACAGGGCATGTCTTTCTCTTTTTGTTTCTTTTGTTGCCTAGCCAACACAGCTTGCAGGATATTAGTTCCACAACTAAGAATAGATTCCAAACCCTAAGCAGTGAAAGTGCAGAGTCCTAACCACTCTAGGTCTACCAGAGTGTTCCCAGTAAGTTATTTATTGAGCCTGGCAAAGGGCCCCGAATTCTGACGTTGGCTGCCTGCAGAAATCCTTCTATGGGTCAGGCTTTGACGAAGTCACCAAACATTCCTCTCTCCCTGACCTCTGGGAGCCCTGGTACCATGGCCTATATCATAGAAACTTCTGGAGGTAGAGAGAACTGAAGGACATCATATCCCCTCCCCACTCATGTTCCTTTCCTCATACAGACCCTAATGCTTTCCAATAAATTCATGTGCCCTCAACCCATTTACAGAAAGCATGCTGTCCTTCTTCTTGGAAGCCTTCCCGGGGAAGAGGTTGAACTCATATACTCTGCTCCTTCCTAACCTAACATGGGAAGGCTTTTCTGTACACCTGGTGATAAGTTCTGCTAGAAACCTGTGGGTTTTCTTGCTTTTATTTTCCCCAATAAAAGACATCCTCCCATTCACATCCAGCATGGTTTGAACAGAGGACTCACTCTGTTCCAAGTTTCTGTCCCTCGCAGTAGAAGTAAAAAGTTGGGGCCAGAAAGAGAGTTGGATGGGGACCTTTAACAGCTGTGGTCTGCAAGAAGGGGTCCACAGAGGCAGGCTGTGTCCTGGAAAATCTGATTGGGTGGGCGTTTGTTGATGTTTGGGAGTCAGCTCTGTTGATGTTTGGGAGCTGAGTCAACACCTGCATACACACTACCTGTCCTTGAGTTGAGCCGTCTCTAGAGACCCCTGATCTAAAAACACATTAATGTACTAAGGTGGCCATCAGAAATACCCGAGACTTAAATAACAGGAAATTGTGTTTTCTCAGTTCTGGAGGCTAGAAGTCCAGGATCAAAGTGTTGACAGATGGTATCTCGGGAAATCTCTTTCCTTGATGTGCAGACAGCTGCATTCTCGTGTCCTCCTGTCCCTTTATGTCCATGCATCCTTTTGTCTTCTCTGTCCTAATTTCCTACTTTCTCCCACCACCCCTCTTCTGGCAGTGCTGCTTTTCTTCTGGGTCTTATTTTCCAGAGCAGGGATTGAACTTGGGCCCGTGGCAATGAAATATCTGAACCCTATCCACTGGCCTTCCAGGGAATTTCCCTCTCTCTTTTTGTATAGAGAACCATCCGAATGGACTAGAGCCCACAGTAGTGACCTTGTTTTAACTTAATTGCCTCATTAAATGTATAATCTACAAATATGGTTACATTCCAAAATGTTGGGGGTTCGGAATTCTACAGATAATGTTTTAGTGAATTAATTGATTTGATGGCACCAGGTGTTAGTTATGGTATGTGGGGTTTTCGGTCTTCCTGGCAGCACATGGGATCTAGCTCCCTGACCAGGGACAGAAGCCCAGCCCCTGCACTGGGAGTGGAGAGTTTTAGAAACTGAACTTTGGGAAAGTCCCCTCAACTTTTGGATTTTGCAGGACACAATGAAGTCCAAAAGAGTGTTGATCGTCAGGTGATTACCTAGTTACACATTTGCAGCCGACCTGCTCCTTAGACATATCTGAGACCTTTAATAACATTGACTCCCTATCCCATTCTTGGAAATACGGATTCTGTGTGTATGGAATAAGACCGGCAGAATCAACCAAAACATCAGTAGTTTTCAAAGCTGTCTAGTTCAGTTCAGTTCAGTTCAGTTCTGTTCAGCTCAGTCGCTCAGTCGTGTTCAACTCTTTGCCACCCCATGAATCACAGCACGCCAGGCCTCCCTGACCAGCACCAACTCCCGGAGTTCACTCAGGCTCACGTCCATCGAGTCAGTGATACCATCCAGCCATCTCATCCTCTGTCGTCCGCATCTCCTCCTGCTCCCAATCCCTCCCACAATCAGAGTCTTTTCCTACGAGTCAACACTTCAAATGAGGTGGCCAAAATACTGGCGTTTCAGCTTTAGCATCATTCCTTCCAAAGAAATCCCAGGGCTGATCTCCTTCAGAATGGACTGGTTAGATTTCCCTGCAGTCCAAGGGACTCTCCAGAGTCTTCTCCAAACCCATAGTTTAAAGCATCGATTCTTTGCCCCTCTGCCTTCTTCACTGTCTAACTCTCACATCCATACATGACCACAGGAAAAACGAAAGCCTTGACTAGTCGGACCTTAGTCGGCAAAATAGTGTCTCTGCTTTTGAATATGCTATCTAGGTAGGTCATTACTCTTCTTCCAGCGAATAAGTGTCTTAATTTCATGGCTGCAGTCACCATCTGCAGTGATTTTGGAGCCCCCCAAAATAAAATCTGACACTGTTTCCACTGTTACTCCTTGTGTAATATGGACACCTTAGGCAGCATAGGCAACACCTGTAGCTTGTGAGAAACTCAGACTCTCAGGCCTCACCCACAACTTTTGGATGAGAAAGTGTTTTTGCACAAGACACACAGGCAATTCCTTAAATTCACTTATGGTTAAGAAGCACAGGCCAGGAGATTTGAACGTGTGGCACAAAGTGAGAAGTTTGGATCCAGGCCTCTGAGCTTTGCTTATACCCTAATTTCCTTCAATATGAAGGACATCCAGAAGCCCCAGAAGAGGGTGTGGAGGTCCGAGAATCTCTGAAGACTGGTGGGGAGGATGAAGTTCCCAGCTCAAGCTACAACATCTGATTGTTTATTGAATTACCAATAACCTGCTCCTCCCAAGGCAGGTGTTCAGTGTGTCACATGAGGAAACAAATGAATTCCTGACCCTCAACCCTCAGGGTCTCGTGCAGGAGTAGATTCTTGGGTATTTTCAGCACGTTCTTATTGTTGCTTGGGCTCCCGTGGTGCCTCAGCTGATAAAGAATCTGCCTGCAATGAGAGATACCTGGGTTTGTTTCCTGGGTTGGGAAGATCCCCTGGACATGGGAAAGGCTACCCACATTAGGATTCTAGCCTGGAGGGTTCCATGCACTGTATACACTGACAAAGGGTTGCACACGACTGAGCAACTCACACTTTATTGTTGCGGTTTACTTGCTAAGTTGTGTCTGAGTCTTTTATGACCCCATAGACTGTAGCCTGCCAGCCTCCTCTGTCCATCGGCTTCCTCGGGCAGGAATACCAAAGTGGTTGCCATTTCTTCCTCCAGGAGATCTTTCCCACCATGAGACTCAACCCAGGTCTCCTGCATTAACAGGTGGGTTCTTTACTGCTGAGCCACCAGATACCAGTCTTTCCCAAAGCACTGGGCGAGGCTACAACCTGGGATTCACTTCACTTCAGAATCAGCTGAGGCAAACATTGAACTTTCAGTTGCCCAGGCCCCTTCCGAGGGCAATGTGAGTCTCTTAGTTGTGATCTGCAGCCCTGGAATCTCTGTGTAATCATGGCCCAGGTGATTCTGAGATGTGAGCAATGTTTAGAAGCATATGGAAGTGAAAGTGTTCGTCGTCCAGTTGTGCTTGACTCTTTGCAAACCCATGGACAAGAGCTCCCCAGGCTCCTCAGTTCACGGAATTCTCCAAGTAAGCTTACTTGAGTGGATAGCCATTCCCTTCTGCAGGAGATCTTCCTGACCCGGGATTAAACCCTCGTCTCCTCTACTGCAAGCAGATTTTTTACCTTCAGAGCCATCAGCCACACATAGAAGCATTAATAGGTAGTCAAAATGTTTCTTCCTTTTCCCTACGTGTTTGCAAACATTTAAAAATTGACATCCAAAATGTTCTCGTGGTAAGCTTAAACACTGCAAAGAATGTACCTTTTGGAATACTGCAAAAATAAACCCTATGAGTAAATAAAACTCGGAATTCCCTGGCAAACCAGTAGTTAGTGCTCAGTGCTTTCATCCCAGTTACCTGGGTTCAGTCCCTGGTCAGGAAACTAAGCTCCTGCAGGAAGTCTCACGGTGTGTCCATAAATAAAATATCCAGAAGAATGTAAAGAGCATAGAGTTTTAAAAAATATTTAGTTTTATTCTCTTGTTTGGGTGCTTTGGGTCTTAGTCTTGGTATGCACGATCCTTCGTCCCTTCAACTGGCCTGTGGCATGTGGGATCTTACCCACCACGTAGTAAACTCACATTCCTTGCATTGAAAGGCAGATTCTCAATCACTTGACCACCAGGGAAGTCCCCAGCCCTGGATTCTGATACACACCAACATTGGAGATAGACATGGCAACCCACTCCAGCATGTTTCCCTGGAGAATTCCAGGGATAGAGGAGCCTGGCTGGCTACAGTCCAAGGGGTCGCAAAAAGTCAGACACAGCTGAGCAACTAGTCACAGCACTGACCATCAAGCTTCTTAAAAGAGTATAAAACGAGCTTTCTCCAATGGTCAGTCTTTATTATTTTTCCCTGCTCCATTGAGATGTAACGGACAGATATTCTATAAATTTAAGGTGATCACATTTTGATATGGTAAGAACAGTATTTTTTATGTTATATCTGGTTACAGCACTGGAGATCACGTTCATTAGTGACCATCATTTTTGTTCGAATTCAGTGACTCTGTTACCTTATAATGAATGGAAATACACATGTTTCTCGTCTGAAACCCTCCCTCCCTGCACAAATCTGTGTGCACAGGGCTGTAAAGGCAATGGAAGGGAAAGCTTGAGATATAATCTAGGTGCTACAAAGGAGGACAGAGAAGGGGCGGGAGTAAGGGGGTAAGGGAGAAGGATGGGGGTGAGAGTGCGACCTGACCCCCCTGACATGGTTAAAGAAAGCCTGAGTCCCTGAATAGGAAAAGCTCCCTGGGGTTCAAGCATGAAGATCCACAGTGAGGATGCTGGAAATCCAGCGGGTGCTGAGTCTTCAAGTGCAGATCAGTTGGGAGTTAAGCTTGCTTCCTGGCCTCCTCACCCTGGCTCATCCCCCCATTGCACCCCCTTGCCCTTGGAGGAGCCCAGCAGCTTGCTGTTTGCAGCTGGAGAAGTTTCTGGCATTGGAAGGGAACACTTGAGTTTTTAGGTTCCTGACATCAGCCCATGCCCTGTTGGAATAGCTGTGTGGACCACATTCCCCTGCCCTTCAGCTATTGAGCCCCACTAACTAAAGATACAAAGAAATTGGAGATATGGTGCTGGGCCTCTGGATGCCAGAGAGGGAAGTGGGAACTCTCACCACACTGAGACCTGGAAAATAGCTCCTGGGAGGGGCCCTGAAGCCACAGCCACATTCTTTCCTCTCTCTAACAATGTGGTAGAAATGTTGCTAGTTGGAAAATCCTATGGGGAAAAACTGGTTCAGAAACCAGATTGGAGCCCCATTTGTGTTCGGATTGGACTAGAATGGGCTTTAAAAGGCTTGGAATCTCGTGATGCAGGCTCACTGAGAAAAGGCTTTTGGAGAGCCAGGTAGGAGTTCTCGGACACTAGACACAGGATGGGGTGCTGGTATTCCCAGAGAAATCCTTCTGGGACGCGTAGACAAAGACACTCCAACTTCACCCTCCACTGGGGCTCAGAGTAGGAAGTGTTCCACGCACTGAGTCAACTGGACTTCAGGAGCTGCTGAGCCATGGGGGTTGCAATGCTTCATTCTGTTCTCTGTAGCCATGGATCTGCAAAGTTTCTCTGTAGAGGGCTAGAGAGTAACCAGGCATTAAGGGCCATGGGGTCTCTGCCATTAGCAGTGTGAAATAGCCTCAGACACGTGGCAAGTGATCACAGCTGTGTTGCAATATAACTTTGTTTTTGACACTGAACTTTAGCTATCATATAACTTTCATATGTCGCAGAAGGTTCCTCTGTTCCCCACCAAAAAATGATGTAAACATATAAAACGTATTTTTAAAAGTAAAAAAAAGAAAAGAAAAAAAAAACTGTAAAACATAAAAATAAATCTTAGCTTGCTGGTTGGGAAAAGCAAAAACAAAAAGAGGAAGCAAGCCAATTTGTCAAACCCTGTCTAAACCATTTGCCTATATAATGCAGCTTGCAACCCAATAGTGACTTGTGACATGAACTTAGTAGGCTGGATTGTGCTTATGAAAAATGGAAATTTTCTTTAAATATAAGATGACATCAGCTGTAAGATACAAGATTATTCTTTTTATATTTGGCCACATCCAGTGGCATGTGGGATCACAGGTCCCTGAGTAGGGATTGAAGTCATGTCCCTGGCCTGGACGTGAGGAGTCTTAAAAATGGATTACCAGGGAAGTCCCGCAGCATTATTTTTCATACAACTATAAAATATAGGTTTGTATACATATGTATGTGAGTGTGTTCAGTTGCTTCAGTCATGTTTGATTGTTTGCATCCCTATGGACTGTAGCCCACCAGGCTCCTCTGTCCATAGGATTCTTCAGGCAGGAATACTGCAGTGGGTTGCCATGTCCTCCTCTAGGGGGTCTTCCTGACCCAGAGATGGAACCTGCCTCTCTTACGATTCTGCACTGGCAGGAGGGACCTTTACTGTTAGGGCCATCATTTACACAAAACCAAACAAGCTATGATATGCTACTGATGAAATGTGGTCTGGAATCAGAAATGGTCAGTGTAAACTTTAGAATGTCCCTAATGTCAGTGAAACGTGTTAATGGCATGGAAGCTATCAACAAATGTATTATAGGGAGAGAAATTGTGTTACCAACCTTTTATTTCAAGGACCTCCATCTCCCCTGTTAGCATCCAGCTACATCCTGGCTGACTTTCTCCCTTCATAATAGTTTTAATTCATTAAGAATTGGAATTCATTAAATGCTTGGAGAAAATGCTTCTCAGCCTTTTGGCTAAGACCAAGTATAAGTACCTGGGGAGCCAGGAATGACTGGGTCGAGCATGTGGTACAGATAAATGACTGTCTAGTAACAGTTACTGTTTCTTTGTGCAGCAGACATGTAGCACTGACAGACACTACATGTTGTTCTAGAAACAAAAGTACAGCAACCCAATAGCTCTGGAGGTGAATATGGCATGTGAGTTGGGGGAGGCTGTGATTTCTGACATCATGGTCAGGAAATCCTGGCAGTGAAACTGTGGACTGAGGCAGCTCAGGAGTTGGGTGGTGGTACTTGACACAGAGTCCACGGCAGGGGGAGCAGTAGAAGTCGTGAGAAGGCCCCGACCTCCCTCCTTGGTACCCTTGGGAGATTGGGTCTGGGAACCCTGCACCTGCAGATACCAAACTCCAGGGGTGCTCAAGTCCATTAGATAAAATGCTGTAGTCTTTAATGGAATTTCAGTGTATGCTCCCACATGCTTTAAATCATCTCCACATTCCTTATAGTACCTAATACAATGTTGATGCTCTGTAGAGATTTCAAATACAGTTTATATGCTCTCTCTGTTGCTATTTCTCTCTCTGTGGCTTTGTCTCTATCTCTGTCTCTGTCTCTCTTTCATTCTCTCTCTTGCTCTCCATTTATATATATACACACGTGAGAGGGTTGCCATTTCCTTCATATATATAATTGTTAGCATGAACCAGGTTCATGTTTTGATATTAGAACTTGCT